>CM021103.1:486664798-486994511 GCA_007115665.2 Sequoiadendron giganteum
AATGCTAGTATTTCAGATGAAGATTTAGAATATGAAGATCCAGATGACAATGAATGCAAGTGTTCTTGATGATTAAGGATGAACTTACTTCTACTAATTTAGAAAAATAGGTAAAGGAAAGCCCTCTGGGAAAGAAGGAGAAAAATGAAGGTATGGTTATCTCTTCCCTACATGCTAAACACGAAAATAATTTTTGGGTAGTTGATAGTGGTTGTTCACATCACATGACTTGTGATAAGAGTAATTTTTTTAAGCTTGAGAAATATGATGGAGGCTTGGTTATTTTCAGAGATGATATTGGTGCTAAAATATGTGGGATAGGTTCAATAAGTTTTGGTGGCAAGCATCATACTGATGATGTTTACTATGTGAAGGGATTAAGGCATAATTTGTTGAGTGTTGGTCAGATGTGTAGAAAAGGATATGATCTTGTGTTTAAGGATGAGAAATGTGAGATCCAAAAAGGATCCAAAACATTGATTGCTAGAGGGAAGAAATTTGAAGGGAATATTTATCAACTTAAGGGTGTTGATGGATGATGCTTTATGACTTAGATAAATGATAGTTGGTTATGGCATAGGAGAATGTGACATGAATTTTTATAACTTGGAAAGGATTAGTGTTGTTTAGGCCATGAGAGATTTACCAAGAATTACAAAGCCTGCTAATGCTATTTGTAGGAATTATCAGTTTGGGAAGAAATCAAGGAATCATTACAGATCAAAGGAACAGTCTACTACTAGACTATTGGATTTAGTTCATACAGGTATCTGTGGTCCTATGAGAGTGTGAAGTATACTTTGTGAAAGTTACTTTATGCTTTTAATTGATGATTATTATAGATATACATGGATTACATTTCTTAGAGAGAAATTAGATGCATTAGATAGATTCAAGGCATTCAAGGCTATGATTGAAAATGAAGTGAATTTGAGGATAAAATTATTGAGATCTGAAAAAGGTGGAGAATTCATCTCCCATGAGTTCAATATGTTTTGTGAAGTGCATGGAATAAAGAGACAGTTATCTACCCCAAAAACTCCTCGACAGAATGGAGTTGTTGAGAAGAAAAATAGAACCGTTCAAGAGGCTTCTAGATCAATGATTACTAGAGTTGGTTTACCAAAATTTTACTGGAAAGAAGCTATTCATATTGTTGTTTATGTATTCAATCGAGTTCAAGCAAGAGAAAATAGTACAAAGAATCGCTATGAGCTATGACATAGAAGAATTCCTACAGTTAAATATTTCAAAGTATTCATAAGTAAATGCTATATCAGAAGAGATGAGGAAACTTTGGGTAAGGTTGATGCAAGAAGTGATGAAGCCATATTTCTTGGGTATTCTACTAAAATCAAGGTATACATACTGAGAAAAATTTTTAGAGAGATCAAATGTGAAGGTTGATGATACAATAAATAATTATATTGATATTGATGGATATGTGTTTGATGAACATGATTGTGCACAAGAATAGGATAAAGATGAGCAGAAGAAGTTGCATGAACAAGATGAAAGAGAAGAAAATGCTCTGGTGATATCCCCTAGGACACCAAAATATGTATAGAGGAATCATTCAAAAAATCAAATTATTGGAGACAAGATAAAAGGCATGTTAACCAGAAGTAAAGCTACTTCTGAAGTAAATTTATGTCTATTCTCTAAGATTGAGCCGAAGATGGTAAGTGAAGCCTGTAAAGATGAACATTGGAAGGAAGCAATGAAAGAAGAAATTTTGAAAATTGACAAGAATCAGACTTGGAAATTGTTCCCAAGACTGAAGGACAAAAATATCATTGGATCAAAGTGGGTATTCAAAAATAAGTTGAATGAGAATGGAGAAGCTATAAAAAACAAAGAAAGGCTTGTGTGTAAAGGTTACTCACAAGTAGAAGGTATAGATTTTCAGGAAAAAAATTCCCTAGTAGCAAGAATGGAAGCTATAAGGATGTTCTTGACATTGGTTGCTTATACAAATTTCAAAGTCTATTAGATGCATGTTAAGCCAACATTTCGGAATGGTAACTTGGAAGAAGAAGTTTACATGGAACAACCAGAAGGAGTTCAGTTAATAGATCAACTAGATATGGTGTGCAGATTGAAGAAATCTTATATGGATTGAAGCAAGCTCCTAGAGCTCGGTATGCAAGGTTAGACAAGTATTTGATTCAACAAGGATTTAACAAAGGTACGATAAACAATAATGTGTACTTTAAGATTGATAATGAAAAAATATTGATAATAGTTGTATATGTTGATGATATTATCTTTGGAGGAAATGAAAAGATGTGCAAGATTTTTGTAGAAGAGATGCATAAATAATTTGAAATTTCTATATTTGGGGAGATGAATTTATTTCTTGGGCTACAGATTAATCAAACATAGAAAAGAATTTTCATTTCATAGTCAAAGTATGTGAGAGAGATGTTGAAGAAGTTTGGGATGGATGTTTCCAAACTGGTATGTACTCCTATGGTGATTGGTTTCAAATTAGGCAAAGATGATGATTAACCTAAGGCTGATCAAAGCAAGTATAGATCTATGATTGAAAGATTATTGTATTTGACTACTACTAGACTGGATATTATGCATGTGGTTTGTCTTATTGCTAGATTTCAAGAAGATTTGAAGGAACCACATGTTTTTGTTGTTAAAATAATATTCATATATTTGAATGGAACTCTGGATTATGGATTGTGGTATCCTAAAGATACTGACTTTACACTTAGTGCCTATATAGATACAGATTGGGATGGATGTGTAGATGACCGAAAGATTACAAGTGGTGGTGCATTATTTCTTGGATGCAGGCTGGTGTTATGGTTGAGTAAGAATCAAGATTCAGTCTCCTTGTCTACAACTGAAGTTGAGTATATTGTTGCTACATCTTGTTGTACACAAGTTATATGGATGAAACAAACATTAAAAGATATCATAGTGCTATATAATGATCCCATTTATATCTTCTATGATAATACTAGTGCAATTAAAATTTTGAGGAATCCTATAATGCACTCGAGGATGAAGCATATATCTATTAGATATCATTTCTTGAGAGAGAAGGTCATGGAGAATGAAGTAAAACTTGAGTATGTTTGGATGAAGGATCAGATTGCTGATATTTTCATGAAGGCTCTTCCTAAAGATACTTTTGAGTATCTCTGGGAGAAGTTAGGGGTTATTGCCCCTCCTTTCATAAACTAAGATGCATTCAAAGATGCATCATTTCGGCAGATTCATGGTTCTATCTTTTTGGACTGATTTTTTGGCGGCTACCTCTTAAGGGGAGTAGGTAGTTTCAAGTGTTGTCATTGTGAGTTCTTTTTTCATGTCAAAGGAAGACTCAATGAAAATATCTTTTTCCTTTTCCTTTGATGTCAAAGGGGGGGAGAAAGCATGTGAAAAGGAGAGAAAGCTAATAAGAGAAATTAGGTAATGAGAAAGATGATCTTCTGAGGGGGAGAAGCAAAAAGAAAAATCCTGAGAAGTATATTCAAAACTGGTATGGTGTCTTTGATGGTTTTTCACATCATGTGTTTCCAAAAATGACAAAGGGAGAGATTGTTGCAAAAATGAAGAGAGGATTGAAGGTGTTTTCATTGATGTCAACTGGTCAATTAGTTATCTACTAGTTGTTGCTGGCTGTATATGTTGAGGATATTGAGAAAATCTATAAAAGAAAGTTTACAGGTATTCAGTTGATAATCCAGAATTTTCCCCTATATTCGTGCGGTTCATATATGTTGGTCATGGTTACTGAAGATTGCTATATCCAGATTTTTGGTTGTTAGTTCATTGTGAAATTTGAGTTGTATTCACCGGTTGTGAACTATATTTTCCTATGTTCTAGTTGAGGTCCGCGAGAAATGTTGTTGGTTCAAATTCATCTTTGATGAAGTTTTTTGACTTGTGGTTCTAGAGTTAAGATGATTTGGTTGTATTGAATATATTTTTGGTTTCTGGAAGTTTTAAACTTAATTTTTCTATGTGTTTAACACTAGTTTGGCCGACCTTATGTTAAGCACTATCTTTGAAGTTAATGAAGTGTGTTAGATCTATTTTGGGTCTCATTGAAGTGTGTGTTTGGGTCTCCCTCATTCTAATTCCACCCTAGGATGTTTGGCCAGACCTAATTTGAATTTAAAGTTGGATGGCCGAGTTTGGATCTTTTTCAAGGTTGGAGATAGTATAAATATATGATGAGCTAGTAATGAAAAATTTACAAGAGGAAAGAAGGAAGATAAGTGAAAGAGTAGATGTGACATCAATGCTATTCAAAAACTGTGTGTGAGGTGTGTGGGAGATCAGTGTGCAGCTTAATGCTGAGTTTCTAGATGCAATGAGTAGAAGGCGAACTCTATCACCAAGCCTCCTGATATGGAACTGAATGATCATGGATGGTATTGTGTTTAGGATAGAGGTTTTTGAGTTTTTTTTTTTCAATAAGGTCTACTTAGACTATTCTCATGTATCCAAAGTGATTTGGAGTTTTCATTTGATGATTTGGCCATAACTTGTAATCATGTTAAAAGTTGTCAAGATGGTCAAATGTTGTCAAGGTAAGTAGAATAGATATTTTTCATGTATGGAGTCATGTGTTCAAGGTGGATGAGGTCTAGGAAATCATTGAAGAGGGTCTCAAGGATTAGGAAACAATAAAGAGTCAAAAACTTGAAAAGTGCCAAATTTGTGAGTTGCATAAATACAACAAATTTGTAAAGCAACGGTTAGTTTTTTAAATTAAGTTGAGAGTTAGTTGGTCAATTGTTTTTAAGTGGATAATGCTTTAAATAGGAATAGAAACTCGTTGTAAGGGTTGGCCAAGGAAGTTGAAGCATTGCTAATAAGACTATCTCTATTTTCCATTAATTTTCTAAGTTTTCTTGATAATTGTAGGTCTATATGAGCCCATACAATCTGATTGTTCCATGTAATTCATTTCATTTTGTTGTGGCATGTCTTAACTACCTTTTGGAACAATTTTTAGGGAAATCCTTTGTGATTTGTGCTAGATTTTTTTGTTTTCCTATAGCAGATCGGGAGTACCCTGTTTAAGGGTTTTGTAATAAAAATCATGTTCTAAAGGACCCATACATCGACTGTGATTACTGTGACAAGTGTAATGGCTCATAGTGAGTTATTGTAGATGGTAGGGTTCTTGATTTGAGTTGTGGAGAAAGAATAAGGGAGATATTGTTGTTGCCCCTGTTGTTTTATGAGGAAAATGAATGGAATTAGTGGCTTTGACCTAGGGATTTGAGAAATCCTTAAGGACAGTCAGTTCTTATGATTTTTTGAGTCTATGCACATGTTTTGTGATATGTTTGGAGCATTGTCTTGGTATGGAAAGTTTGGGAGGGGTAGATTCCCTTAATACCTTTGTGTTTTTGCTTGTTTTGGAGGGTTTCTTGGGGCAGCAGGCTAAAGGTCTTGGAGTTGCAATATAACTTGAAAATTTGTAGTTTTGCATCATTATACAAGAATTTTTGGGGTGTTTGAGTGGGTACCTAATATCTAAAGGGCACTTCCTTTGCAAATTGGGCTAATTGGGAAGCCTTTTCTGGGAATGGTGTATTGGAGCTCCATGTTGGTCCAAAAGAGTTGATGTTGGGGTTTACATATGTTATGTAACTTGCAAATGGGTATCTTAATCATATCTAATTTTGTCAGATGTTTTAGAAAATATTAATGAAAAATCCCTAAAACCGGATTGCCAATGCTACTAGGGAAAGCATGCTTGAAAGGTGAACTTTGATGAGCTCTTTGAAATATGTTTTGAAGTTGATCTGATGTTCATTTGTTTGAAATTGTGAGAAGGTTCCACCCCTACTCTTCATCAAAGTGGTATCAAAGCAAGGGAGTAGGTCTCTTGTAAAAGAAGGTTGAAGTTTTGTGTGTAAGAAGGAGAAGGTAATTAGAGGAATCAAAATGCCTCCTAAGGGGAATGTGTTACAAGGAAGATTGACAACCATGAAAAATAAATAGAATACTTGAAGTAGGAGATTGTTGTGATGAAGGCCAAAGGTAGGGATATTTTGGAAGAAAGTGATTTTGAAGAGGAAGAGACCTGTAGCGAAGAAGAGGAGGTGGATCCAAAAGATGTGAGAATGATGAAGCTTATGAAGGATGTGAAGAAGGATGGACATGGAAAAATGGATTTGCCTATGTATGGAGGAAAAATTGATAGTGAAGAGCTCCTGGATTGGATTGGAGCCATGGAGAACTATTTTCACAGTGAAGAGATTGATAAAGACCATAAGGTGAAGAAGGCTAAAACAAAACTGAAAGGACATGCTTTGCTATGGTGGAATTTTGTGCAAGATGAAAGGAAAAATAAAGGAAAAACAAAGATCACTTCTTGGGAGAAAATGAAGACAAAAATAAATTGCTTCCTTGTGATTATAATGTCCAATTGCTTAAGAAGTTATAGAATCTTAGACAAAAGGAACTAGATGTGCAAGCATATACTGAAGAATTTTATAGGCTAAGCATAAGAACCAAACATGAAGAAGATGAGGAAGAGATGGTAGCTAGATATTTGAATGGTCTAAGATATAAAATTCAGGATGAGATTAGTTTGTTAGCACCAAAATCAGTTGAACAATGCTTTCAAATGGAAATGAGGGCATAAGAAAAACTAAAGAGGAGACAAGAGAAGGCAACACGAGGAAGAGGCAGCACTTCTAGAGGTAGAGGACCCATCCCTAATTCAAAGAGAAATAATGAGATTCAAGGAGATGCCAAGAAGGAGCAAGAGCAATCTGATTTCAAAGGTGGATAAAGAGGCACAAGAGGTAGATTTGGTGGAGGAAGAAATGAAAACACTTTTTCAGGAAGATGCTACAATTGTCAATAATTTGGACACCCATTTTTCAAGTGTCCTCAAAACCAAGGTTCAATGTCAAGTGGTGATAGGAAGAGTGAAAGAAGAACACAACTGGTCCAAGAAGAAGAGTGTGGAAGTTCAGGAAAACCTATTGATCTAGAAGAGGGAGAATCACTTATGGTAAGAAGAACTTTGTTGTAGGCACCTAAGGAGGAAGACATGAGCCAAAGAAGGAGTCTATTCAGAACTTCATGCAAGTGTAAAGGTAAAGTGTGTCAAGTTGTTATTGATTCAGGCTCTCAAGATAATATGGTGTCTATTCAAAACTTCATGCAATTAGAGAAGGTACCTCATGTAGCACCCTACAAAGTTTCTTAGGTGAATGATAGTCAAACCTTAGTGGTGAATGAGCAAGCCTATGTGGATTTCTAGATTGGGGAGTACAAATATAGGGTCTTGTGTGATATATTTCCAATGGATTGTTGTCATTTTCTCTTGGGGATACCATGGAAATTTGATAGAAGGTCCATGTATGATGGCTAGGAGAACACCTATACAATTAGGAAGGATGATAAGGGTTTCAAACTAACTCCTTTGTAGGGTAGTGTAAGAGATAAAGGTAAATCCAAAGTTGTGATTTTTGGCAAAAAGGATCCTTTAAGGCTTGAGGACAACAAGGATAGTGTGTTTGCAGATATGGAGCAAGTTATTGGTGCTAGGGCAGTAGGAAAGGCACAAAGAAATGATGCAAGGACAACTAGAAGTTTAGAGTTGGAAGATGAGTCTAAAGGTAGGGTAGCAAAGCTTGTCATGTTTTGGAAGAAATCACTTGGAAGGGCAGAGTTTGAAGATGACAAGGATGAGCATTTGAAAACAAAAATTGTGTTGGAGAGAAAAGGTGAGATTAAGGAGGTTAGTGTGGTCATGAATGAGAAGAAGGAGTTTAGAGGTGTTGTAGCAGCAAATATGAAGAAGGAACTAGGTAAGAAGGCTGAGATAGTGATGGATTGACATGGGAATTTCATGATAGGGGTAGTAGTGTGTCCTTTAGTGCAAGGAGGAGTTGCAAGGACGGTGGGAATTGATGGTACAAGAATACCCAAGTATGATTAGACTATTACAGTCATCCAAAGGGAGATTCAAACAAAGAAGGAAGGAAAAACTAAGCATGAAAGAGTAACCAAGGAAGGGATAGGTCAAAAAGCACCTGCTAAGGGTTGGTTTAGAGGTATGAGGACAAAAAAATTCACATGTTTTGGTCAGACAGAAATGAGGAGACCTCCTACAGGCCTGATTTCAAGAAGGAAACCATATGCAAGAACAATTCAAGACATAGGTGCAAGGTGTGAACCAAGAATGAACTGTCTGAACCAAGGGAGGAAGTTTGCAGATCAGAGAGCATGTGGAAGATAGTATGCAGATGGCACAATTTACAACTCATGGGACATGAGTTCTTCTTCAGGGGGGTTGTATGGTGTAGGAGCACCAAGCTCCTAATATGGCACTGAATGTTCATGGATGAGATTGTATTTAGGTTAGGGGAGTTTGAGTTTTTTTAATTTCAATAAGGTCTAATTAGACCATTCTCATGTATCCAAAGTGATTTGGAGTATTCATTTGATGATTTGGCCATAACTTGTAATCATGTTAAAAGTTGTCAAGATGGTAAAATGTTGTCAACGTAAGTAGAATAGGTATTTTTCATGTATGGAGTCATGTGTTCAAGGTGGATGAGGTCTAGGAGGTCATTTAAGAGGGTCTAGGGGATACGGAAACAATAAAGAGTCAAAAACTTGAAAAGTGCCAAATTTGTGAGTTGCATAAATGCAACAAATTTGTAAAGAAATGGTTAGTTTTTGAAATTCAGTTGAGAGTTAGTTGGTTGATTTTTTTGAAGTGGAGAAGCCTTTAAAGAGGCATAGAAACTCGTTGTAAGGGCTGGCCAAGGAAGTTGAAGCATTGGTAATAATAGTATCTCTATTTTTCATTAATTTTTTGAGTTTTTTTTTACATTTACAGGTCTGTACGAGCCCGTACAGTCTAATTGTTCCATGTAATTTATTTCATTTTGTGGTGGCATGTGTTAACAACCTTTTGGAACAATTTTGAGGGAAATCCATTGTTATTTGTGGTAGATATTTTTTGTTTTCCTCTAGCAGGCTAGGAGTACCCTATTTAAGGGTTTTGCAATAAAATTCATGTTCTAAAGGACCCATGCACCGATTGGGATTACTGTGAAAAGTGTAATGGGTCATAGGGAGTTAGTGTATATGGTAGGGTTCTTGATTTGAGTTATGGAGAAAGAATAAGGGAGATAGTGTTGATGCCCCTGTTGTTTTGTGAGAAAATGCATGGAATTAGTGGCTTTGACCTAGGGATTTGAGAAATCCTTGAGGATAGTTAGTTCTTATGAGTTTTTGAGTTTGTACAGATGTTTTGTGATATGTTTGGAGCAATGGCTTGGTTTGGAAAGTTTGGGAGGGGGGGAATCCCTTAAGACCTTTATGTTTTTGCTTGTTTTGGAGGTTTCTTGGGGCAACAGGATAAAAGCATTGGAGTTTCAATCTAACTTGAAAATTTATAGTTTTTCATCATTATAAATGGCTGTTTGGGGTGTTTGAGTGGGTACCTAACATCTAAAGGGTACTTCCTTTGCAAATCGGGCTAATTGGGAAGCCTTTTCTGGGAATGGTGTATTGGAGCTCCATGTTGGTCCAAAAGAGTTGATGC
Source organism: Sequoiadendron giganteum (assembly GCA_007115665.2). Lineage (NCBI taxonomy): Eukaryota > Viridiplantae > Streptophyta > Pinopsida > Cupressales > Cupressaceae > Sequoiadendron > Sequoiadendron giganteum. Next base: position 486,674,355 of record CM021103.1, read on the forward strand.
TGGGGTTTACATATGTTATGTAACTTGAAAATGGGTATCTTAATCATCTTTGAGTTTGTCAGATGTTTTGGAAAATATTGATGAAAAATCCCTAAAATTGGGTTGCCAATGCCACTAGGGAAAGCATGCTTGAAAGGTGAACTTTGATGAGTTCTTTGAAATATTTTTTGAAGTTGATCTGATGTTCATTTTTTTGACATTTTGAGAAGGTTTCACCCCTACTCTACATCAATCATTCATGGAAGTTGATGAAGTAACTGTGGTGGAATCCTTTATTGCATTGGGATTGTAGTCTCTTTGTAACAAGTCTTCTTTGTCTTCTTTATATCTCTATGACAACGAGCCCTCTGAGTTGTAGCCCTGTTGGACAATGATTCCTTGTTTAGAATAGTGAGTCCTTGTTTCAAGCAGTGAGCCTTTTTGTAATCGGTTTTGATATTCTCTATAGTTTGAGTTAATCCTCACCATGGTTTTACCCTCATTGGGTTTTCCACGTAAATTTGGTGTTATTGTGTTTATGTGTTGGATTTGAGTTTTTGCATTTGCATTTGATGATTACTCATTTAAGAAGTTTTAAGTATTAGTTTTGGTGATTGAAATAAAGGTTAAAAACTGTGACAACTGATTCACCCCCCCCCCCCACCCCTCAGTTGTCCTATTCAACAGATCAAATTTTATAGTTTTAATAGTGATCAAACACACACTAAAAAAGCATTCAATATGCCTAGTCTATCATTATGATATAATATATGCTTATGTAGGTTATTGGTGTAATGTGATATGTGATGATGCTCATTTGGATCTTGATTGCAAATTCCTAAAAGTGAGTTAAGGTAACTTATCGTTTATATAACCTAATATGCAAATCACATATTTCACATTCTAGTCAAGAAGTAATAACTAGTAGGAAGGGAGTTAAGGGAGAGGAGTCGATACGTAAGCACCCATAATTGCACGGTCCTATTGGCAGGCCATGTGGACCAATAACATTTAAAAAAAAAAAACCCATTAGGCAAAAACACAAATTAAACAATAACAAATTATATTTTTTTATTTTTTAAATATTTTGCCACATGGAAGGTCCAAATTTGTCCACACATGTAAAAAAATGGAAAAAAGACCCGTCGAACGATATAGACGCACCTCGGGTGCCACTACCTCCATGGCTCAACATCCGAAGGTGACAACCTTGGCACACCAACTTCTCCTAGTCCGCCACCCTAAGAATCCACTACATCGCATTTATCACTCACCGCCACTTCTTATTCCTATTGACTGTCGGGTGTAAATGTTGTCACCTCTCCTAAGTTCCATGCCACCCCATGTTTATTCTAAGAGGAATTGCATTGAATGCTCCTAGTGCCTCACTCTTCTTGCCATGTTTTCAGCCTTTCATTCTAGCAGGTAAACATTCTTTCTTCACTTGCTCGCCGGTACCTACTCGTTTCATCGTCTACAACCTTATCCGTCTCACCACAACCTGCAATGCTCAGAGACCATATCATTTTTGGGTAGAAGTTGATATGAAGATGGGTAGACGCCAGTTATCGAACATCACCAATGGCACCACTTCTGCCATGCAAGCAACGAATGGGTTCCTCGCTGCCATGAAGGTCACCACAAACAACGAAGGGGTTTGTCACATGTTCAACCCAGGTGAGCTTGCTCACTAAGGCTCACCATTATTCTTTTGTTTGTGTTTGGTTTGCAATTTCGGTTTGTTTTATTGGTTTTTTGGTGTTGCAAATTTTATTTTTTTTGTTGAAGTTTAGTGTTATGAACACTGTCCTATTTGTGTTCATAAACACACTAAATCTTTGGAAATTAATCTTCTATTCAAGCATCGCTCTGTTTATATAAAAGATAATAATGCATTTGGTTGTTTCCCCTCCATTGAAATTTATGGGGTTGTTTTCTTCTTTTAGTAATAATAATGTTCATTGTTTCCATGCCATAGATGAAGCTGTACTTATATTTATATGGGTTTTACTCTGTAGGGTTTATATTGCAAATATTATGCTCATATTTTGGTATTTCTCTTTCAGTGGGGTTTATTTTGAGAATATAGCATGCATAGTTTAGCATTTATATTTCCCAATTGGTTTATTTTGCAAATTTTATAGTCATAGTTTAGGGTTATCCTATTCTCATAGGTTCCACATTGTCATTGAATTTGCATATCATATTCTCATAGGTTTTGCATTATCATTGACTCTGCTTAGCATAATCTCACAAGTTCTACATTATCATTCACTCTACTTATCATTTTCTCATAGCTTATGCATTATCATTCACTCTGCTTATCGTATTCTCATATGTTCTGCATTATCATTGACTATGCTTATAATAATCTCACAGGATTTGCATTATCATTCACTCTGCTTATCGTTTTCTCATAGATTTTGCATTATCATTCACTATGCTTATCGTATTTTCATACGTTCTACATTATCATTGACTCTTCTTATTATAATCTCATGGGTTCTGCATTATCATTCACTCTGCTTATCGTATTCTCATACGTTCTGCATTATCATTGAGTTAGGTTGTGTTCTCTATTTCATTAACCAAAAAAAATCATGTGGGTTAATCTTTTTTTAGGTTTTGCTTCTCTTTTCAGTCATTTAAAATTTTTGTGTTGTTTCTGTGCCATAGATAAATATGTTGGTGTTATTTATATTGCAAATATTACACTCATAGTTTAGCATTTATGTTTCATATGTTCTGCATTATCATTCACTCTGCTTATCATAATCTCACAGGTTATGCATTATGCATTATTATTTTGGGATGAATAAGGAGGTGATAGATTTCATGTAGAATGATTGGGTGAAGAAGAGTTGCTCACTTGTGAAGTAGATGATGATATGTCAACTTCTCCTTATCTACTTCCCTCCTCTAGGACAACATCTAATGTCTTATTTCCTTTATCCTTCCTCATTTTTCTTTTGGAGAATATTCACAAGTACTATCCAGATATGTCTTAAGAGGTTCTTCACCTCCATTAGTTTGCAGATTATTTGATGTCAATATTGTGCAAGAAGGGGAAGGATGTATTTGACTTGTTTGGCACTTCATGTTGTCCCTACTACCTTAGAATATTATTTCTACGTTGTCCTTTCAGTATCCATTCCGTTTTTCCTCTTTAGTGAAACTATTTTTCTCCCATCTATGTTTGTTTAACATTCTTATTATTCAAATTGATAGCAAGAATGAACATCATTTATACATGATCGAAGTATATTTTATCCATTGAATCAGACTCATCCTTATTCATTCCTTGGGTATCCCAATTTAGATTAAACATTATAACATGTCTCAATGATAGTCTCATCCAATCTCCTATTCTCACCTAAAATTCACTATCACAATCAACCAAGTAATCCTCTAGCTCAGATACATAGTGAAAACAATATCCTAACTATAAAAAATAAAAAACTATTTGATGTTAAAGGGGAAGCAAAACTCAAATAATTGTCTAGCTTATATTACATCATATCTCTTTCAATATGTTATGCATTATCATTCACTTTGCTTATTGTAATCTCATAGGTTATGCATTATCATTCACTCTCCTTATTGTTTTCTCATAGGTTTTGCATTATCATTGATTTTGATTTGTCGTATTCTCATAGTTTATGCATTATCATTGACTCTGCTTATCGTATTATCATAGGTCATTATCATTGAGTTAGGTTGTGTTCTTTGTTTCATTAACCAAAAAAAATATGTGGGTTAATATTTTTTTAGGTTTTGCTTCATCTTTTCAGTCACTTAATAAATTGATGTTGTTTCTGTGCCATAGATAAATATGTTGGTGTTATTTATTTTGGGCTATGCTCCATCAATTTTATATTTGATTTATGTTTGATGTGATCAAGCATATCTATGGATGAATTTTTTTTTACATTGTGGAGGACCGGCGTATAGGTGTGGACCCCAACAAGCACATGTCCCATCGCACGTTAGGTTCCTCATTTATGTATTAGGGGAGAGAAGTCGATACGTAAGCACCCAAAATCACACAGTCCACATGGCAAGCCACGTGGACCAATAACATTTTAAAAAAAAAAACCCATATACATAAAACGAATATGTGCTACTTCAATAAATCTGTAATGCAAATGTTTCTATCTTTTCTTAGGTGCCAGTGGTTATTTTGGGGGTGTTATCTTTTGCATAGGTTATTTTCCATCATATCAAGTATCCAATTATTGTACCTTATTTTTGTGTCTTGGAAATACATAGGGGTGTTCTAGTTTTTTTAGGTTCCGCTTCATCAACATAGACATAAACATATACGTAGACATAGATATAGACACAGACATAGACATAGACATATAAATAGACATATACATAGACATATGTATATGTATATCAGATATTAAATGCACACATAATTGTAATTATTTTGAAACAAAACAATTACATGTTGGTAGCCAAACATGATGAAGTGTATCCAACTTGTATATTCTTAAGGTCTTTGCATCTTACTTATATATATGCATATGTATAGACATATTCATATACATATACATATGTTTATGTTTATGTATATGTATATGAATATGTCTATATATTTATGTATATGTATATGTGTATATACATATACATATACATATACATATACTACTTTCACAACATCCTGCATATTTTTCGAGCCAACTTGCATCCAATGCTCATAATTCCTCACACACTTGTCAACTTTACAACCTTTCATTCTAGAAACTTCTCATTTTTTCTTCACAATGATGGCAATGTCTGTGTGTCTATGTGTATGTGTATGTGTATGTAAATCTGTATGTCTATGTGTATGTGTATGTCTTTGTGTATGTGTATGTCTATGTGTATGTCTATGTCTATTTCTATGTCTATGTCCATGTCCATTTCCATGTCTATGTCTATGTCTATGTCTATGTCTATGTCTATGTATGTGTGTATGTATTTGTATATATAAATGTGTGTGTGTGAATGTGTATGTCTATATGTAAATGTGTGTGTGTATAGATGTGTGAAGATGTCTTAAGTGGACAAACTTTCCACATCTACTTCTCTCAGTCAACCACCCTAACAATCCATTGCATCACATTTATCACTTGCTGCCCCTTCCTATACTTCTCTACAGTCATGTTTAATTCACTTATGTCTATGTCTATGTTTATGTGTATGTATATGTCTATGTGTATGCTTAATAAATTAAGACCTGCAACAATTGTATTTTTTCTATGTGCCATTGATTAATTTGGGGGTGTCCTCAATTGTATATGATGTGCATCTATACATAGGTCCTCCACAACTTAACAAAGAATTCATCAATAAATAGGCACGATCACATCAATCATAAATCAGATTTTAAATGCACACTTAATAACATTCATTTAAAAAAAAAACAAGTACACAAAGGTATCCAAACATGATGAAGTGTATCCAGCTTGTATTTGACATATATAAAGTACCATTTTTACATGGAATTTAAACACCCCAAACATTAACACATGAACCCTTCCCCATAAACTGGTAAACCCAACTGTTGCACCAATGCAGGCGTCACTTTCACATTAATCACAACTACACAACGCAAACAAGGTGCCAAGTCAACACAATTCAAACCCATCTCACCCATCTTTGACCAACTGGTGAACCCATTACAAGCATGTTTCCCATCGTAGCATAACCAAACCAACAAGAAAATGCATCCACCTGTATAATCAATCATGAAACCTACAACACATATCAGCACCAATCTATCCCATCTCGCCAAGTACAGTGTGAAAATAGTAGTGGTGAACTCCAAAATCCCATCTGCTTCCATTTTTACAAGCTGTAAGGCACCCATTATTAAATACAAAATTATGGAAACAATTGCAAACAATACACCAAACTAATCGACTAAATAATTAATGGTCAAAATCAATCAGATTCAAATAATTCCCAATTCAAATAGCCATGAAAACCTTCAAGTATTCACATGTATTACCATAGATCAATATTGAGCACTAAAGCTTTCTTACAACATGTATTTAGGGGACCTGGTTTTCCCAAGGCCTTTCATGGTTGCCTATGTAGCACTTCACATAGATTACCATAGCTTTGTATTTGAATAACTTAAGGGACTAGGTTTTGTGAAGGCTTGTTATGGTTACCTATGCAACACTTCACAATTCGAATGGAGTTGTGGACCCATGCAACATAACTTGCCATCAAATGAGCATTCATAAAATCAAGTCTCCCTAAAACATTTCTCTATTGCATAGTTGATTGAATTGATGAAGCAAAACCTATATGTATATTTGTATGTCTATGTTTTATGTATATACATGTGTGGATTTGGATGTGTATGTGTATGTATATATATTTTCTTACATGCACAACCGATGAAAAAGAGAACCCCAAATTTATCTATGGCATGGAAACAATCAACAATATTATTTGTTACTGCAATGACAAATTGCAACATTGCTTATATGCATTCATTTGAAATATTGAACAACCCCAAATTTATCTATGACATAGAAACAACATACAATGTTATGTATATGTACATGTGTATATGTATACATTTATGTATATTTGTGTATACATGTATATATATTTACATATACATATATGTATGAATCAAAGACATTAGATTTCCACAGTCCATGTCATTAAAGTATGTAGTTTCTGGATTCAATTGTGTATTAGTTTTTGGATATGTATATGTGCATATGTATATAGAATCGCTTACATATAGAACCTATGAAAAAAGAGAACAACCCCAGGTTTATGAATGGCATCAAAACAACCAACTATATTGTTTGTTACTGAAATAAAAAATTGCAGCATTACTTACTTAAATCATAGCAGAATAATATATATGCATTAATTTACATTGAATTGAAGATGAAGCATCACCTATGGAAAATTAAACACCCCCAAATTCATCAATGACACCTGAAAAAGATAGAATAGTTGCACGACTTAATTGTATACGAATATGTATATGTGTATGTCTATGTGTATGTATATTGGTATGTATATGCATATGTATATAGATATGTATATGTATATAGATATGCATATGTATGCATATACATATCTATATACATATACATATCTATATACATATGCATATGTATATGTATATGTATATGTATATGTATATGTATATGTATGCATATACATATGTATATGTATGTGGATGTATGCATATATATATACATATGTATATGTATGTGTATATGGAACTTGTTCATGACGGCGATGAACCCATTCTTTGCTTGCATGGCGTAAGTGGAGCCACTGGTAACATTCAGTAACTGGGATGTACCTATCTCCTAATCGGCTTCTACCCAAATACGAACCAGTCTTCGAGCATTGCAAGTTGTGGTAAAGGTTTTAAGGTTGCAGACGATGAACCGAGTAGGTAGTGGCCTGCAAGTCAAGAAAGAATTTCAACTTGCTAGAATGAAAGGCTGAAAAGTTGGCGACAAGAGCAAGGCACTAGGGAGCATTCAATGCAGATTGGCTTGGAAAATATTTATGTATATGTGTATACATATACATACATATACATATGTATATGTATATAGATAGGTATATGTATGTAGATATGTATATGCATATACATATCTATATGTATATAGATATGTATATACATATACATATACATATGTATATGTATATGTATGCATATACATATGTATATGCATATATGTCTATGTATATGTATAGGTTGGTTGGAATAAAATTGCAGGGTGGCGAGGAGCTTAGGAGAGGTGACAACGTTTACACCCAACAATTGATAGGAATAGGAAGTGGCGGTGAGTGATAAATGTGATTGAATGGATTCTTAGGGTGGTGAACTGGGAGAATTTGATGTGGCAAGGTTGTCACCTTCGAATGTCAAGCCACGTAGGTAGTGGCACTCGAGGTGCGTCTGTATCCGTCGATGGGTCTTTTTTTCCATTTTTTTACAGTCGTGGAAAAATTTTGACCTTCCACGTGGCAAAATATTTGGAAAAAGGAATAGAAAATGACAAAATGTCAATGAAGAAGCAAAAATTTGAAATGAAAACAGTGACACATTGCAAATTACATAGAACACACATTGTAATATGATCATAATACATTGCAAATCAAAACAAAAATGATGCATCTATAATTTTCATATATTTAAAATTGTCAATGAAGAAGCATACATTGCAAATCAAAACAATAACACACATTGAAAATTACATACAACACTTTTTTGAATATGATCAAATTACTTCACAAAACAAAAAAATAACTATCAATCTATACTTATCAAAAAATTACAACTGTCCACAATTTCGGTGCATTTGTAAATATCAATACTTCTAAAGTTTATGAAACTAGCATTTGTAATCTAGCTGCTGCTGTTGTGAAAAGGATCTTGGCTGGTTGGGGTGCCAATTGCCATGTTCTCATCCCCTTCCAGTCGATGGGGATTGCTACATACATGAGTGGGACTTGGAGTGGTAAATTGGGTGCAAGTGACATGTGTTGGGGGTGGTGGTGAACACATCTGTACATCACGAGTGCCAAATTGATATGGATATTAACTGCCCCTGAAGTCAGATTTAGAGAGGCTTGAATAATTCATTGTTTTGGAGAATTGAGGGATATTAATGTTGAGAATATCACGAAAGACTCCATTACTTTGAGGCAACGGATTAGAAGTGTTCCCTAACCACCTCTCTCTATGTAAAGCCCTTTGTGCCTCCTCAATCTCTTTTTCCTTTCGGTCATGTTCCTTGCAAAGCCTCTCTTGCTCCTTTTTTGCATCTCTATCCTTTTTCTGTTGTAATTTTTGCTGCTCTTTTTATTTTCGTAGTATGTCCTCAATTCTTGCATTCTCCTTCAACTCCACAGCCACAATTATTGATGCCCTTTTCTCTACATTTTTTTGTCTCTTTCTTGCTTTTATCTCCTCCACCTCTTTCTTCCTTTGCTCTTGCTCCATTAATAGCCTCATGTAGTCATTTGTTGTCAACAATTGAGACTATCTATTGATCTGAATTGCACTTACTTTGGATTTAGTTTGACGGGTAGTGTGCACAGGAAACTTGAGGAACTTACTGATGTGTGGAATTGTTTATGTTTCTTGTGTCCCATCTATTTGTGTGCCAATGACCTCCTCGACTACTTGTGAGCCCTGTGGTACATCTTCATTGCCTTGTAAATCTAAATTGCAAGAAGGAGCATAGTAATGCACAACTTGAGAAAGGTCAATTTTTGGTGGTGGTGATGGGAAAGTATAGGTATGTTGTTGTTCTGGGACTTCCAAATCAATGCCCAAGTTCATTTCTCCCTCAACCAACTAGGATGGTTGGCTTCGGTGTGATGGAAGATCTAAACTTTCACTGAATTGATCAACGACCCTGTCCACCATGGGAGGGGTGTGTTCATTAACCACCACTTGTGCAACTGATTTAGCAAGACAAGTATGAGTTGAGTGTTGTGTTTCTATTGCAGGCTACATGTGTCCATCTAGAAGAGTGGACTACAATACTGTGACATCATCACTTGACACACCAAGTCTAGAAAGGTTGAGAATGTTTTCAACCGCATTAGCATCCTTGCTGACCACAAATGTTTCACTGGGACACATGTCATTGACAAGTGCATCAGGATTCAATGGCCATATACCAGTCCTTTTAAACCCATCTTTGATGTTGTCAATTGTCAAAGCTCTTTTCATTGCTTTACTGCCTAACATTGCAAGTTCTCTCCTCCTCACTTCAATGTTTGGAAACCTTGACAAAAAATCAACACGTTCTGATTTGAAGTAAGCTTTGAAAGGTGCAAACACACTCACATCCAACTACTGTAGCTTATGTGATATGTGTGATGGTAATGTTAACAAATCTACACCGATTTCTCTTACTTCTTGGATGGTTTCGAGTGCTACGTGGCTTCCATGGCCGTCAAAGATCAGCAAGACCCTATTGGTGGGTGAGACACCGCCTGGAATCAAGGTTTTGAATTGGGTCAACCAATCTATGAATAATTCTTTGGTCATCCATGCATGTGGTTGGGCTGCCCTGCAAGCACCTAGTTCATAATCTATGATGTAATTATATATTTTCACACTCCCCTTGAACAAGTAGAATCCTAGAATGCTCTGCCCTGTAGCATTGACACAACATAGAATGGTTATCCATTCATGAATCTTTGGGATAATGTAAGAGACATTCCTGCTACCTTTTCTTGCGAGCACCTTCATGGACCCATTTTTGCCTGCTTAGATGCCAGTTTCATCACAATTCCATATGCGATCAGGGCCATATGCCATGGCTTTGTATACTATAGACAATGTTTTGTAGAATGCATCGGCAACATCAACTCTAAGATTGAATGCCCTATCTTTTTCTAGGCCTTCAACAATTCGTAATGCGAGTTGAGGATGTCCATGCTTGAAGCCATCCACCAGGACTTCCCCGGGAAGCCATTGGTGAAAGGGTTTGGCCTATTTTGAAATATTTGAGCAACCTCAGACTTAAGATTGACTATCTCAAGACCATGACCAATATCAACCATTTGCTTGCACCATTCCACAATAAGATTTTCTTCCTCTTCTGTGAAGACTATTGGCGGACCTTTCTTGGAAGTTGTTGTTAGACCCCCTAGCCATTTGGACAGTGTGGCTATTGGGATTGACCATTTTTTGGAAGCCCCCCTTATTGGCGTGTCATTCTCTTCAACATCATAGAGTGCCCTTTTTCATGTCATCCTCAGGCCACAACTTTTGTATTTGTTTTACCTTCTGCAATATTTGAGGTGTAGTAACCTCAATCTACGGTATTTGAGGAGTAGAAACCACATCTACTTGTGCAACATGATCTATTTCAAGGGGGAATCTGCATCCTCGTTTCTCAATGGGCAACCTTGTCATGGCTCTTCTCTTTTTTTTGTTCCTAGTATGGGTCACCATTGCATTGCTCTTGGCCATCTACATAGAATAATTAGAATCAAAAAAGTGATGCTTGAACATAAAAACAATTACTTTGTAATGCACAACATATGAGAACATGATAAGTAGAGTAAATGATAATGCATAACCTATGAAACATAAATGGTAAACTATGAAATACAAATGATTGAACACTTATCTATATATGTATGAAAAGAGTGTTGTGATGGTTGAACAAAAGAAAAATTAGTTTGTGATGCAAAATATATGAGAATATGATAACCAAAGTCAATGATAATGCATAACCTAGGAAAGATAAATGGTAAACTAGGAAACACAAATTCTTTAATAGTTATCTTTATATGTATGAAGAGAGTGATGCTTGAACAAAAGATTATTTAGTTTGTGTATGTGTTATCTTTTTAGTTTGTTGCATTTCAATTGAGATTATCTTTTGTAACAGTTTAGAGAGATACATCTATTCTAGAGTGAGTGACATAAGGAAGTAGAGGAGTAGGAAGCACAAAATTACAAACTATGCAAGGGAGTTAGAGTTTAAGAACATCTCATGTCTCTTAAGTGTTTACAACATTAACATTCTCATGCACAACAAAGTGAAAACCACACTCATGTTTGAACAAAAGATAAGCTTACGAATGAAAAACAGTAAGAGTTTAACAAAGCTCACATATATTGTCTATGATGAACTCATTGATAGGCATAAATATTTGTCGATTGATGAAGCAAAAACATATGAAAATGATGAAAAAAAAAACCTTCTAAAAATAGAAACTTTAGTGATTGATAACGCATGCTAGTGCACTGGAATCTGAGCTGTTGCCTCCCCTTGATGTTAACTCGTTCACTTTTGTACTTGTCACTCCTCCTTTTCTTATGTCGCTCACTATAGAATAACTGAATACTTGTTGGTTTTCACAGCTATTTGAATTGGGAATTATTTGGATTTGATTGATAGTTGTTTGGTGTGGTGAAATAAATTACTGTCCTATTTTGAATTTGATTGATTTCAGCCATTAATTCTTGACTTGATTGGTTTGGTGGATTGTTTGAAATTGATTCCATGTTTTTGTTTTGAATAATGGCAGCCTTAAAGGAGTGTTAAATGGATGCAAGTGGGATATTTACGTTTGGCTCCAATACATGCGCACCCTACTTGGCAAGATGTGACAGATTCAAGCTAATACGTATTGTAGATCTCATGTTAGACGGGACAGGCAAATGCATTTGCGTGTTGGTTTGGTTATGCTACGATGGGAAACATTCTTGTAATGGGTTCACCAGTCGGTCAAAGACGGGTCGGATGGGTTTCAAAGTTATTGACTTGGCACCTTGTTTATGTTGTGTAGTTGTGATTAATGTGAAAGTGATGCCTACATTGGTACGAAAGTTGGGTTTACCAGTTTACGGGGAAGGGTGCGTGTCTTAATGTTTGGGCTGTTTAAATTCCATATTGGAATGCTACTTGTTATATATCAGATACAAGTTGGATACACTTCATCATGTTTGGCTGCCAACGTGTACTTGTTAAGTTTTTAAATTAATGCTATTAAGTGTGCATTTTATATTTGATTTATGTTTGATATGATCAAGCCTATCTATGGATGAAAAAAAAATTACATTGTGGAGGACCGGCGTATAGGTGTGGGCCCCAACGAGCGCATGTCCCATCACAGGTTAGGGCCCCCGCTTACGTATCGGCTCCTCTCCCCTAACATGGGCCTAAATTAAAATTTGAATTTGACAGTTAGGATATCATTTCTACAACCATAAATCTTATATAAGATAGTGATTGGATAAATTATAGATTGCTTTCAAACTCTTAAAATATGTAAATTTATAATCAAATAAGACTCAAATTAATTGCCAACTTTTATATAAAAATATACTACTTGTATACTAATCATTGTATTCACAACAAACTAAAATAAATCCAAAACAAATAATTGTCAATCTTACAATAAACCAAAATGTCTTTGTCTCATTTTTGTTTTAATTAAATGTATATTAAACTTCTCACAATATAAAATTTTAAACATCCCGGTACCAAACCAATGTTTTTTAACTATAAAGTGGCAAGCCACTTGAATCTAGATTTCTTGTACGACCGTACCAACTCATACACATGCAAAACATTAAATATTCAAATTTTAAAAAGCTAAAATGGGGCCCCTCCAAAAGAGTTGACTGAGACAAGATGACAAAGGATTCAAAATTCCACAATGCACATTTAAATTGGAAAACGCCATTACAGAAAACAGGAGGGCCAGCTTTACAAGGATGAATTCAATCTGAATGCATTCCACCATTGTATGTGACTCTGAGATCCAGATTTTAAAATTGACAGTATTCCAGCATAGACTGATCAGAATACAACATCTCTAACAGCTTTCTGCCCTAATTATTTACTCTATCAACAATAATCTGCAATACATTGAAAGTATTTTCTACGAGAGCAAGTTCACATGAATTTAGATGTTGAATAAGTAAATTTAAAAGGCAAAAAAATAAGCTTAATTTATTCAATTGAAATAATTTACATTTTATTATAACAAGTTCACATGAATTTAGGTGTTGAATAAGTAAATTTAAAAAGTTAAAAAAAAAAAATTATATATTTATTTTATAAACGAAATATAATTTATTCTATCAAAATAATTTACGAAATTTAATAGATCTACTGTCTCAGTATACAATAATCCTTACAATTAAATATATTAAATTTTTTGAAAATTTCTCAATTTAACTACGTAAACGTTTTTTCATCAATATTTTGAACTACCAAAACTAACCCCTTAGACAACCCATCCAAAAAGCTTTGATATTGCTCAACTCTAAAGGAGCTACATTAGAATACCTTGAAAAAAAGTTCAAACCAAAAAAACTCTGCAGACCAAGGAGAAGAATCTGACAAATCTTCATATCCCAACCAGAAACTTGAACTAATTTAGTTTACTCCTCTTGCAAGCATCTCCTCGTACTGTCGAAAAGAACCCAAGCGCTGGAGCCTCAGCTGATGATAAAAATTTCTAATAAATATATCAGCTTTCTTGTCAATCTCTTCATCCTCCTCATTCAAACTACCCACCTCCTCCTCGCATGTTTTCATACTATCTTTATCTAATTCGGGTATTCCTGGGCTGTAATGAACGTTTTTATTCTCTCTTTCACTGATCTTTCGCCCTCTGTCATCTAACTTCAGCAGCTTCCTGCGAAGTTGCAGAAAAACTCCATGAATTTTTCTCAATTCGATAGTTCCCCTCGACCTGATTTTGACAGACAATCTAACTAGAAATATCACTCTTATCTTTACTTTCTCAGAGAAGCCAACAAAAAAATCTGTCTTCATGTTCTTTCTAATGAAATATGAAGACTGATTAAACCAAAAACAGATCCTTAAACCATATGTTCAACGTCTACATTAAAAACATGTTTGGAGAAAGAGTGTAGAGATGCATTTATGTAAAGGAATACGTGTATATTGAGAAGGAAGAAAACTTGACGGCGCAATGATAAGCCTTGACAGCCTAAAATGCGGCTCTTCTTGGACTGGTAGTCGTTCATGCATTGGAAATAAAGTTGGCAATGAGGAAATAAAAATATATCTATGTACTGTAAAACCCAAGAAAGCTGCAGAGATTCTCAATGTAGAAGTCGTATGCATTTCTTGTACTGCAAATAAGCTTAATCTATACATAAATATATGGAAGTTTGAGTTTGTGGCTTCAAAAAGAAGTTATTTGTATATATCAAAGTTTAATAATATACAATATAGTGTTAAACAATTGTAGGAATAAGTCATACTTACATAAATATATGGAAGTTTGAGTTGGTGGCTTCAAAAAGAAGTTATTTGTATATATCAGAGCCTAATAATATATAATTTAGTGTTAAACAATTGTAGGGAATAAGTCACTTTTACATGGATAATTCTTCTGATAAATTCTATAATGAATAGCAATCATTTTATAATATATCAAATTGTTATTATAACATGTAAGCAATAAAATTAGATATTTAATTTTATATTTTATATTTTTGATATATATAAGATTAAGGAAAATCGGGATTCCACATTTTTTATGTTAGAATAATAAGAGAAAAACCTAACAGAGTAGCAAAAGCATAAAACTAGAGATACAAGCAACATAATAATAGTAGAGGCAAACATATCATAATAATAGAAATATAGCAATGTAAACTTGACCATCTTGGCCTTTCACACTCTTCGCAAACCTGGAAATCTTTCAACCTTTCTCACTTTTCATGAACCTACAAACATTTCAGCCTTTAGGCCTTTTGGTGGAATTTTGAACCTTTTGGCCTTTCATACTTTTCACAAACCTACAAACTTTTCAATCTTTCACACTTTTCATTAACCTATAATCCTTTTAGCATTTTGCACTTCTGAACTTGCAAACATTTTAACCTTTCACACTTATTGCAAACTTGTATACCTTTAGACCTTTCACTTTTTATGAACCTACAAACCTTTTGACCTTTCACACTTTTCTTGAACCTCAACTCATGGTAGAGGAAGTTTATCCCTTTTGAAACCATTCTAGAACTTGACTAATTTCTCCTAACCTTTCAAAAAACATTTGATGAATTATTTATCCCTACTTTTTGTAAGTGTTTCACCTTCTTGCCTTCACAACTTAGATTAGTTGCTTTCCCAATCATCTCCTTAGTAATAATAAACATAATACCATCAAGAGAAACATTTATTTCTTCCCAAGATTTGGGAGTCATTCCACCATTGTGAAAATTTTCCCTTTTTTTTGAATTTGGATACAAGAAAAAGGTTCAATTAATATCCCCATTAATAATAAGAATAAATGAAATTAAAATCTCAATTTTTTTTTAATTAAAGGGACAATAGGATCTAGTAATTCATGGACAACACTCCAATTGCTCCAACTTATATATTTGAAACCACCATTAGCTAACCCATCAATAGCTATGTTACCTACCTAATACACATGGTTTATCAAGAATTGTTAAAAAATAAATATCAAATAATAGATTCTAAAATAGAATTCCTTAATTTCCAAAGAGGAGTTGAATTACCCTTTAGTAAATCAATCACAAGTTTGGAGTCTCCCTCTTGAATTTTTTGTATGTCTCTTGAGATTGTCAATTGCAGACTCCACCAAACTATAATGAATTATGTCTCATTGTTAGTTTTAACTCTAATATTTGAAGGATGGATTTATATCAAATACCCTCTATCATTTCTAAGAATGCCCCTTGCACTTACCCTCGATCATTTCTAAGAATACCCCTTGCACTTGACATTCCTAAATTCTCTTTGAAAGAACCATCAAATTTTAATTTGACCCATCCTTCTAGTGAACATTGTCAAAATATAACTTTCTAATTTGTGTCTTCCTTGTGTCTAAGTTGAAGACATCTATTTTAACCCCCAATGTTTTAACAATGCTAATTTCTTAAAGAGAGAGTATACATTTTGATGTTTTTAATTTAGCAATCTCAATATTTCCAATAAGAGAACAAGGGATAGAGTGAAAAAATAATTATTTTTTATTATTTTCCCATCCCTAAAACTATGATTATTTATCTCCTTCCAAATGTCCCACACAATATGGGGGATTTGAGACCACAACTCCTTTATGATCAAATGTTGAAAAGGTAATATCAAAATATCAATAAAGCTTCCCAATGATAGAGACACAATCTAATTTCTTTTAAATTTATCGTACAAATGTTTCTAAATTAATCTAGTAAACTCACAATAAAATAAAATATTATTTACATTTTCCTCCCCATTATAAAAAAAGAGAATACCTATATTATGAAAATAAAAAACTCGCATCCAGTTATCTTAGGTGAGAAACTTATTATGAAATTAGTTGTCTACCAGAAAATAGTTAATTTTTAGAATTATGTTATGATTCCAAATAGCCTTCTTATTTCCATCAATTCTAAGAATATTAAGAATAAAAGATAATATTGTTGAAACTATGCAGGCCTTAGTGAAATGGGGAGACCAAATAATCTCATCTTCCATCATTATAGAAATAAAATGAAATTGATTAAGATAAATCTAAAAATTAGAAATTAAATCTTCCAAACCACTTCTAGCAATAAAATAATCTTTGAAATGCACCATCTAACAATACCTCCATCATCAACAATATAATTTTTAAGCATAGTTCCAAACAAACTTTCTAAAGTCAATTTTAGATATTGGAATATATAGCAAGAAGAGAGAGGACTTTGGCCTAGCCAAGTATCATCCTAGAAATTAATTTTATTACCTCTTCCTAATCTCCATCTTGTTCTCTTCCCCAAAATATGCATAGTCTTTAACATACTATTCCATATCAAGGAACCCTTGGGAAGATTTTTCAAATTTAGAAACAAGTTAGTGTCCCTATTTGAGGATTTTTTCCTTCATTATGTCAAACTAGTCTTTTATATTTTTCATCAATCTACACCCCTCCTTAGCAGTGAGTGTTTTATTCATCAACTAAATATTTGTTAGACCCAATCCTCCAAATTTTTTAGGCCTACAAACAATCTCCAAGTTAACAAATTAATTTTATTTTTTTCTCTTTCAAACCCATTAAAATATATATTTTTTGGATTTATTCAAAATAATTTATATCATAAATTTTGAAATCTTCAAAGGGACAAGTAAATTGGTATAATTTGTAGGGAAAATTTCAAAAATTAAAACTTATCTTGACTTGACCTATAATTTTACATTTCCATCCAACAAACTTCCTTTTGAATACATTCAATGAATCCATTCTTATTTAAGTGAGATTTAGATTTTTCACAATTAGATAAAGAGCCATATAAGTAGCAAGAAAGGTTGAAACAACACAACTAAGAATATCATAAGCTTTCATTCATAAAAAAATATTTGTGTTGAAGAAATAAATATTACTCTTATCATAATCGATGCATTGACTAGACATAATAGCATACTTGTTTAAAGTGTCTCCAAATTCTAGATTCAATCAAGGATAAATTACCAAATAGAATAGTATCATCAATAAATTGTTGATAAGAGGATTATTCAATCATTGAAGTAGCTTTATCACATAATAAATAATTATTTAAAATCAATTTGAAAATACTCCTACCAAAACTTCAAAACCCATAATAAAAAAGCAAGGTGATAGAGGATCACCTTGCCTAATCTCTCTTCAAAGAATAAAGAAACCTTTAGGCATACTGTTACACCCCAATTGTGTAATCACTATTTACTATTACTATGTAAGGTAAAATGTGAATGTAATGTTAATTCAACGAATGAATAAATTGTGTGTGCACTTTGTTATCACTGCTTAATGAATGAATGACATCTCATTTAATGTTATATGAAGGAATGCATTTATGTGATTGGATAAATATTGTGTTAATATTCTAACTTTGGAGACATAATGTGTATACTACATATTTGTTGAACAACTAACTATGGTGTGCATGTGTTAGTGTTTGCAGGTACATGCTCAATTCCTCCAGGTGGAGGGGAAGTATCACTCAAGAGAAGTTCTTGGTCGAGTAACTAGTAGCATAACCTATCTGAGCTTACACACACCATAGTAGAATAATTGAGTCGGGTTATTAAGTGGGAAGTTGGTAAGTCATCCTTAGTTGTTCTGTTTGCTTTAGTAAAAGTCTAGTTTACGATTGAGTGCATTATTGGGTGATGTTTATTTGTTTGAGCTTGAGAGTTCTTTCCTTGTTACCATGTTTGTATTGATAAGTGATTAAACAAGGTATGTGAATGTGTACACAAATGCATAATGATGATAGTCTAAACTCTCTAAGGAATGCATACATGAGGGTTCATAGGTATATGTACCTATGCACACTCATGCATGAGTTGCTGGTGTGCATGGAACTATTTGATGGAACCAACGACATGTATATTTATATGTATAGACATATCACTCGTAGTCTCTTATTGGCAACTTGGTAATTGTATATGATTTTGGTGTGAATCGAATGTGTGTGTGTATATATATAATGTATATACATATATCCATATGTATATGTGTACCCATACACACGTAAGGTAGAAAATGGACATGCCCATACGAATGTATTGATACATGTATACATACACATACATGCACATAGAGGCATATATAAATAATATATATATGTATACACAACCGATACATTAATATAACAATGTGATGGCTATATTGATATATTATTTCGTATATCGATTATATATACATGCTTTATTGACATATGATAGATATAAATGTATATACTAACATATACATATATTTGTATATGTAAATATATATATGGATATGTTTAATAATATATATATATATATATAATTATATATATATGTATTTGTTGTATTTATATTAAAATATATATTTTCTTGGAGATCGACTATCTCAAGAGATGATAATCAATCGATTATAGTGCTTTATGTATATTTCCTTTAAAGTCGATTGTCTTGGACGACTTAGTAACCGAACTTTGAGTTGGTTATGATTGTGTTTCATTAGCCACATTTTATGTTTTTTCTATTTAAACGTAACGAGAGTTTGAATCTACAAACTTTGTACCATTTAAGTTGATAACGAGAATAAGTAGATGCCATTATGGATCTTAGACTTGGTCAAAAAAATTACCACGATTTTTTGTACCAAATCGAAACATGTGTTAATACATTGAAACAAATAGGGACTTTATCTAATCGATTTAATGTGTGAGTCGATACTTAGCATAGACTTAGTCAATTCTCTTTTTGGGTGGCATATTTTTTTTATTGACTGATTCTCTTGAGGATGAAACTGCACCACCTTTGTATCCTTTTAACCATAGAATTCTTCTTTGTGCTGACAGTTGAATTCTATCACATGGAGAGTTGATTTAGTTTCCAATTTTTGTCAATATAAGGGTCGATCTGTTGATACTTGAGCTGAGTCTTTTCTTACATACTCCCCACCTTTTGAGCTATGTTAGTGGTGTTCCTATGCATGCTTGCTTCTGTCAAAATCATGCCTAAAATATAGGTAGTGTTTTTACCAAATTTTTGTATAAATAGTAGCATGTGTTCATTTGTTTGGGACGCATCATTATTCTCTTCTATACAATATTTCTTGTGCCAAAAGACTGCATTTTAGTGTACTATTCTATCTGTAATATTTTTTCGAAACGATTAGGGGGAGATTTGAGTTTAAAGTGAGCTTTATTATCTTTTGAGAAGAAAAATTTTCCAACTAGAGAGAGTTAAGAGTTGTGAGACTTGTTAGAAATAGTTGTTTTTCTAAAGGTGTTGTGACTACAACCAATCGAATTGGAAATATTAAACACAGGAATGGGCATATTCTACTTTTTTTTATTCTATTTTTATGAGCTATGTCTTTATTGAGTTAGCTAGTCTTGTTGGTACTTGCAAGTAGAGAAAAGTATTGTTTTCTTGAAAGTAAAATGGAAACTATTTACATTTTTGTGTAATTTTTCAAAGTACTCCATGATAGGAGAGACTACTTGTCAAGGGTATTATTATTATACTAGGCATGAATAGATATGGGTAAAAGAGTATGTTTAGCATAGGTATTGTTATTATACTAGATATGATCGAAACATAGATAAACTTAGGGAACACTCATAGCTAGATGATTTGTTATGCTAGATGGCTAGTAGGTTACTCCTGTGAATGTTTTCTACTGAAGGGAGGGAACTTGTACTTTGCATGTTGAGTTGTGTTGCCCTAGGTTGTGTTAAAGAGATAGCTTATCCTGGGGATTAGCTTTCGAATGGAGAGGGATTTCCTAGGCATAGATATAATGGCCTCAATTCAAAATGAGCTTTCCATAGTGTAGGTGAATGGTAGACCATCACTCAATTATCTTGAGTGAGAACACTTTGGCCAAAGTAGTGAGGATGTTCAAAGACTCCTCTAAAGAAGTGTTAATGCCAAGACTCCACTATCAGTTCATCGTGTCCATTTAAATGCATGAGAACTACCTAGTGTAGGTTATAATACTTGGTCATGTAGATCATGATGCTAAGCTTAGAGTGGTATGTCGTATTAGGTTACCCAACCAATACTTCATTGAAGGGAAGGGCCATCTATCATTGATAGATGTGCAGGGGACCACATATGAGTCTGTGGTTGGAGGAAAAGTGCTTGAGTGATACTTATCCTCCTCAATAGGCCATAAAGGACCAAGATTTTGAAAGGCAGATTCCTAGACCATCTATATCTTATGTTGTGAAGCTCGGAGGAGCTATGTATGTAATTTTGTACTTTCTTGTAAATTTTGTACTTTGTAAAAGTATAGCAATGGAATGGAAATCCTTATTGTAAGTTTTTTATCATCATTGTTCATATATTTTCAATAAATAAAGAAAAAAAAATTATTGCAATGACTTGTACATAGTTTATTTTACTCGCCCATAAGAACTTGGGATATTTACTTTAGTGAACCTAGTGGAATGTTACACATACCATTAAGAATAATATAAATTTTAGGTGTTTGAGACACATTTGTTGAATCATCTCCAAGATTTTTTATCAAAATTAAAACTTTCTTAACATAACAAATAAAAATTTTCATGGAACCTTATCATAGGCTCTTTATATGTCCAATTTCTACCTAAAAGCCTTATTTTGGTGTTGATTGTTTTGTGAGAGAGTTCTCTTTGTGTGTGTTGTGGGTCCCTTGTTGGGGTTTTAACTTTAGAGTGGCTTATTTTTGGCTCTAACTGGCATGTTGGGGCAGATGGTGTGATTCTCATTCTAGCTTTGTCCTTGTCTCCTCCTTTCTTGATTTTCCCTTGCCCTCAAGCTATGTCTTCTCTATTGATTATTTTGGGGTGTCCCTCTAATGACCTATGTTCTTCGAATTCATTGGTTACTTTTGGTTCTCTTGTTGGAGCTTGGTGTTTTTCCCTGTTGGTTGTTTTTATGGAATTTATTTATCTCTTTGTCTTTGGCATGCATGTTGGAGTAGTTGGTGTGTTTAATGGCTTGGCTTGCTTCTAGTTTTTTGTCTACATGGAAAATCCCCCTCCTTCATGGATTCCTTTTGTTGTTGTTCAGTTTGGGCATGGGTCTCTATTTGTTGAGGGTTTTGGGGCCTGATTTTTGGCTTCTTCTAGGGGTCGTTACGCCCATTCTTGTTTTGGCTACTTTTTTGTGGGGTTCTCATAGTGATTTTTTGATGTTTGTCTTAAGAGAGAACTCTCTTGATATGTGCTTTGGGTCTCCTGTTGGGTTTTTTCTTATGCAGTGGATTTTTTATGGCTCTAACTAGTGCGTTGGGAATGATGGTCTACCTCTCTTTGTGGATTGCTCCCTAATTTTTCCCTACATGTTTTACACTTACTCTTTTTCCTTGTGGAGTTCAGTGGTTTTTTTTAGTGGGTGTTATACTTATTGGAAGTTAGGAAGATTTGTATCTTCTTGATGTTGCTTATTACTTCCTTGAAGGTTTTATTTTTTCTTCTCTTCTTGAGCTTTTGTTGGAGGGGTTGTTCTTAGTTTTGGATGGGTTGTTCTTATTTATGCCTCAATTATTCATGGAGATGTTGGTAGCCTTTGTTGCCCATGTTCCTGATTTGTTGTTATTGGCTAGGGAATATATAAAGATATATCTTCTCTCCTAGAATATTGTGTGTTTTATAAATCTCATATTATTGTTTGTGGTTGGGGTGTTGTCAAAGTCTTTCCTTAAGTACAAGGCCCTCATAATTCCAAATGAGGAGGTGATTTCCATTTTTACTAGAGTGGTTGCTTTCTATTGGGTTCTAAAATTGTTTCTATCAAGGTGAAGATAGCTCCTATTGAGGTGGAGTTGGATGTTGTAGTTTTGGTGGGAATTGATATTCTCTTTTGTTGGTTCCTATTGAGGTGGAGCTTGTATGTGTAGGAGGGTGGTGACTTTGGTAGTAATGGTTCTCACTTCTTCCTCTCCTATTGAGGTGGATTATAAGTTGGAGAATCAAGTTAGATGATGTTGTATGAAGAATGATGCACCTCAATTCTCAATAATTCTCTCTTAGTCCCCTACTATGGTGGAGATTCAAGTTGGATCAATGTTGCCTAAATTGAGTGGATGATATGTTGTAGTATGGTTGATTGCAGGTTGTGTTGTTGCCTATCCAACTCAAGAAGTTTCTAACATTTGTTTGGGTTTTTAGTCCTTGTTAAAACCTAATTATTAAGGGTTTCAGGTTCCCCTCAAAAAAAATTCTTTGAAGCATGGGTGTTCTTGTGTATCTTTAGGTTAATTGATGATGTTGGGTTGTTTATGGTCTATGTTTTTATCTATTTGCAACTTTCCTTTGGTTGGTTTTTGGGTCCCTTTAAATCTTGATTGTAATGGGTTTTAGGACTCATCAAAACATTTTTTCCACTAATAAAAAACTTATAGCATAGAGGGGATGATGGAACTTGTAATTCTACTAGTGAGAACTTGAAATAGTTAATGGAGATTAAGGGATTTTTTTACTCAAATTGGGCAAGTGATGTGCATAGTATGAGGTAGACTAGTGGCTACGTGTTAACCATATTTATTGGTGTGATGAGTTGGATAAGTAAGTGATAGGTTGTGGTCACTTTATCCACTATATAATAAAAAGTAAATGGTAGCTATTTAATCCTATAAGGACGTTATTTAGCTTCAAAGACTATGTTTGGATGTTAAACTCAACCTTCCACACACAAATGAAGCACGTTGATGTTTAGTATCATTTTATTTATGACATGGTCGATGGTTGAAGGGTGATGTTGGAGAAAGTTGATACATTGGATAATTTTTTAGATTCATTACAAATTTAATGAGAAAAAAAAAAGATGGTGAAATGAGTTCATTGGCCTCATAGCCCCTCACAGATAACTCATATTTTTTTCTTATTTCCCCTTTTCTCTTGAAAGGCATAAAATAATGAGATAATTCTAGGAAATTTTTTATACACCTTGTAAATATAATGTTGAATTATTTACTTAATTTGTATTCATTTTATGTGCTCTCATGGAAAGGAGCATCCCACTTTTAGGTGCAACTTATTCCATGTGTGTTTTATATTATGATGTATGCAATAATATTTAACATTATGTAATATGTGTAAGATCATCTATGAAATTGTAAGATGTAAGATATTTTGTGATAATATTATGATGTGCATAAGAGCATGTGAGAGGGATATTACATGGTGGACTATGATTTTTTAATAACTTATGGTATATATTATGATGCATCATATAGAATCTTGCATAGATGGGTGGATATGACACATAAATAATATTTATACTCAACTTATCATGGATTTAGGTATTATATTTTGCATGGAGATTTGGGTACCAAATTTTATCACATGGTTTTTAAAAATCACATGTGGTTCGTGGTTTGCACTTAATCATTTTAAATATACATAAGCATAAAATTTATCCATTTTAACTATCGTTCTTCTAGATATCCATTTAAATGAACATAATATTGCACTAAGAAAGTATGATCATATAGTAAATTTATTTTGTCTTAACTACTGACAATTTTTGCAATATATAAATATATGAGTTATCAAGATAAGGGACTAGTTAGAAAATGTTAAGAACAAGTTATCACACAATCAAATATGAGTTAACATTCTAAATGAACTAGGAATCTTGAGAAGGATTAATAATTGGAATTTTTTTAACTTCAAAATAGTTAATTCTATTTGAGTGTAATGTAATAGTTTACACTTATAATCCTCATTGCTAGACTCAATTGGCTAAGAACATTGTTATAACTAATTAGGTCAAGGTTTACATGTTATCTATAATTTACCTAAGCATTATGTGAGTGTCACACCTAGGAAAATGACACGTGCTAAAGGAATCAACTAAATTACTCATACTCTTCCAAGAAAATACAACTACATAGTGGACAATATATTTGATCACTCTCTTTGTATGGAAGAAGAGTATCATAATAGTAGAAGAAAAAAATAGATTAGGAGTCACACCCATAGGTTCACTCACTTCTCTAGGGGGGGCACATAATGGTACACTTGTGTTGATTTGTTGAGGTGGGGTTTGAAGTGTTGGTGTGTTTTGGTTTTCTCATACAAATCTTTGTAACTTTATTATGTTTATTTTTGCATGAATCAATCTAATGAGCTCTTGTAAGAGATCGAAATATCTAATTTGGGAATCTTATATTATATTCCTTTTTTCCTTTTCTTCTTGGATTTTTCTAAGAATGGATTGGTTTTCTTCAATTTCACCCAACACTAACTCAATCCAATTCTCCTTTAATGTAGGACTTACTAAGAAAAAATTCAAGTGAGGAAAATTGGAAGAGAAAAAGAGTTATTAGATTTCTTTTATTTAGTTTTTACATTTTTACATTTTATCATTGCATGATCTAATTTTTTAGATAATTTTACCTATTGATAATCTTTTCATTTGAGTTACTTGACCTTTGGTTGGGTGTGTTGTAATGTTATCAAGGAATTTTATCTCCTTTTATTCATGTTTTCATCTATTTTATGATGATGCTTCTAAGTGAACCAAACTAAATGTAAAACCTTTGAATTTTTTTTATTTTAATTATCTAATTAATCTACTTGCAAAGATGAATTATATCTTGAGTGAATGCTACTAAATGACTTTTTCTAAATGTAATGTAATTAAATGATTTTTTTTACAAATTTTCTAGTTTTCTTAAAGTGTATTGATTGGTTAGATTTCCTTGTGTTGGGATCAAGGGATTATCAAGATTGTGAACTTAATTAAATATAATTTGACCTAGTATAAGATAAAAGATAATAATTTTTTCCTAATCTTAAGAAAGTAGTAAAAATTATACTATAAGGAATAATAGTGAAATATTATTATCTTTAGGTAAATTCAAATTTACTAATTACTACTTAATATAAACCCTTTTCAAAATAAATATAACTAAAGAAAAAGAACATGTGAAATGTAGAATCTTCATAGAAGATTTGAACAAATTTTTTTATCAATGAATTTCCTCAAGAGATTCAAACCTTGTAACTTCTTCTATAGCACTTGGGTGCTCTTTCTTAATGGAGTGGGATATAAGGAAAATAAGATGTAAAAAAAAAATTGATGACATAGGACTATAGAGAGAATATTTGAATCTTATAAGGAAAACTAGACATAGGAAAAAAGTTCCTATGTAGAGCATGATAATGTCACGTAGATTATAATTTCAAGGATAACTTAATCTTCTAAGTCTAATTTGCAATCCTCATCATGTGAGAGAGAGAGAGAGAGAGAGAGAGAGAGAGAGAGAGAGAGAGAGAGAGAGAGAGAGAGAGAGAGAGAGAGAGAGAGAGAGAGAGAGAGAGAGAGAGAGAGATGGTTATAGATGTAAAACAAAAAGCCTCCAAGATATTAATGGAAAGAGAAGTATTTATAGGTAGGAAGCTTCATGATCAAGGGGAGGTGATTGGGAGATAACTAGAGAGATTATTTTGATTCAAGAGGAGAGAATTATAATTTAGAGGAAGTAGAGGCCTATTTGGGACTACAAACAACTGACAATTAGAAGAAAAAATTATGGAAAAATGGATGAAACTAAATCAATCACTTGTCCGACAAATATGATAAGGTCACTAATTTTTGGGATCTAGCTCACACCTTTTTCAAGTCATACCACCCAAGTGACCCTACAAATTAAACTAGGTCAATTGAATAGCCTTAAGGACTCTCGAGTGACCTTATAGTTGAAGGTATTAAAAATGGGTTGAAAGGAACAAAAATAATTAGAATATAGGAGGAGGGCTAGATATGGTGTGAACAATCCTAGAAAAGACTACAATAAAGTTAAATTTTTTTTTGAGAAGATATGTATTCCATGCTATGTGGGTCATGGGATAGATTGTTAAGTCATTGTTGGACTACCATTGTGGCCCATGCAATTTTAAGCGCTTACGTACTTTCCCTTTAAGTATGGTATTATAAATAGAAGGTAAGTACCATTCCAAAATATTGGTATTATGGGACCCAAACTTACTTGTACTTATACTTGGTGTCTCATATCTAGACCTACAAACATAATTGGTTACTTGTGTATAATATGAAAATATAGTTAGTGATAATGAAAATAATGAGATAACTTACCTTTGATGCATGTTTTGAGAGATATCATTAATATGTACTAGATTTTTTTCTTGCCCCCATCACTCACCTATAACCTATAATTTATGAATATTGAAAAACCAACTCAAGAGTAAATTGATAAAAAAAATTATCTCAAAGTAAGTGGGAAACAAGCATGAGAGGATTTACTAGTGATTAATGATTTAATTTTTATCTATATTACCTCACTCCACTGTGAAGGAAAATAAAATACAAATAGGGGTCATTTTCACTTGCTATAGTAAATAGGAAAGAAGAGAGAAGAGAAGAAAAATAGATAACATGTAAAATAGTGGTGAAAATGCACAAATAAATATCCTATAGAGAACCAATAATGAGAAAAAATACAAAGTAGGAGCCTTGGAGGATCTACGAACTAGAGACAAACTTGAGGTTTTTGAGAGACCTACTTCTTATTGCTTTAGAACTTTTAACTTGTCCCCATGTATGGGGATATTTACATGCTCTTTTATATATTTTACTCTTTGGTTCTCTTCATATATTTCATCATACTAAAATAAATTTCTATTTTATTAGCACTTATTTATACTGGCAACCAAGATTGGCATTGGTGTATACATATTTTATGGTTGACATATTTTATATTTCTTCCTCTTGTGCACATGGATGTTTATAGAATTTTTTTTCACTTTTAAAAGATGTTTGTACTTACAAATGTATGTTTCTATACTCATGGTATTTTTTATGCTTTTTTATTAAATATGAGATGAATGCAATGTAAACTTTGTATGTACAAATACGTCAATATAATATAATTATATGTTATTTTAATTTAATGGATTTCATTCAACTATGGCATTATTTATTTATTATTTTATGTGATATCCATGTGATACTAATAGTTTGGTTGCTCCTTATTGGAATTTTGACCTAGGGGATCGTGAGTTAACTATCATAGGATGACGTAGTTGTTAGAACACATATATACTAAGAGGGGGTGAATCAATATATCCCTCAAAACCAATTCAAATCAACTTATCCAACTTATCAATTAAAATATGTAGTTGTCTTAGATAAATAGCACATGCAAAAGCAAAAGAACAAACACATAGCTCCAAAATTTATGTAGAAACCCAACAAGGGAAAAACCATGGTGAGAAAGTTGCTTGGAGCTATTCTCCAAATCTTGTATCACAAATGAAACAACTTTAACCAAATATTTTTTATGGTATTTCACGAAAGGAAGTTCACAACTCCTTGCTCACTTACAGAATGAGGTTGCAACCTCTAAATACAAATCTTGGAAGAATTAGATGAAAAATCACAGCTACAATAATTTTGTTGCCTCTGGCTCACTACCTTTAACACTTCTACACTTCTTTCTACCTTTGTCTCACTACCTCTAAAACTCGTGCTTCCACTTTGGCCTTTGGCTCACTGCCTTCCACACACCACTCAAACTCTTCTTCTTTTGGCTCACTACCTCTAGCACACATTAGAAATGTTTCTAGAAATTCATACACATTACTATGCTTTCAATGCACTATTTTTAGAAAATTGCATTAATTGAACATTAAACATTTTACACTTTGATCACACACTTTATCATACATATATACTATCCACAAGAAAAAAAAAAGGTTTCTCCTTGTCCGTCATCTTGAAATGCATGAACATGAAATGTGCAATGGCCATATTTGAGTCAGGTTCAACACATTCACGTGAAAGGGAAATCAAAAGTGGTCTACGCTAGGAGATAAGTAGGACCTATTTCAAATTTGTACGCATCCCCATGTTGGTGCACACCACACAAACTTGGTGCAAGAAAATTAGAACACTAAGTTGGTCCAACAAACACTCAACCCTTGGAATATCAATTTCTAAACCACAAGTGGTACCATAAAATCAAGTTAGCAAGATGCAAATCAAATTTTGATCATAAAATGATATTCAAAAATATTCCCATGCCCTTCTTTCACAAATTTATGCAAAATTATGTTGGCACAAGAAAACTAACACTAAACTAGTATCTATTGCAAGCCCAAACAACATAATCTTGAGATATAACTTTGACAACACAACTTGTGGTACACTATAGAGACTGAAACTCAAGATGAGGAAATAGATGAATGTTAGAAACACTTTCTCCAAACCAAAATACATCAACAACAATAGTGGATAAATGTGAAGTATTTCTTAGAGCCTTCCATGGTTGCAATAGTACAATCGCCACTTTACTTACTCAAGAAACTTCTATAGTAACATAAATGATCTTGAAATTGGAAAATGCATGCTTCATACTCTATTTTTTCTACTACTCAAACTATAGGACCATAAATTAAGATGTAGAGGAATGCAGAGCATCCTCTAGAGCCTTATTTTGAGTACTTTATGTTATGCCTTTCATAACCACCCCATCTTTTTCCTTGGTCAAAATGGGTCCCCCTTGTTGTTCTTTATCCTTTGTTGTTTTTCAAACAAATTTTGGAGTCATTTTGATTCCAACACTTTGTTTATTTTTGGTTTAGTCTGTCAGAAGCAGAACCGGAAATGAATCGGGTTCTGAAAGTTCTTTTGAAACTTTTTTTGATTCCCATCCTGACGGTATTTTCTTTTGGCCTTTTTTTTTTTCTTTAGTGGAACCGGAGCCGGAGTGGGTGTTAAGTTGATTTTTATCGAAAATTGAAAAATCATAATTGATTCCGCCCCCGCCTCCACTATTTCTATTTTGGTTTTAGTCTAAGTCCTTATGTTTAGTTTTATTATGTCGGTCTTTTGCTTTACTTTTTGTGTTTGGTTTTGTTTTGTGTTTAGTTGGCAGACCCGAAATTGGAATGGGAATGAAGTTTGGAAATTTCTTAAAGTTTCGAATCAGTTTCCATTTTTTGTTTCGCCCCCATTTTTTTTGGATCATTGACTTTTTTACTGAAGTTACACTATAGAGAAGTGTTCGTTCTCTTTCAGTTCTGACTCCGCCTTAACTGTGCTTTAATGCATTAATGACAGTTGTTCGTGTAGGTAGAAATCCTCATTTTTACTTTCATTAAGGGTTAAACGAATCCTTATTATCATTGTTAAGAGATCAAAGAGCACGAAAGAGCACCAACAGAGTTCGTTTGAGAAAATTGATCGAAAGAGAGGAAGGATATTGCATCCAGAAGGTTAGCTCGGTTCTTTTGCGTTTGAAGTAGGATTTTCTTATCATTGTTGTTCTTCATTTATTTATTGTCACATTTGTTGTATCTTCTCGTGCTTTGAATCATTTCATTTTTAAAAGGATTTGTGGTTCTTGGCATGATCATTGGAGTAGGTTCTTGCTTTATTTTTGTTTCTCTGGTTATGTTCTTCATTTTTTTTGTTTTGATTCTTTGTTTTTAGAGCACGGTCGCTTTCACGTTTTAGTCATGATCGTGTTATGCTATTTTGGTTTGCAGTAGATTAGATTAAATTGGGGTGTAAATGGTGTTGATTAAAGTTAGGGATTTACAGTGAAGTAGATTAGATTCATCGTTTTTACTTAGGGTTTTGTCACGTGTTTTGGATCTGGTAAAATGGCAAGGTTTAAAATTTGTGCCCTAGTTTTTATCGGGGTTGTTAGATTAGGGTTTCATGTCTTTTAGTGATCACATTTAAATGATTAAAATATGATGCCCTAAAATAAAGTCATTCCCCATGGTCATATGAGTGTAGTGTTTTTAAAGCCCCTTTTAATTTTAATATGACCTTGGTTTTAATCACGGAGTTATGTGTTAAATCGATAAAATCTTTTGATGACATCATGGTTAATCTAGGTGGAGATGGGATTAGAATCAACCGTGAACTTGAGAATTTTGTTTTACAAAAGGTATCGATTCCATTTCCATCCCGTTTTCAGCTCCGCATATGATAAGAAGTCTTCTTTTGAAATAACGATAACCTAGACGGAAGCGGAGGTGGAATGGAAATAGAATATGAAATACAAGATCTAAAGAAGATCGAATCCATTTTTCATTCCGATCCTGGTTCCAATCACCTTCCCAATTTCGACTCTGAGCCTGTTCATTATTAGTGGAATATCTATATCAGTTATGGCTCCGAGTCTGACAGTGTTGTAAAAGAGATTGTTTTAGGTTGTGTTTCTGCCTGGTTCCACCTCCGATGCATATATGAAAGGTATGGTTTTTAAAGCATGTTTTATGATGATGTTTAAAGATCTAATTAGAGGTTTTGCTTGCAAGAAAGTTGAAGAATGTCAAGAACATCAAAGGCAGTACCAAAACCAAAGAAGTTGAAGCCAAAACAATTGCCTTATACTTTGAGGTATAATCATAGGTGTCATGTTGTGAAGGTTAGCAAGGTGGAATCTAACTGGGCAGACATCACTGATACAAACTTGGGCCAGTACAACTTTGAGGAGTCATATGCTGAAACATTCAATGAGGATGCAACACCAAGAATGAAGAGGATTGTTGAGTCTGGTTTGGCTCATATTACCTTGTTTCCTTTGTCAATCCAATGCCCGGAATTGATCTTAACAACAACTAGTGCTTACAATCCTGCAACTAGGCAATGTATGGATTCTCAAAATAATGTGATCATTGATCTCACTCCTCTAGCATTCCAAAATGTATTTAATGTCCCCAATCCTAGGAGTTTGGTGTAGTTGGATAAGGCAGAGGCCTTGGAGAAGTATAGTGAGTATAAGGACTCCAATAAGTCTCATCTAAACAAAAAGCTTTTAAAGACATAAAAGAAGTATGTAAGTAAACTTGCAGACCAACCCAAGAGGGCAAATTTCTATAAGGAGGTATCAGATCTGATCATGATGTTGTCTAGGGCCTTTGGGAAGAGAGATACATTTAGGTTCGAGGAGTGGATGTTTCCTTTCATCCAGACTATCTTAAATGGAGCCCAACAATTTGATGGCCAATGATTGTGTCTAATGTTGTTCATGATCAATTGACTAATGTTAGGCAGACCAAATCTTTCTTTATGACCTCTTATATTGTATATGCAATAGAAAGATTGGGGATTTTCCCAGGTTTGAATAGAGTGGGCATAATGGGAGCTTTGGATAGACAAAAGAAGGTATGGGAACACTATGATCAGTTGTCTCTTCAAGTTGTTGAGACTCATTTTAGAAGAGTCAATGATGCATTTATATATGTGATCATTAATCAATTGAATGGAGATGCACAATACTGGTTAAGTCAAGAAGCCATGGCATTCATTGGTGAATGGGGATGTTGGTACATTCAATACCCCAAATTTACATACTTCAGGTTGGTTGGTTTTGAAGGCCACCCACATTTACTTCCAAGGTGTTGCAATAAAAAAATAGTGTTGATGGAGTTTGTGTATCAAGTTCTTGGAGTTAATGCTCAGTTTGGGATCAAGCATAAAACTAGATGTCATAAGTTTCCTATGAAGTTGGGTGAGTATAGCTATCAACACTTGGTAGGAGCAAAGGTGGTTTTTAGTGAATTGATACAAATGAAATTGGGATTATACACAGTTTGTAAGTATTTTGATCCAAAAGGTAAGATGTATGCCTTGTTGCCTTCAGTGTTTACCAGACATTTCAATTTGTTAGAAGACTTCTGGAGTGACAGGAAATATGAATATGATCTAAGAAAGAAGAACTATGAAAGATTGTCTATTGCACTCATTTCAGAGCTAGGTGTTAAAGAAAACATTCCTGACACATTGGTGGATGATGGAACTGTATTGGATCCATCTTATGAAGCTTTAAATGTTGGCACCAAGAGTTTGGATCCAATTGACTAGGATGCTGAAGGAACCATTGATGTTAAGAAGATTGGAAGGAAATTATTGGATAGGAGTGTGCAGTGGTTAATGTTAATAACTCAAGCTCCTCAAGGGCCAGTCCTTAAAAAGGGTAAGGGATACAAGAGGATCAAAATAAAGACACCTCCCAAAGAGCCATTGGAATTCCATCCTCTAGACATCGAAGAGATAGAACTTAAGGTGGTAGATGATGAAGAAGAGTAAGGAAATACAAGAAGGAGCTCTTCATAGCATGGTTGAAGCTACCAAGGGAAAAGAGGTGGAGAAGGAAGTTCTAGAAGTTGAGACAGATTCAGATGAGACTCTGTCAGAAAGGATATGCAAGAGAACATGCCTCTAGATGAGGATATTGAGCAGATCTTAACACAAGAAGATCAATGGAAGTTGTTTGAAGATGCAAAAAGAGATTCTGATGCAAAGGTTGTAGCCTTAGAGAAACAAAAGGAAATGGAGGCCAAGGCATAAGCTGATGCTATATTGCACCAGCAACAATTGAAAGCCAAACAAGTAAGGAAAATGAAGCAGTTGATGAAGTAGAGAGAAAAAGAAGGCAACAAGAACATGAGCTCAAGGTTAAAGAAGAGAACGACAAGTTGGAGCTAATACAGAAAATTCATGACCTTGAGGAAGAAAAGGAAAGGAACCAAAGGGAAAGAGAAATTTTAGTTGCCAAGTTGAAACTTGTAGAAGAAGCTCGCCAAAAGGAAGAAGAAGTAGAAAGTTTAAGAAAGAAAAAGGATGCTGAGGAGCTGGTCAAGAAGCAACAAGAAGAAGAAGAAAGGACATAAAAACTTAAGGTTTTAGAGGCGGAGAGATTAGAGAAGGAAAGACTAGAGGCTTTGGAAAAAGAGAAACTAGAAAAAGAAGCTCTAGAGAAGGAAAATTTGGAAAAAGAAAAGGTAGAGAGAGATCTGTTGGAAGAAGAGAGTCTAAGGAAAGAAGAGGAAGAAAAGAAAAGGGGAGAATAGAAAGATAGAGAAGAGGCTGAAAAGTTTGTGCAGATGCATATACTGCAAGAACAACAAGAGAAATCAAGGGTTGACTCTCAACCTCCGGTAAATATGCAGCCACCTTCTACAGTTATTGCTTCCTCTTCTTCTATGATGACTACTGCTCCAAGTGCTCCTACTTGGCTAAAATTGGACCTGCAGAAGAGGGCAGTAACACCTTCACAACCTCTCAATTAGGAGGATATGATGAAAGGAATTGAGCAAGAGAGGCCTAAAAAGAAGGCTAAGATTCTACATTCTACCCGACTCACAAACAAAGGAGAAATTGTTGTTGAATGTGCCATGCCAATGACAAAAAAGGAGGTAGGGTACATACAGCTAACAAATTATCAATTGAGTATTGTCAACTTGGGAAGACCCACTAGGAATCAACAAATGAACTTGATTGATGTGGTGGCTTCAACAACCAAGTCAAGAATGATCAAGGATAAGCAAAAGAAGGATGAGCTTAAAGCTCAATTGGATCAACTACATTCATTCTTGAAGAGTGTCTCCTCTCCAAGATCACAACAAGTAACAGCCATTGAGACTCCTATTTTGTTAAGCAAAAAGGAGGTAGATGATTTGGTGCAGGTAAGAGGCAAAGCGGAGATGGTAGACTGATGGGTAGACAAGTTGAACTGAGAGGTAGGTGAAGTTTTGGTTAAAGGTTTTGAAGTCTACAAGGACACAAAAGAGTTAATAAAATAAATGCATCAATACATTGAGGCATCGAAGAAATAGGAAGAAGAGTACAAAGAATACAGTCAGAAATTGGAAAGAGTGAGTGCATTGCCTTTAACTACTCTTTTGGAACAATCAATAATTGAGGAGGACAATAAGGATTTTGTGGAGAAAACCTCTCGTATACTCCATTTTAGAACCAAATTCTTGAGTAAACATAAGGATGAGATTCAAGAGGTTGTTAATAATTTGACTGAGCAATTGGAAGAGCTAGAAGCAATCATTGCTATCATTGTAGATGTGAATGTGTTATCAAAGGAAGGCATGCCTTTGAGTCAAATAAAATAGAAGTGGAATGAAAGGTTCAAAGGACTCATGCAAAAATAAGACAGTGGAGAAGATTTGATAATAGATCGACTAGTAGATGTCAAGGAAGAAATAAAAGTTGTTGGGAGAGAGTTGATAAAAATAAAAGGTATGAGGGAGTTTACTGCAGCAGAATTGGATCGAATCAAATTTGAAAATAGTTGGATTGATGGGCCGGAAATAGATACATTACAGCAAGTCTTCACCAACTATGATGAGTTTAGTGTAGATCCAGCTTCACATGCATGAATCCTTGCATGCATAATTTTCTTCTTCTTTGCATGTTGCATGAAGCATTGATAGTTTTTGAGCGCATGATTTATTTTTATCTCCTATCTTTTATTTCTAGTTAAACTGATTGTCTAAATGTAAGAACTCGAGATCAAATTGATCTGATTTTCCAAGAGAATTTTAGTTCCTAAAAGGGTGGATAACCTAAAATAGAAGTAGAGTTCAAGGTTTTGTATATCTATAAATACCTAATGGGTATCATATTGTAAAGGTCGGCTAATTGAGAATAGAATTGGCTTACCTGATGCTAGGAGATAGAATTTTTTAGTGACCACTTTGATACATTGTTACTAGATGCTTTACAGTTAATAAAATTATAGGTTTTCTCGTAATATTGTGTTAGAGTTAAATTGTTTGTGTGATAAGGCTGATAAGTTATAATATATTTGTATGCAGTGATTGTGCTAAACATAAAAGTTTCTTGAGTGATGAAAGTCATTTGAAGGAATCAGATTTAAGGATTATCTTATTAGATTATCATTGAATTGAAGTTATTAAAGTTTGTCGATCTATGATCTTGGCAATGAATGGATGTATGTTTTGAAATCTTGGAGATTGCTGTGATAAGTGAAAAGTGGTATTGAATTAAGCACCTTAGATGCACACAATGGTATAGATTATGCTATAGATTGTGTCATGCTTTGGGTTTGTGAATTTTTAGAAATAATTCATTGTCGAAGGTATATGTCTGGATGTTAGATAAATTTGATTCAAATTTACTGGTTACCCCTTTGTTCTATCTTTTTCTTTTGCTTGAAACCCCTTTATTTACAAAAATTATTTTGATAAAATGAGTCATTGCTTGAATCTTTTGTTACCAGAACAGGCCCCTTGAACATTACAATTGCATGAACTGATTGAGTGACACCAG
Organism: Sequoiadendron giganteum; assembly: GCA_007115665.2. NCBI lineage: Eukaryota > Viridiplantae > Streptophyta > Pinopsida > Cupressales > Cupressaceae > Sequoiadendron > Sequoiadendron giganteum. Next base: position 486,710,342 of record CM021103.1, read on the forward strand.
ACAGTTGAGAACCAACTACCAGGACCTTGGGAGTTAGGCCACTACATGTTGTCTTTCTTTTTCAAGAGAAATAGAGTAGAAATATTCCATTTTAATGTTGTTTGTGTCATTTTAACCATCAACACTTTCCTGAGTCATCAACTAAAAGAGATTCTTTTATGTAAATTATAGTAATCAAACAATGAATATAACATCCATAAAATCATATACACATACATGAATAATAGAAATAAATCTCATGATTTAAAACTTCATACTTTATACATAATCATCTCGATTGCAACAAATACAACCAAACACACACTACCACCTTGCTGAAAATAGAGACAACATGATCAAGAACCTCCACCTAGTTTGATATCAATGACAACACCTACAACATAAATGAAAACTAGAAAAATCCACACTATTGACATTAATGACAACACCTACAACAATCCCCCCCTTTGGTATTGATGAAAAAACCATAGAGAGAAACATCGATGAGATTTGCATTGTCTCCCCCTTTCTCTACCCTTTTCTCTATCTCTCCCTCTTTAATATCAAGGACAAATGGTCATCGGGCTTCAACCGAGCTTTCCAAATAATACAAGCTCCCTCTATCTATATAATCCTTCAGAATTCTTCTACCTGCTCCACCTAAGATGTAGCCTTCATCAATCTAGGGATAAAATGTGTCTTGAATTACTCCCCCTGGACAGATGCACCAACTATGCATCTACTTGGAAGGAGGGGCAACAACACCTAGCTTTTGTTTGAGATAGTCAAAGGCATCCTTTGAAAGTGCCTTTGTGAAAATTTCTACAATTTTTTCCTTTATAGGCACATACTCCAACCTTACTTCCTAAGAAGTAAGATTGGAGTATGTGATTTATTATGGCATGCATCACTAGATAAGTAAGGTTGGAGTATGTGATTTATTATGTCATGCATCAATGGATTATTTGAAATATTGATGACACTTATATTATCAAACAAGATTCGAATGGGCTCATCATACACCACCTTGATTTACTTCAAATTTTACTTCATCCATAGTACTTGAGTGCAAAAAGATGTTGCAGAAATATATTTTTATTTTTTTGTTGACAAGGACATTGAGCCATGTTTCTTGCTAAACCACAAGACCAATACATCTCCTAGAAACAAAGATCCACCATTGGTACTTCTTGTGTAATCAACACTACCATCCCAATCAACATCAGTATATTCATTCAAGGAGAAGTCATTACCCTTTTGATACCATAATACATAGTCTGGGTGCTCTTCAAATATCTAATAATCCTCTTGACAAATTTTACATGAGTTTCTTTTGGATCAACTTGAAATCTTGGAACCAAAAAAAATCTTACACTATGTCAGGCCTTGAAGAAGTTAAGTAAATTAGGCCTCCAATCATAAGTGTATAAAAGGTTTGATCAAACTTAGGTGATACATCATCCTTACTCGGATGGAAACCAATTACCATTGGAGTACTTACTGGTTTACAATTTTCCATACCAAACTTCTTCAACATCTCCTTAACATAATTTTCTTGAGAGATAAAGATGCCCTTGTCTAACTATACAATTTTAAGTCTAAGAAAGAATTAAAACTCACCTAACATGGAAATTTCAAATTCCTTTTAAATTTCTTTACAAAACCTCTTACATATTTAATCATTTCCTCTAAATATTATATCATCAACATATACCACAATAATAAGAATCTTTTCATCCTCTACTATAATATGCAAATTATTGTCTACAGTAACTTTCTTGAATCCTTGCTAACATATGTACTTACCTAACCTTGCTTACCAAGCCTTGGGGGATTGCTTGAGACCATACAAACCCTTCTTTAGACTGTAGACCATTTGGAGATCCCCTGAGAGCTGAAATTTATTAGGTTGTTCTATATACACTTCATCTTCTAATTCACAATTTAGGAAGGCAAATCTCACATCCATCTGATAAAATTTGAAGTTCTTGTGCACAAAAAATGCAAGAAACATTTTGATGAACTAAATTCTTGCCACTAGATAATTTTTTTCTTCAAATTCATTTCCTTCCACTTTTAAATATCCTTTACAAACCAATCTTTCTTTATTTCTCACAATTTCTCCATCTTCATTCAATTTTTTTCTTGAACACCCATTTTCTTCAGATTACATTCTTGTATATGGGCCTTGGAACCAATTACCAAGTCTATTTTTTCTCAATATGATTTATCTTTTCTTCCATAGCTTGAACCCATCCTTCATCTTTTCTGGCATCAACAAAAAGTATTGGCTTTTTTCTTGACAATAAATAAAAATTAACCTGTTGATTTTCTTTAGCAAACCTTCTTCTTTTCAGGACTCCTTCATTCTCATCTCCAATGATTTGACATTTGAATGATTTTTTTTAACATACTTGGTAGGAGTCTTGGGGACTTTCTACTAAGCTTCCTCTTTTTTAGAAACTTCTTCCTCTATGCAAGTAGATTCATCAGTCTAGCAGTCTTCTTACTCATGTGTTCTTTGATGAAATTATTTGTCCACTCTAACATTTTCACTTTCAACCACCTTTCTCAATATTTTCTTATAGAACTTGTAAGATTTTATTTTGGTTGAATATCCTAAAAATATTCCCTCATCTAACCTTGATTCAAACTTACCCAAACCTTCTTCATCTCTCTTGATGAAGCATATGCTTCAAAAAGTTCTAAAATATTTGATAGTAATCGATCTCCCATACCATAGCTCATAGGGAGTTTGGGTGTTATCCAATCTTAGATGAACTCTATTAAGGATGTAGATACCAGTATGAACTGCTTCCTTCCAATACACATTAGGTAGATTAGCTTCATTCAACATTGTTCTTGCCATATCTTGAATATTTATATTCTTTTCTTTCTTGATTTCACATCCATGTTGATTGAATAAAAGATTGTATCCATTGTTGCACATATGACTTAAACCAAGAAGATTATGCTTGAGACATTAAACATAGAATACAACTTCAATCTTAGATTTTCCATCAATACTCACAGTGCCTTTAACATAGATCTTTGTATCTCAAAACTTTACTAAACCACCATTATACTTAACTAGCTTGATGGACTTTCTTTTTTCACTAGTTGCAGTGTAGGAAAAAGTATCCCTTTTTCACACTTAATTTGAGAATAATTAATAATAAAATGAGCCTAATGCTTGCTTAATTTAGTGTTGTAATATTTTTTCAATATTCACATTAAGTTTAGGGCCCTTTTTTATAAAATGGACTTAATTATGCCTTGTTTAGGGTATTGTAAGGTGTATCATCACACTTTCACATTAATCTATGGATTTATTAATTAATTGAGGTCAATTTTCCTTAATTGGCCCATTTAATTTAAATCCAAGCCTAATTAAATACAAATTCTGAGGAATAAAACCCAACATCCATAAATTCCATTATACAACACTTAACTTTGGAAGATGTGTGTCCTAGGTAAGTGACCTAGGACCCATTCGCCATAGGTAAAATGGGTCCTCACTTAATCCTATGATCCTAATTTTTCATAATATCTCACCTTGTCTAATTTGTGTCCTAGGTAACTAGCCTAGGACCCCTCTTTTGGATATTTTTTGGTGGTTATTTAATGATTTTAAATCTCTAATTCAATGTTAGATTGTGATATTTGTGTGGGATTTAATGGTGACTCCCCAACATCTACAGGAACAATTGCTAGACCAAAATATCTTCCACAACAGAGAAAATGGCAAGAAAGCTTGCTTCAACAATGCAAGATTGAATAATGCTTGAATGCAAATGTACATGAGATTCTTTCCTTATAAAGGTAAGGTAGAGTGATAGGATTAGAAAAAATTATGATAAGTGTCTTGAGACAACTAGCAAACTAATTACCTAGGAATCAAGTAATACTATCTAGACAAGATAAGTTCTAGAAAATCCAACTAAGAATTCTAGAAAGAATCTTTTATCTTAAGTAAACTTAACATGTGAGTATGTCCCCTAACTACCTAGTGAATGAATTAGCTAGGTATAAGAAATTTATTCACACCAACACCCACCCTTAAGTGCAACTTAGGGATAATATTATTAAATAAATCATGATGGGTCCCAGCTACGAGGTCATGTTAGGTACCCATTTACAAATTCAAATGAAATCAATACAATCTCTCACAAGAAGAGAAAAGGAGAAAACCCAATGGGACAAAACTCCTCTCCAAAAGAGAGAAAACAAAAGAAACAAAATAAATGTACATGATGTATGGAGGACTCAATGATACCCCCAAGGACTACATCTATCATGTATATACAATCAATGACCCCCCATAAGAGGTAAATAGAGAGATAAGATATCCCCCCATAATGAAGAAGCTCCAATGCCGATGAAGAATGCATGTAAACAAAATATTATCTAATGTCTTCAAGAAAACCCTCCCCTTAGGAAGAAACAAATCCTTAAGCTAATGAAGAAGCCACTCCATATCCAACTGAAATGAGGAAGAATGAATGCTCAACATGAATTCATTTGAAAATTTAGTAGGAGTCTCCAAGCTTGAATGAACCACAACATAATAATGGTCAAACTCAACCAAGAAACATGACAAATCAAGTGAATGGGGAAACTCATGAATGTCAATCTCCAAAGACAAAGAAGATGGAATATCAATGTGCTGAAACTGTCATAAAATAGGAGAGAAAACCCCTCGAGTGTGTCCTCCAAATCTGTAGTATGAGACTCCATAAAAAAGTTAGAAATACCAACCAAATATTCATCCCACAAAGCCAAATCTGAAAAACAATGATCATCTTGCTGAATAGAAGCATTGATGGTTGAAGAATCAGGAGGTGGAGTAAGCTCAACACTAGTCTCTAGAATACCAAGGTGTAGATGACCAAGATTATCCTCACTCTTATGGTTCACACTCAATAGAGTGTGTGACGCAATCAAAGGAACATTATCACCTTCTGAAGAAAAATGTGAAAATGGATACACAAAGGATGAATGATCAACCATCTTGATAGAAACAATATCCTTAGTCTCCAAGTCCCTTATGTACACTCTATCAGGAGTGAACTCAACTATTATACCTTGACCCCAATGGGTAATTTGATAAACAAAAAGGATATTAGTGGATAATGAAGGAACACAAAGCACATCATTGAAATTCCCTTCCCACTTACCTTCATATATGTATTGTTACCCATCAAGATATGAGGTGAATTGCAAGGCTCAAAAGAAGAGAACATATCCATAGAAGATGCCATATGATGAGATGCTCCTAAATCAAGAAGTCGTCTATTAGATTCAAGACTTGTAGAGGCCAAGAGTGATTTTCCTTTCATTTTTTGTATCCCAGTTGTAGATCCTATATTCTCTGACTGAGATAATGAAGGGGTTGTCGATTCAGATGCTGAAGAACAAGAAAACACTGATGAGGGTAGTTGAATGTTATTCTTGTGAAGAAGGTGTGTGATTTAATCAATATTCTTACTATAGAATCTATGCTCATCATGTCCTAGCCTTTTACAATATGCTTATTTGAAGTTCTTCTTTTTAGATGATTCCTCTTTTGAAGAGGGTGTAGACTTAGGAGTTCTATGTGAAGGAGAATATTTACCTTAATCATTATACTTGAGAGACTTATTATCCTTCTTATCTTTGCCTCTTGAATCCTTTTTATCCTTTACAAGAAGAGAATGAGATGTAGAATACTTAAATGTTCCCATGTGTAGAAAATTTGCTTGTTCCCTTATGAGCTGAGTTGAAAATTCATCAAGAGAAGGAATTTTATATGCATTGCCAAGTGCATCCATTGTATCATAGAATGTAGAAAAAAACACTAAATAATCAAGACCAAGCTTAGCATGAATATAAATAATCAATTATCCATCCTCTTTAGTGACCACACAATTACATAACTGCAATCTTAGTGAATTGAGCTTAGAGAAGAAGTCTTGGATATTGTCAAAATTTGATTGATTAAGACCCATTAGTTCATTCTCCAACTTAAATTTCCTCATTTTATCTAGCTTACCAAAGAGACTCTCTAATGTAGTCTAAACTTGATTAGGATGTGTACAAGATGCAACATGATATCTAAGATCCGGAGAAATGGACAAGAAAAGAGTATCAAGAGATTCATCCCTTCTATCAAGTCATTTCCTTCTTTCTTTAGCTCTTGCAAGTTTTGGAATTTGACCAAATGTGATCCTTTGCAATGTCAATTTTAACAATAATAACTCCATTTGAGATCTCCATTCATGATAGTTATATGGAGTTAGAGATATAAATTTTAGAAAATCAATTATACAATCAAATATTACAAGAGAGGAACAATAATTTTCCTTCACAATACAAGCAATTTAACCCCTTTGTCCCAAACAAATTTACACTTTTTTTTGCAAATTTACAATAATGTATCTCAAACAACCAAATCAGCTTCAAACTAAAATTATGAAAATCTAGAAACAAATCTACAAAAAGAGCATGAATAGACCTATAGTGCTCCTGAATACCTTCCTGATGCCATAAATTTTAGGAAAACAATTCTGGAGCAAAAAGATATGAGCTCAGAGGAAAAAATGAAGATCTAGTTTAACCTGAAAAAATGACACAAAACTCCAAAATTTCTAAAAAACACTTGCACCACTGAAAAATTGAGCTCTCCAGCTTTTCGACAAAATTTCATTTGAAAAATCCCACCTCCGTTAGCCAAAGTTATACAAAAATGAAAAAAAGGCCTATTTTAGGGCCTATGAAGGAAAAATCAAGTAACCTGAACACTAATCTGGCACAAAAATTAAACACCCAAGGGCTATTTTGAGGTCATCCATACGAACATGCTATCAATAATTACAAAAATTTAAAAAATCTCCTAAGTGCTTGTTGGGATATACACTGTTGGTTTACAAAAAAAGACCAGGCGATTAAAAACCTATCAGCCTTTTTAACAAATAATACAAGCTTTTTTATTAATACCAAAAATTCTATGGACCAAACACTTTAGAATATTTGAATATTAAATAAATGTCAACCTTTTGAATTTTATAAAAAAAGTTTGTAATAAATGAAAATCTTTGACATAAACTATAGAAAAAAACCAATCGGCTTTGTTAACCACAAATTTTTTTTATATATAAATCTTGCGATTCAAACCTACTTAATAAATATGTCAATTTGATGGACTGTACCCATGAAATTTCTATGGATGAATACTTCGTACCATGTCCTAGAGTTGAGCACCGATGGATGCGACCGAAGATGTGATTGTTAGGACAGTGACTGCCAATAAAACTTGGTTGATAGCTATTATAAAGCCCCACAAATTTTTTAATAGACCCTAAAATATTTTGAAATAAATTTTCCTAGAACTATATGGAAAATTTTGCTCGAAAAAAATAAATGTCGTAGAATATTTTTTCAATATTTTTTTTCTATTAATAAAATATTTCAACTTGGGAGGTCGTACGGTTTGCCCAAGCAATTTTTTTTTCCCCAAAAACAACTTTACCAAAAATGGATGAATTTATAGTCAAAATTTGTCTAATCAACCTTCTAAACGTGATGGTGAGACCGATCTAGGCCCAAAGTGCTTTGAAAAATTAGTGACCTCTTGGATCAACTACTCTTCACACTTTTCCAAACCCTTCATAGATCAGCCAAAACATAACCAATTCTTATGAAATGAAAGACAAGCCCAACTTTCTTCGATGCCTTGGATTCAACCATGAGGTCATTGAAACCCCAAAATGCACCCAACAAAATCCTCAAGACAACATGAAACCCTCAGATATGGGAAGAAATTTGCAATACTAGAGCTCTAATACCATGTGGGAGTTAATGGTGACTCCCCAACAACCCTGGGAATAGTTGTTAGACCAAAATAACTTCTACAAGAGAAAAAAATGGAAAAAAAGCTTGCTTCAACAATGTGTAGACACTTAAAAGGTCTTGATTGATACTATGCATATAATTCTGATAAATTATCACCACTTCTTTTAAAATCACTCTGAACTAACCAATTAATTAAATAATCAACATTATTTAGTTAAATTCAACAAATTCAGCTATTAATCAAATAATTAATTTTATTGGATTAATTCACCCTTCTTTCAACTAATTTTCATCATATTTAATTAATCAAATAATTTAATTAAATCCCCCTACGTCCTCTCATCTGATTAAATAAATAAAATCAAATGTCACAATCCCCTAACCCATTTAAATTAATTAATTTTGAATTAGTTAATCCTGAATCACTTTCTAATCAACGTTAACGAATCCCCCAACTTTTGACTTCTCAAGAGTTAAATCAACCCATGGACAATTAACTAGGTTGCACATGAAATTCATCATTTAATTAACTAATTCCTCTATTTATCCTCACAAAGACATATTCCAAAGAATATTCCTTCCAACCACCTCTTCATTCAATTTCCCTTCATTTCAAAAATATCTTACATCCTTAGTAACTCCTCTTACACTTTCAATAACTTCTATTAAATCCTTTCAAATCTCCAACCACATTCAATAAATTCTTCTTACAACCTTTTAAATCCTCAACCATTCTCATTTATTCCTCTTACATCCTCCTTCAGTCAACATATTTCCTAAAATGTGCTCCACCTTCCTCTAATAGAAATGTGACAAGTGTCACATTCTCATTGGATCCCATTTTATCCCACATTCACCCATTAATCTCATTCTTCAACCCTTGAATTCTATAAATAGAAGCATTCTCTTCACAATATGGATCCACAAGTTCAAGAATTCTTACTATAGGCATTTCAACTCATAGGTTTCGATCATTTTCATCATTTTAGCTAAGTTTCATTATCACTTGGATTCAATTCAACACCTTGGATCATCAAAATATTCAAATCTTATCAAAAGGGATTGGGAAAGGGCTTCTTTCCACATCAAAGGAGCACCACTCCCCCTATGGGATGAAGGTTTAACTATTTTGATTTGATTTCATGTTTTTTTAAGTTATTTTTCTCTCATTTTCATGTTTTCTCTTTGATTTAGCTAATAATTTCATAGGGAATACTATATTTGGCTTTCTAACATGTTTAAAAAATGTTTTTTGATCTTGTGTTAGCTTGTGGCAGGTTTGATGTTCACACAATGCAAAATTGAATAATTCTTGAATATGCTTGAATGCAAATGTACATGAGATGATTTTCTTATAAAGACAAGGTAGAGTGATATGATTACAATATTATGACAAGTGTCTTAACCCTATTACATGAGACAACTAACAAACTAACTACCTAGGAATCAAGCAATACTAGTTAGACAAGATAAGTTCTAGAAAAGAAAACTAAGACTTCTAGAAAGAATATTTTATCCTAAGTAAAATTAATATGTGAATATGTCCCGTAATTACCTAGTGAATAAATTATCTAGGTACAAGACATTTATTCACACCAACAATTTAGATTTCAGGAATTAATGTTAAGATATGTATAAATACAAGGCTATTTCACTTAGTTTCACCTAGCAATTTCAAGTCTTCAATAATTCTAGAAAATTTATGAGAAAGTGTGATCACAAGAATTCAAGAGAATTTCTAAGATTTAAAGATATATCTATAGAATAATATTTCAGAAATCAAGATTCCATTGCCATGTCAAAGATGTATTACATCATGCATGTTGTTTGAGCTAATGTATTTATGTAGTATTCAAGATCAAATCAAGCATATCAAAGGCATTGTTTCACATCAAGTTTCATGATCAAGATCTACATTCATTGAGGTCACTTCATGCTAAATTGCTGATTTTTTATCCTAAATTCAAATAAGGATTGGTGAGTTGTGACATTGCATTTGTAAATTCATCATTCCTTTCATTCTTTAATTCATTTCAAGGTTTAAATACCAAAATGGGCTTTGACCAAGGCAAGACCCTATTCCCTAACAAAACAACATTTTTCTCTCTTTGATGTGTGATTACAGATTTTAGGTTGAAGATCAATTGGAGATAAAAATTGAATAAAGTTTCAAAGTTGCAAGAAAATTGTCAAGGTTCTATTTTTTCTTTCTGACAATGAACAACTAGAATCTAGCAGTGCAGACATAGAAGAACAAAACCCAGAAACTAATTTTCAGGAGCCCTAGCCAAGACCCATTCACCATAGGGCGAATGAGTCCTTAGTGAGGTTTGAAAAAGAATATTTGGTGATAGGTACATAACATTTGACCCTTTCTAGATTTTCATTTTGACTATTTTTTAGGTTATATTTGATTATTGTTTCTCATTTGCACTTTATATCACACATTTTGAATGAAATTAGAGTGAAATAGTTGAATCATATGTTTCGTTATGGTGAACCTATTTTCCTCCTTTTCATTAGTCATGTGAACCCACTATCAATTATGTAGAGATTTTATTGTCTGTAAGAATGAAATGTTGTCTACACAACCATTGAATTTTCTTTCCTTGGTTCCTTGACTTTCTTAGCATCAACTATCTTATGAATTTTTTATTTTGAAAAATCACTCTTGTAGAATTTTTCTATATGCCCAAAATTGTTACAAATCTCACATGTCACGTTAATATCTAACAAAGAAGCAAGAGATTTTTTTTTTTTTTCATTCATTTCAGATTTTCACTCTATAGCTTTATGTCCATATTTGTTGCAAATGGAATAGTAACCAAAAATGCATGATTGAACCTATTTTTGGAGGGTTTATTTGCATGATGAAGTTTTTCTTTAGATTTTCTAATAAATTCCTACCTTCTAAACAAGATTTTTTCAAGCTCCTTTTTGAGTGACCTGATCTCCTTTTTAAGCTTTTTGTATTCTTTCATTTTCACTTCAATCAAGGCCTTATGCCTTTTGTTCTCTTCTCTTGCACAATCAAGATCTTCCAGGGCATAAAAAATTTCACCTTCAAAATCAACTTCGCCTTCTTCTTCAACCATATATCTTATTAGAATTCCAAGGATTATAGAAGCCATGAATAAGGATTCATCTACCTCTTCTTTTGATACATAGTGGTCTACTTCATCTAAGGAGCAATATTCTTCTTTGGGGAGAAGATTCCTCTTGAAATTATTTCTCTTGAATTATTTTTTGTTGCTTCCATTCTCTTTAAATGGACATTTAGAAGCATAGTGACCAATTTTACCATAATTAAAGAATTTTAATGGTAATTTACCTTTTTAATTTTCTAAACCTTTCTTCAACTTTGTTACAATTTTTGTGTCTTCTTCATCGAAATCACTAGGTGCTCTGGGAGCTTCTTCTTTCTTTACAACTTTGAATGTAACTTCCTTTGTGTGTGTACTTTAAACTTCATTCCTCATTGCATAGGTTATGATAGGTCCATATAGTTCTTGTTAGAAACCAAGATCACTTGCATGCAATCACCTATCACATGCAAAAGACATATATAACCAAAGAAGATGTTATGTAAACCTCAAAGTAAAAATGCATTATTGAGAATAAATTATTACAAAGAGATCAATCCTTATGAACAAGGTCAAGAAACCCTAAAATGGAAACCGTAGTGTGCACACTTAATAATTAATCAATTATTAATGTGCCTAAGTTTAGCTTAAGTACCTAAAGGAATAAGTGACTTAATTAATTAACCAATATGATATTATTAATTAAGTGTAATAACTTATTACTCTAACACCCCCCCTTAAGGTGAAGTTAGGAAGAAGCTAAAACACTAGAAAAAGATGCATGAAAGAAAATATGGGTCCCGACAACTAGGCCTAATCATGTACCCATTTACAAATGCAAGAATGAGGTAGAGAAGGAAAACCCAGTGGGACAAAACCCCCCTACAATGAGATGACATGCTGCAAAGAAGCACTGGAAGAACACTGTAGAGTAACAATGGAACCACAATATGACAAGAAAGGATAGATACTTATGTTTACAAGAAACCATATCAAAATTATAATAATGCAATAGGAGACCCGATGTTGCGAAACACTCAAAAACTCCAAATGGGAACAACCCTAGAATTTACTCTAACAATTCTTCCATGGTAAATATTTTTAGATCCTTAGCTTCTAAAATTGTAGATACTTTTGTGTAACATTCCCAACTAGATTTACTTCAAAAAAATAATATTGACATTATGAATATCAAGTTTATGACGCAAATTCTAATTCCATTTAGCAATTTTATGTTCATAAATGATAAATAAATATGAAATATATGTATATTCATTTCCAAATGTCAATAGTCACATACAATTTTGACTTGGCATTCAACACCTCTTAGTCAATTCTCAATTACAAAGTTTTCTTTCAGTTACATCAATGATACGAATACATAATAAAATTACGATATGATTCCTCTTTGACATCTCGCCTCCATTAGTGGATGAGAATATGATTGAGTTTCTTTTCCACCCAATCACGAAGAAATTCTTCCCCAAAATTCTTCAATCAGTTGAAGAATACCCAAACCTACACTAAACACTTAGCAAGAGATAGAATTTGCAAGGTGGAATTTGTGCTTGCCTAACTTCATGCATTTATATCTACTATTAGAATATGCAAGTTCCATGTTAGGTAAATAAACCAACAAAGAGAGATTAAACAATAATAGTTTGTTTTGTATATGTATATATAAAATATCTGCAATGTTTGGCCAAGCTCATGTTGTATGAAATGTAACTCTAGTTAGATTTTAAAAATAAAATCTACAGTCTTTGGTACCCATTCTTGGAAGGAAATATTATCATATCAAAGGGTTATCCCTCCCTTTTAGACCATCTATTAGCATCAATCTAGTGTGCTATATTCTACCATTGAATTATTGTATCATTCCATTCAACATAATGAAACATTATTCATTTAAGTCTAGTATAACCATTCATCTATTCATCATATGTAATTGCAATTCAACACTGTTCCACGTTTACAGTCTATTCCATTTGAAAAATATATTTAATATACTCAATGAGTAAAATAATCAAGATGAATTAGAAGATATATTGCATGTATGTGCACATGGATAAATGGATATTTATGCATGTACACATATATGCCTAGAAATGAACAAAATTGAAATATGCATATACATTCTAAAGAATTAAATTAAAATCTCCCTTTCATATAGGTTTATTTTCATATTTAGAAAAGAAAAACATCACTTCATTCAAATACTCTATTCAATTAAATTATGATCTAATCTCAGTTTAGATATAAATGATAAGCTAGGTTGAAATATTAGATTTCATGGATTAGGATTGATTTCATTGATTGGATGGATTGATTTGGGGAGGTTAGATTGTAATGATAGATAGATAATAAATGGATAGGGTAGGATAATATTAGAAGATAAGATGATTAGTATTGTGGAATGGATGGGATCCAATGATAAGGGAGAACCAAGGATTAGTAAAGTGGTGAAAGGATAGGGGGATAGTATCACATTACATTGGGTTGCAAGGAGGAAAAATAGATTGGATGGAAGATAGGATGATAAGGATAGAGGAATGGATAGGATTCAATGACATGGGAGGACTAAGGATTGGTAAAATATGGATGGAGGGATTTATGAGATAGGATACAAAAGGATTAATCATATGGATAGGAGGATAGAGCTCCAAGGATTATTTTACAAAGTAGAAGGATGCCCCACACTAGATGGAGTTCCATTGTAGATTGATGGTGGGAAAATATGCTTGAGATGTAAAGATAGTGCATAAGGGATATGGATGGTGGTGGAAGTAGGGTTTCATTATCCAAAGAATGTAAGGTTATTTCCCCTAGCCTTATCAAGATCAAAGGAGGGAAGGGAGGGTGGATTTGGATAGGATGGAAGGAGATATTATGAGGTATGTTAGTTTAAGGATATTGGAGAATGTGGATAATATGTGGTAGATAAGATAGAATACATGGTGCATTGATATTTTCCAATAGAATTATAAAGATCAAAGAAGGGACAAGAGGATGAATTTGAATAGGATGGGTGGAATGAGATAGGATGAAGGATAGGTTGATGGATATGGGATGAAGTATATTGAGGGAAGTGGATAAGGTGTGGTAGATATGATACATAATGTTTATAAAGATACTTATCCTTGTCAAAATAAAAGGTGGAAAAGGGGGATGGACTTAGATAGGATGTGGATATGATGTGGTAGATGGGATAACATGGATGAATATTTCCCCCAAGTTTAGAGTGCAAGAGGATGGTGGATTACACATTTTTGGGTCTCAAAAACATAGGTTTGAACCACGAGAGGTTGCCAAGCTCTCACAATGCCTTTGGCCAACTAACAAGGCCGATTGATGCAATTGTACCTTCTTCTCTTCAGGCTCTGCAAAACCTAGGCGAGTGCACCTATGTGTATGTTGCAGATTTAAGATGTGTTTCCTAGTCGATCAATCTATCCACAATGGCAAAGGGAAGTGGATAGATAAAATCACGTACTCCTACTCCTACTACACAAATGAAATTTTTTGAATAAATTGTTTGATATGAATTTGTATCTCTGGGTTGTGGCAGATCAATGCCTTCTATCCACATGGGCAATGGAGTCAAAATGATATGTGTTTCCTCTTATTGGCTTAACTCTAGTTGTTAGGCACTCTGAAAATTCTATGGCTAGCATAAAAATTTACTAAGTCTATGACTTGCTTAAATAATGTTGGAATGTTTCTCTATCAGGTTCTTCTTTAACTATCCAAAATAAATCTTAAAAATATTGTGATCTATTAAGATAATTTAATTATGAATTGCAAACACCAATTAATCAAATCACACAAAATGGAATATATTTTGATAAATCAGGGAATATGCTTGATATGTTGATTTAATTAATTAAAAGACCTCAAGTTGGAGACAACCAAAATAAAGAGTATAAATTGATGTAACACAAAAACTGAACAACAAAGAGAAATTCACCATTTTAAAACATTAGTCTTCATTGTTTTTCCTTCAAGAAAATTATGTACATTATTTCCATCCCAGTCCCTTCTCAGGAAAAATCTCTCTCCTATAGTCTAACTACTACTTTTTTTTTTCCCTCCCCTTTACAATAGATTTTTTCAAATTATTTATACATTAAATATCTCAAGGGTCATGACCCTTCATCTTCTGTTACAGCTGTTCGAATTCTGGTAATGGCCATTTACATTCTTTTACAGAATAATATATTTAATTATTCCCTTATCGGTAAATCAAATATCTTTGATTATAGTTATGCCTTTGATTTTTCACTTTATGATTTTCCCACCTCATACATTTCATTTTATCAACACTTTATACCTTACCGCTCCTTTGATTTTACCTCCAGGTGACCTTTATTGTGTTTACCACTATACCGTGGTTGTTATCTTTCTACCCGGTGGTATGGAGGTATTAACCGTCACAGTCCTCTCTATTGTTCACCGCACTACCGCGGTCACTAGCCTGACTGCCAGTGGTACCACAGTAGTCGCTAGTTGTTATCTCTACCACTTATTAACCATCTATCGCACAACTCATTAACTGCTTCTTGTTGTTTAACTCTATTCACCGCGATGGCTATCTCCATGTCTACCATGCTACTATAATCTTCAGGATGACTGCTAGTGGTAGCGCGGTATCTGCTTTTCCTACCTTCATTCATCACTCAACCATCACCCTCCACCACCTTGTTAGTTGCCTCATTAACCATCCACCACAACCACCGCGGTCTGTGAGATGACAGTTGACGGTACTGCGGTGGACCTCCTTCGATGTCTGCCGACCGCTACCGCGGCCACTGCGGTCTATGGTTTGACCATGCATGGTACCGTGGTGAGCACTTTATTCCTACCTATTTGTTGTCACCACCATACTATGAGCCACCGTGAAAGGGGCCTCAGTATAGTAGTAAAAGCGTTGGCTTATAAAAATGACTAATATGGAAACGGTGAAGGGTTTTCTTAGCTTTAAGAAATGCAGTGAAGTGAAATATCATAAGAGAAAGATATGAAAAGGGTATAAATAAATAAAATACCTTAGGGTATTGATGGAAAATTTAGACTAAAATTGGGAAACCCTTAGTTTTTCTTATGGATTTTTTAGGTTCTAACACACATGATGCCTATTTGTCAAGTTTTCATCATGCTACATGTTCAAGGTTCTACAAAAAATGGTTTTCACCATTGGACATATGACTTCTCTTTACTTTTTTAATTTTTTTTTTTAATTGTAAGGATGGAGAAGGATGAAGATAAGGATGTGGATAAGTGGATTTAGAATATAGTGTATGGCTGATAGGGATATGGAGGAAGGATTCAAACATCTAGTTCCATGGATGGTATCCCTTGAAGGTGTATTAAAGTGGATCATGGAAATTGGAGGTATGCTCATAGACATTAGTATAATGATGGTAAGGCTAATAAAATGGATGGGGAGATGGAGCATGATGAGGATTTATGCAAAGTCTTGGATTAAAGGAGGATTATGGGGGATGAATTTTTGGATAATGGAGGGATTATTGGAAGACGTTTGGATGAGTGTATAGGAATTTTGGAAAGATCAACATTGGAACACACCTTGAGGGGTGGTGGAGTTGTGAAAGAAATGGATTTTGGATTTTGAGATTTAAATGGAGAAGTGGATGTATATTTTATGATAAAGAGACCCAAAATGGATGAAGGAGATGATGGAGGACTTAGGATGATAGATTTTGGGATATAAGGGACCAAAATAGATCTGGAGGATAAAATATTTTTAGATGAAGGATTAGAGAAACTATGAGTGGAGGAATATTTTGTAAAAGCGTAGATTTGGATGCCAATTCAAATTATGCATTATGGTGTATTGCTTCTTTTACTTTCTCAAGAATGCAAATAGTTTTTATTTTTATTTTTGCTTCATGGACCTTTGTTTACTTTTGGATTTAGCTTGATTTTGGATCATATTTTTCTTTCCTTTAGCATGTATTTTAGATGGGAGATGGTGATCGTTGAATTTGTGTGGATGTTTGGCTTTATTCATTATATATTTGGCATCTAAATTGATTCTGTAGGATGGTGAAATCTTATACATGGATTGTATAGATTCAGCCATTCTCATAGAATAACATAGTTCATTTACTCCAAACAAAATGCTAAAGCTAAACCAAACATGTAATAAAGCAAATGAAATACAACCTATTCTATGGTGGATTGGTGCCCTCCATGAAGATGTGAGAGAGCCCTTTCCCAATCCCTTTCTAAGCCAAATGAGATAGACAATGAGTTGCTATGAGCTCAAGTTGCCTATAGTTTAGATGCCTTCCAAGTGTGTTCCAGAAATGAGAGAAGATGGCTTGCATTTATAGGAAAAGTTGATAGAAGAGAGGCCAAAATTAGGCAATGTGGGACTAAATCCCATCCAATAGGATAGAGACACTTGTCATAATGGGATTGGTCGTCATAATGGGATTGGTCAAAGCTTGTGCAAGTTTTGGCCAATGTGCCCATTCAAATTTGAAAAATGTTAATAAATGCATGTTGTTGAGAGTTTTGGGGGGAATAATCTTTGTCCAAAAAAGTCAAAGATGAGAATTATTGAGGGAAAATAACTCTTTTTAATAAATCAATAAATTGATTTATTGATGCAAGTGGGTGGGTTAGTTAGGAGTTTAGATTTGACTCTAGTTGAGTCAAAAGCTAGAGAATGATAATCATGATTAGAAGTTAATAAATGTAGATTAATTAACTTGGATGATATTAGGAGGTGAAATTTGATTAAATCAATTTGATTTATTAAATCAAATGAGAAGAACATAAGGATTAAATAATTTGATTTATTTAATGAACCTTAGGAAATTAATCAATAAATTGCCTAAATTGATTAATAGGAGAATTGTCTAAATCAATTTGATGCACGATGTTAGTTTTACATGTCTACAGATTCCAATAGCAATGGTATGGGTGCATGAAGAGGAATGATATATAAATTTTTTGGATGGGTTGATGTAGGTAATATGTTGGAAGGGATCCAAGGATGCATGCCTTTGTTGGTCTTGATTGGGAATTTGAGGTGATGGATAAATAGGTTCATTGTGGTGGCATTGTCACATAATTTTTAGTCTTCCATTTTTTCACCTTCCTTGGATCAATGGTGATTTTATCTTGTGAGTGTATTTTTTTGTCTAACATGACACTTGTGTGCACATAGGTGTGTAGTGTGACATGTCATTATTGTATATTAACTATTGGTGTTTCTCTTTCAAAAAAAAAAATCAATTAGCTAATATCCTAGGTGTATAGCTTGGGGAATTACACTAAGTAACACAATACTATATCAGGTGAAAAATTAATGTACAAATGTAAGAAGAAATAAAGGGAAAATAATAAGATGAGTACTACTACTATAAATTTGATAAAGAGAAAGAACCTAGTACATTATTTGATATTAAAGAAGAGAGAAGTGCCAAAATCTCATGAAAATGAAGTTTCAAGTAGAAAAAAACCAAATGATGAGGCACGAAAAATTCAACCCCAACCATTTGAAGTGAAATGTATATAAAATCTTAAACACACTATAGTACTAAGAGGGGGGTGAATTAACATATATTAAAACTTTACCATTCTCATTTTCACATTAAGCATCACTTCACATTAAATGAAAGAAGAGCATAAATGAAAAAAAAAGGGAACACAATTTGTTGAGAGGGGGGGTGAATCAGTAGATACAAACAATTACAAAAATTCTATAAACCTTCATAGTTACTTTATAGATTTTCAACATGGAGAGAACTAAACTATACAAGCTCATAAGTAATATAATTAAAGAACAACACAAAATAACACATAACACCAAATTTTTACATGGAAACAGAGAATGGGAAAAACCACAGTGAGAATCTCTCACAAGAAAGAATATGATAAGGAAATTTTATAATACGAAGTAGGCACCAACTTACCAGGGATATCGATCCCCAAAATATTCAATAGGCACCAACCTATAGGAGATGACAATCCCCACTAGAACAGAGACACCAATCCCTTCTAGATCAGTACAACAGGTAGAACACCAATCCTATTTAAATAGAAATAATGGTGGTTTTTAAATATGACACCAGTAGTCACTCTAACACTGGAACACTCTCTTTCTTCATGCTTCTGCAATGGCACAACTATGCATCCCACTCCTTATACTTTCATTGTAATCATTAATTACATTCGAACATACATGGATGCACTCCATTTCTTCAAGTTACATTAAAGTGAATCTGAAAATTTAAAATATATACATGACACTACATTAACACTCTTCTATGTTGGCCAGGGATCCACACAAACATAGACAACATAAGATGGACCTAAATTCAAATTACATTAAATGTGTAATACATCGGTCCAAACTAGCAACCAAAAGCACTCGACACCTTGCGCCACCAACATAACCTTAAATAGGTCCTATCCTCACTCCACGTGCTTCAATTGAATTCCACATTATTTTAGACATTAATGCACACGCCTTGAACCTAGAATATCTTCATGAAGCATATGATACTTCAAACTCCTCGCACACTAAGTCATGCTACTAGAAACTCAAGAAAATGATAGAACTACTATAGACATACTCTTCTTCCAAACTGGAGAGCTACAACACATATCTAAAATAAATGTCACCCATATTAATTAATCTATTTTCCCAAAAGATATCCTTCTAGACCACCACACTCGTTTTTTACTACATACTCGATATGGTATAATAAATTCATTGACTATTTGAAGGAAATCACATCACAACTGACATGATACAAGATATATTAGATTATATATCTTACACAACCTACTTCTCAAACCCTGAGAGTGATGTCAATACTTGTACTCCTACAATATTTCTTCATCTTGACAACCTTCACACCTGAGAACCTTGACACCCTTTGATAACCATTGATAACAACAATGACCTGTCGACGTCAGTTTGATATCAATGACAACCTATGCTCATCAATATCCCGTTTTGTCATTAATGGAAAACATAAAAATGTTGAGACCAAAAAAACACACACCATAATAGTAGAAAGAATAAGTTTGAATGATTCATGTGATTTCCCATTAACTCCCCCTTGTGAAAGATATGGCGTTGAAGAAAAGATAATTATTATTTTTGAGCAATTCAACATTCACCTTCCCCATAATTTAGCATTTCCTCAATTCAACTCTTTCTCCCCTATGATGGATATATTCTTTCTGAGAAATTCAACATTTTGAGATCACTTTCTCCCCCTTTGACATCAATGACAAAGGATCAACATGCTCTCTTTCTCCCTAAATATGACATCAATATTCTCACTTTGTACCTTTAATTGGTACACTGCAACATTTGGAACCCTATTCTCAAATAGACTCCCCAAGTACATGCATCACAACTTATAATTTTTTTTTTACAAGAGCACCAACCCTTCTTGCACTAGGGAGACCAAGCTCCTATTGGTTTTTTTTATTACAACCCAAGCGACTTCCCCAGAGCTTCTATGAACTTGCCATGTTCAATGATAAAAATTTAGGAAGCGATTGGCCAACTCGATGAGAAGAAGTGATAATTCTAATTCTCCTACACTTCAGGCTCTATAAGACCCAAGGGGTGATCCCTAAAATTTTCTTCTCATATACAACTTAAACAATATCAAATGCACATTTCCGAACAAAAGATAGATTCTCCATTGACACTAAAAGGATGAAATCCTTCAAGAAATTGGAAATTACTTCAATGACTCAAGTCCTATTAGCAGTGAATCGTAAATACAACTAAAATAGGTCAATAAGAAATATTTGAATAAATTTTCTAAAATCAAAACCAAATACATGAGAAACATAAGCATAATTCAAATACCAATGCCATATCCTAAAGCAGAGATTCAAATAAGAAAGAGATGAACTATAGGTCAAATTTCATCTTAAATAATTATGATCTATATGAATTGCATTACAATCCATGTATCTGCACCAAAATCTATTACTACTTATGAATCCAGCTACTAACTTGAATGAACTTACACATTAACTGAAGCGTTTAACTAATCGTTTGAACTAGAGCCATCATTAAAACGTAATTCACAGTAAAGAACAAATAAGATCAACGAAAATAGTTTTTGACTAATATTTCATTAATAATTCATGCAATATATCACAACTGGAGAGAAAATAGACCCAAGAGATCTTCATATTCAATACAAACATGCCTAAGAACCCCATAATTGACCAAGTTCATCTATCTAACTCTAAACCTTAAGACAAGGACTCACATTCATACTCTCTATATTACAAATTTTTCCTTTCTCAAATCTCAGATTCAACATAACACCTTGTACCATGGCCCAAAATTCCCTTTTATAAAACAAGGGAGCAAAACAAGCTTTAGGTCGGAGGGTACACATGTCCATTTCTAATTGGACCACAAATTCTTGATATAGTTATATTTGCATCCTGCAAGTGGAGGGAAGAGGCATAAGACAAAAATAATCATCAATCACTACAGAGGAAGAAAACTGCCTTCCAAAAGGAAAATCATTCATACCAAAGGAATCTTTAACCATTATAGCACTTTATTCCACCTCAGCAACTTGTACCTGAATCTAGGAGAAGCACGTGTATTTTCAAATGTAACTTTTGAGGACATGCCTGTATTATACATGACCAAGTCACACTTCTCAACCTTAGTACTCATATTTCAAACTCATCAGTGAACACCCTTTTCCATAATTTGAATTCTTCCTTAGACGACCACTTAAAATAAATAGCCTGATTAATTTTATCTCTATATGGTGTATAACTTACCATTACTGAAGTGTCCTTATCAAAATCTTCTAAGAAACTAATAACAAATGATAGTTTCTCAAGTGTATTCTCTAGCATACCAATATCAACATTCCTCCATATTTCATGTGTCTGAGCTATCATTATATCATTCATTTTGTCCTTCCAAACTTGCAATGGTTTCACCTCATCATGACTATGTAGAATTTGGGGTAATGGAGTTAAGTCAATTCTATCATACTTGGCCTTCAACGCTTTGATCCTTAATTCCATAGGGGCAACATACCCCTAAAAAAATTTCTCCACAATCTCTTTGAAAAAATGATAATTTGACATAACCATAGAATACTTATCCCCATGTTGCTTTTCTCCCACTACCATGAATGTTAGTTTCTCAATTCTGGGGCTCCATCTATCTAGCAATGGGGTGGCCAACTCTTTATCTTTCAGGAACATCTTGAGTGCTTGCAACATCAAAGCATAACTTGCATGAAAAATATTTAATTTCCTCTACACTCTCTTGTTCAAGTGTCTCAATACAATATCCACAATCACTGAATTTCTTTTCCTCATTGATTTTTGGATTTCTTGCACCATATCTTTATACTCCTCTACTTGACAAATTATTTTTTCCCTAGAGAGTCCTCCTCCTAGGCTATTATCCCTTTCAATTGTGATAGTAACTTGTCCCATATTGTATGGAACAATAGCTAAGGATTTTCCTTTTGAAGAGGGCTAAGGTTGCTCCACTGGTGGATCAAAAATAGTGCAACTAGAGCTAGCTCAATGTCTCCATTTTTTTCTTTAGTAATGCCAAATCAGTCTCTAAATCTGCAACCTTTTGCTGAATCCTATTATATTCATTAATAAGGTCATTATATTGGCCCCTCAAAGTATCTCTATCCTTACTCAAATCCTCAACAGTTGCCCTAGTGAACTTGGCAACATTCACTACCATATCAGCACCCTCCAAAGCTGGAGTATCAAAAACTCTTCTTACAACCAGGTGACCACTAAAATCAGATGGTTTTGCAACTATTGGCTTCCTAGACCTAGTAGATAAAGACCAAATTGCCAAGGCATCCCAATCCTCACTAAAGGCTAACCCTTTAAGCGCCAATATAGCTTCTTCCTTGGTTGCAAGAAGTGGCCTATTGGCCCTTCTTATTATATTGAATACCATAGCATCAGAAATATCCCACTCAGGAAGTAAAAGTACTCCACTCTTATGTACCAATGACTGGCCTTGCTTTGGAGTTATATCTTTGAAACTCTCCTTCATCTGCAATCTGACATTGGACTAAACTACTTTTTCTAGGAGTTCAGGATGAAAACTTCTTTCTTGAGCTACCTTCTCAACATATAGTGAAACATGTGCCCTCCATACAAAATCCTTAAATGCATTTGTCTTGACAAAAGAATCATCCATCATGAATTTTGTGCAAGCCTCCATCCTCAAGTTATCATTGTTGGTTATCCCTATTATTTCATCTTTTCCTAGCCTTAAAGCAACTTCTCAAGAACTTGATGGAATGTCTTGTGGAAAATATAGAATTCCCTGATGCATATCATCAAGAGTGACCATGATCTCTTCATCATCATCAGGATACTCAACCATCCCTGTTCTTTCAAATTTTTCTCTCTTTGATGATGATGGATATGCTTGACCAGAAGGCCTCAGAGGGGAATCTGGATCAACAATATTAGGCAATGATTGCCTTGAAGATGATGGCACTACATTCTTAGCAACTTCCTCAGTCGTGCTTCCGCTCTTTATGGAATGTATCCTAATTTTTTTTGGGGGTTGATAAGTAGGCCTTTCCTCCAAACTTACCTCACAATATTCTTCAATATTTTGTGATTTTCCCTTATCTTCCACAACTTGTTCATCCTTCAAAACCCCCACTAAAATTTCAAAATTATAAATATAATGCATAGCCCTATTCAGCTCACCACTAATATTTGGTATGGGATTAAATGCAAGTATCTTTTCTTGCTTCTTCTTCACCATCTTGGTGAAAGAAATATATTTTTCTTTTCTTTCTTCCTATATCTCTGAATCAAAGATTTTCTTGATAATATCCTCAGGAAAGTAGAAATTATGGATGAAAATCCCAGTCTCGTGCTTGGCCTTCATTTGAGAAATGATACCCTCAGGATCATGATTCCTAGTCCATACGTTCTTTAATCCATAAGGTCTAATAAATGTATACAAATCCTCCCATCCTCCCTTTTCCATGACAAAGTCAGCAAATGTCTTATACTCAGGAAAGAGAGATCCCTTCTTTTGTTCTACTGGCAAATCTGCATCCTGAGCACACCCCAACTATCTCATGATTTCTAAAATCCCAATTCTCAAAGGCACATCCTTAGGTAAAACATATGGGTTGATATTAGTGCCATATACCCTAAAAATTGATGTATTATGATAAGGGATAATATCTCCCCTATTATGTGTCAAATTTAACTCAGGTCTCATTTCCATTGGCCTCAAGAAGTCATGAATCTCCTTAGGAATCCTAGGTGGATTATAAACCAGAGCTCTTCTCAATTTGGACCCAAAAACATTATGGAACACCACATAATCAAATTTATGATTATGCCTATCAAGGACCCTGGTCTAATATTGGACATGCATCCCAACATCATCTTCTCTCTTCTTCAATTTCATATCCTGCCCAAAAACTATTTGGCCCCTATACAAAAACATGTGCATCAATAGGGAATTCCATCTAAAACCAACCAGAGTTCTTCCTTCCTTAAGATCCACTAGACACTCATGCATTTTTTCTACCAAATAAGTGGAAAAATCATATACCACATTAAACCCTGGATGTTGGATATTTACGACCATGTACATGATGACAGTAAGTAGAGTAGTCTTCAAACTAATTCCAAGAACCTGACACAAGGAAAAAATTGTCTTCCTGAAATAATTACAAAAGTAATTTATAGGAAAGGGCTCTGGCTCATTTTTACCAATCAATATCTTCTTCTTATTCTTTCCTTTTCCAATGGTTGCCAAATGAGGTACCAACAAAGATGTTCTAAAAAAACCCTTAGTATTTATGTATTCTTCTATGAAAACCTTAAGATCAATAGTAACCATATCCTGACTCCATTCATGTAATCCAAAGATCTCTGGAATTTCCTCCCTGGTTATTTTCACAATTTCTATACTAGAATATGTCCTGACGACTGTGGTAATAGGGTCATATCTTGCAGAAACATCTTTTAAAAAATCTACATCTAGATAGAAATTTGGGACCACTAGCTTACCAAGATCCAATCTCCAAGGGTTACACAGAGGAGAACACAAATTCATGTTCCCAAACCAATTTGAGAATAACTGCCATCCAGTATATGGTAGCTCAACATCTTGAATTGCACATTGTTTATCAATTAACCCTTCCAGGAGTAAGGGCCCATAAAAAAATCCTTTCCCTCAAGATTTTTTTTGGTAGAGGGTTTTAACAAGTCTATAACATCTTGGGAAAAAGGACCTAGTAGAGGTTTCAGATCCAGAGCTTCGGGCCTTGGGTGCCATTCACAAAATAAAAATATAGTTCGAGCCAAGGTTTTGAAATATCAAACAATTATAGACTACACCATATAGCCTCAAACAAAATACTTCACAATTCAAGAAGCTTCAACAATTATTAGGACAAGCTTTAAAACATTTTTAAAGAAAATTAAACAATACAATACTTTTGGAACAAAACAAAACACAATGGATATTTGTTTTCAAAAAACCATAAAACCTTATGAAAACATAGGATATGGTATATATGTTACTTATGGTTTCTCCTATAGAATATGTCAATGGCAGTGATGTTGAATTTTTCACAAAAATAGCTTGCCTTGCTTGGTACCAGGAAATTCTTCTTTGGTGTGGAAATGCGCACAAAAATAATAATTCAATGGTCTTTTAGCATTTAATTATAGGAGCACAGTCTGAACTCAACCATTAATATTCACTCACATGAGATAAAATAGCTATAGTACAACACCAACTTATTTTAAATAATAGTTGTTGGTCTAAATCGATGTATTTGAGAAATAACGACTCAAATCGAGTCAATACGGTTTGAAATTCCCTCATTTTATCACTAAATCTTAGGCAAATATAAATCCACCTACAAGACACCACCTCAATACCAATGGGTCCCACCTCGATCATATCTTATACAACATCGACGTCCATGTATCAAAAAATTTCACACCTTGCAAAATTATTAAAAGTGGTGTTTTAATTGTTCGAGGTCAGTGAGGAACGACCATAATGAGTTGTTAAAAGACAACTATCAACATCAGTGTCCTTCATCGGTCAGTGAAAAAGGACTAGGCCCCACAATCATATGTGACAGATGGTAGCATCTTGCATACCTCACAACATTAGTTTGACATCATCGAAAACCTTGCGAGGCCAGTGGGGAATGGTCAAGATGCATATCATTCCACCTGACGATTATAAAAACCTGCACATGCAAGAAATCTTATTCATAAAAAAGGGGACTGACTAGGCAGACGAATGACCCTCGAGGTAGAGTATTTTAGACATTGGTCTAAAATTTAATCGTTTATCAACCCGACACTAAGGGAAGAATTAAAATATAGTTCAAGAAAAATAAGACTGAAAGGGTAGGTAAAGAGGGTTCGGCAATGCAACGACTAAAAGGGTTCAGACCACAACTTGTGCAACTAGTAACCTACAATAATAAGTCAACATATGATTAGAAAAGCCAAGACCAAATTTTATGGCAAAAACCCAAAACCTCAAGACAACCCAATAGAGCCAAGCACCAAGGACACAACAATAAGAAAACTCATGGGGAAAATGTAAAAGCTCCACTAGCTCCCACCACCCTATTATTTCCTCTTGAATCAAGAGGAGGGACTAACAACTCCCAACTTCTACTGGAGAAACTCAAATTTCTACTTAGGAAGTGGATTTTTGAATGTCTACAACATGCTCCTTTGTATCCACATATTCCAACTTAATGTATTTCCCTAAGGCATTCTCTCTCAAGAAATGATATTTATTGCAATGTGTTTTTTTCTTGAGGGAGTCACTAGATTCTTTGAAATTATTATTGCACTTGTGTTATCACAAATAATAGCAATATGATCTTTAAACTCAACCTTCATCTCCTTCAATTTATGCTTCATCCAAAGCACCCGAGTGCAACATGATGTTGCACCAATGTATTCCACTTCTTCTATAGATAAAGAAATTGATTTGTGCTTCTTATTTAATCAAGACACAAAACTATCTCCAACAAATAATGCACCACCACTAGTGCTCTTTTGGTCATCTAAAAATCCTACCTAATCTACATTTGTGTATGTTGTAAGAGTTAAATTTTCTCTTTAGATACCAAAGACCAAACTCTTCAATAGCCTTTAAATAACTTAAAATTATCTTCACGACCTTCACATGAGTCTCTTTAGGTGTTGTTTGAAATATGGCAATCATTCCAACTACCTGCATAATATCTGGTTTGGACGTTTTCACATACAATAAAATACCTATCATAGACTGATACAATGTTTGATCTTCTAGAACAAACTCACCATCCTTGCTCAGCTTACACCTAGTAACCATAGGTGTTGCAATAAGTTTACAATCTTCCATACTAAACTTGCTTAACATCTCCTTTATGTATTTGTGTTGTGAAATAAAAATCCCTTTGTTTGAATGAACAATATGAAATCCCAAGAAGAAATACAATTGTCCTAACATAGAAATATCAAATTCATTCTACATAGCCTTCTAAAAAATTTGCATATTTTATCACTACTTCCTCCAAAAATAACATCATCAACATAGAACACAATTATTAGCATTTGTTCTCCTTCTATTTTTATGTATAAATTTTTATCCAAACAGACTCTCCAGAATCCTTGTTGCTACAAGTATCCATCGAACCTTGCATACCAATCTCTAGGAGCATGTTTAAGTACATAGAAAGCCTTCTCCAAATTTGAAAACATAATCTAGATTATTAGTGCATTGAAATCCTTTTGGTTGCTCAATGTAAACTTCTTCTTCATGTTTTCCATTCAAGAATGTTGAATTCACATCCATATGATACACATTTGAATGTTGAGAGGGCTAAAAATATCCCAATTGCCTCCAATCTAGCCACCAACGAAAAATTCTCCTCAAAGTCTATACCTTCAACTTGAGCATAACCTTTACACACAAGTCTTGCTTTGTTTCTATACCCACTTGGTTCCAATCACATTTTTGTCCTTAGGCCTTGTGACAAGTTCCCAAGTATCATTTTTCATGATAAATTAGTTCTTCTTCTAGAGCATCAATGCATCCTTTTCCATTTATTTATTCTTTATATGTCTTAGGTTCTATCTTTAATAGTATAGAAAAATGTACTTGTTCTTTTGATATTTCCAGCCTGTTCTAAGCTAGAATCCCACTATCTTTGTCACCAATAATCTGATATGTAGAGTGATTTTTATGAACATACTTGGTTGGAGTCTTAAAAACAACCTCTATTGGTTCTTCAATACTTATGAATTAATTCCTCTTCCTCTTTAACTTTTGAAATAGTAATACTCTAAATAGTTTCATCAACCTTTATATTGCACTTTCAATTATTCTCTTCAATATTTTTTTATAACATATCTAATCTTTTCTTCTTAAAGAATAACCAAGAAAAAATCCTTCATCTGACCTTGAATCAAACTTACCCATATTATCCTCATCTCTCTTGATGTGGCACTTGCTTCCAAAAATTTGGAGGTTCCTTACTGATGTGTGTCTTCCTTTCCATAACTCATATGGAATCTTCTCCATCTTTTACCTGGTCTGAACTTTGCTCAAAATGTATATTGATGTCTATGTATCTTCTCTCCAATACATATCCAGTAAATTTTCCTAACATAACATAGTCATTTCCATTTCTTGTAGTTTATGGTTCCTTATTTCAACAACTCCATTTTGTTGTGGTGTTCTAGGGGTAGAAAACTACATTTGGATTCCATGCTCTTCATATAATCTCTCATACTTCTCAATTATAAATTCTCCACCTCTATCTAATATTAGAACTTTGATTCTTCTTTTGGTTTCATTTTCCATCATATCCTTAAATTCTTTGAACTTCTCAAAATATTTTGACCTCTCTTTTAGATATGTAATCCAAATTCATCCTAGTGTAATCATTAATCAACATCATAAAATACATGGACCTCCTTGTGGAATCTTATTCCTCCTTGTTCATGGTCCGCACAATTTTTTTGTACCAAATCTAATGGATTTTATGTGGAATACTCCTTAGTTGGATATTTTATTTTTGTCTACTTCCCTTCATGACATGGCTTGCAACTGATTGACTAAGATTTCTTGATTCTTGTCATATCTCAAACTATCCCTTTTGAACTAACCTTGATAATATCATGAAAATTCATGTGTCCTAACCTTCTATGCCAAATATAACTTTCATCCTTATGTACAATGAGACATCTCTTTACATTCAACTCACTGAGGTGATAAATATCACTGTCTATATTGCTTCCTTTCACAAGCAGCTCACTGGTACTTGATTTTTTTATTTCACAACCATTAGAACTAAAGGATAATTGATCCTTATCACACATTTGGTTGTCACTCAACAAATTGTGTTTTAAGCATTCAACATACAAAACATCTTGTGTCTTTATCTACCACCATCAAGAATTAAAGTACCCTTACTAGAAATTTTGGCAATTGAGTTGTTTCCAACGCTAACTAAACCACCTTCAAATTCTTTGAAATTCATGCACTTACTTTTATCTCTAGCAAGATGACTAGAGAAATCATATCAATAATCCACAAGTTCTTCCTCTGCTTTTTATCATGCAATGTTGTTTGAGCAATAAAAGACTTCTCATAATTTTTTTCTTTTGGAACCCTCTTCCAAACCTTTTCTAGAACACCACTCTTTCCTTTCTCCAATAATGAGGAACTTGCAACATTAATTATGCAATTCCTTGCAACATATTGTCCAAAATTGTTGCACATGAAATAAATAACATTAAAATTGAACAAAGGTGAAAATGAATTATTACTCACAAAATTATTTCTTCTTACCAAAACTCTTCTACAATCCATAGCCTTATGTCCATATTCATTACAACTAAAAAATAACTAGAAAAATAAAAACTTTCCATGGTATTGTATCCTTGTCTTTTAGATCTCCTCCTTTTGTTCTACACTTGAAAAAATCCATTATTCTCAGTCATGCTTCCGTTGCTTTTCGATGTCCTCTCTGATTTTGAACTTATGGAAATTATCACTTCCAGACTTTCCTTAGTAATATTTTTTGGTTGTTTTATCTCTTTTCTCTTTTGATCATCAAAACCAACTCTAATTTTTCTATGTAAGAATTTATGACATTATAATATTTGATCTTGTGTTTCAATATTTTTATTGAACTTCAACTGCAACTATTGATTTTCCTTCTCAAGGTCTTTTCTAGCTACAACAATCGTTGCCTCAAGCTTTTCACAATATTTGTCTCTTTCTAGTAATTTTTTTGTCAAAACTTCTTCAACTCTCTTAGCTTCTTTTTATTAAGTCTTTAGATCAGCAATGATATTTTCATTAATCTTCAAATACTTTTCTATTTTATTTTTGGCTCTTACTTCTTCTGTAGTTCTAATATTCAACTTATTGATCTCTCTTCCAACCCATAACAAATTCTTCATAAGATCTTCTTCTTCATCATTTTCTTCGGAACCCATTTCAGCATCACCATCAACAATTTCAAAATCCATGAATACAAATTTTCCATTTTCATCACCAAATGCATCTTCTTCTTCTATAGAATTTATTCTTCTACTTCCTCATTAGTATAAAAGCTTATATTATTTCTCTATCCTTTGGTTCTTCTCTTAAAATGATTATTTCCAATCTTTTTTTCAACATTATTAGTATTCTTATGGGGACACTTAGCCATAAAATTTCCAACATCTTCACAATTGAAACACTTGAAATGTAATTTACCTTTATACTTATTGGAACCTCTTTGCATCTTTTTGACAAAATTTTCTTCTTCTAGATCTGATCCACAATTAGAATATTGATCAACCTACTTCAAAGATACTCTAAAAGAAACTTCTTTCCTTATATAATCTTCACTCTCAAATCTTATCTCAAATGTAGTTATTGTTTCATGAAACTCAATAAAATTTAAAGTACTCACATCTTTAGCTTCTTCAATAGAAAATTTTTTAGGATCAAACCTTCTAGGTAAGGATCTGAGTATCTTCTTCACAACAATATTCTCTTCCAAGGTTTCACCAAGACCTCAAATATGATTGAAAATTTCACTAACTCAGAGCATGCATTTATCATTGTTCTCATATTATTTCATCCTCAAACATTTAAACTGAGCTTTATAAGTCTACAAGTTGGATTCTTTGACTTTATCATCACCTTCATAGATAGTTTCCAAATTTTCCCATTTTCCTTTTTTGTTCTACATTCCATCACTTTTAAAAACTTAGTGTTAGTCAAACCACATAAAAGAGATTTCCTAGCCTTAGCATTGATTTCATAAGCCCTTTTTCCAATCTACTCCCTAGGACGGTTTTCAGGGATTTCATAACCTTGTATAACTAAATTCTAGATATCCATTCTTATAGCCATCAAATATGACTCCATCCTAACTTTCCAAAAAGAAAAGTTAGATCCATCAAAAGCTGGTACTTTATTTCTAGAAGAACTATCATGTGCCATCCTAGATCTACCTCAAGTTGTTGGACCATTTCAAAGGAACTTAGTTCCGATACCAATTGAAGATCACACAATCTACTAAGAGGGGGGTGAATTAGTAGATCCAAATAATTACAATAATTCTGGAAACCTTCACAATTACTTTGAATTTCAACATGAAGAGCACTAAACCATAAAAATATCTCACAACAAGGAATATAATAAGGAAATTACATAATATGAAGTAGGCACTAACCTACCAAAGACACCAATCCCTAATTTAGGTTTAGTAGGAACCAACCTACAAGAGACACCAATTCCCACTAGAAGAGAGACACCAATCCTTGTCAGATCAATACAACAAGTCGAAAACCAATCCTACTAGAACAAAAATAATGGCATATTTGAAATATGACACTAGTAGACACTCTAATACTAGAACACACTCTTTTCTTCATGATTTTTCAATGACACAACTGCACATCCTACTCCTTGTACTTTTACTATAATCATTAATTATATTTGAACATACATGGATGCACTTTGTTTCTTCAAGCTACATTACAATGCATCTAAATATTTGAAATATCTACATGACACTACATTAACACTCTTCTATTTCAACCATGGATACACACCAACATAGATAGCATAGGGCGGACCTAACTTCAAATTACATGAAACATGTAATACACTAATCCAAATTTTCCACCAAAAGCACTTGACACCTTGCACCACCAAGGGAACCTTAAATAGGTCCTATCATCACCCCACATGCTTGAATTCAATTTTGCATGCTTGTAGCCTTTATTGCACATGCCTCAAACTTAGAATATCCTGATGAAGCTTATGATACTCAAAATCCTTGCACATTGAGTATTGCCATCAAGAACTCAGGAAACTGATAAAACTAGTATAGGCATACTCTCCTTCTCAACCACAAAGCTACAATACTTTTCTCTACCACAACATAGACCAAAATTCTATCATGTATAACTTTCATTGTATAAGGTGTAATGAAATGAACTCTTGGATATAACACCTTCACATTTCAACCATCTTATCTTCTAAATTGTAAGACTAAATATTGCTCTGGGAAATGATGGAGACCAAAAATATCATGAATTTATCTTAGAGTATACACTATGAATTCCTTAGCAAAAATTTTGCAACAAATCTCCATGTGTGGTACACCAAATAGGAATAATATCAATGTAAAAATATTTTAAACACATCATAACATGTGTACCTACCTCCACACCACACTTAGACACCAAGTTGATGATCATTCTTACATATAATACATTGCAAACTATATCAATAGATATATTTGTACTTCCATTATCTCATGAGTATATACAAACTTTAGCATACACATTTGACATCAATGACAACCAATCTTGAGTTGACATCAATGACAACACTTATTTCCAACAATCTCCCCCTTTTTCATTGATGGCAACACTCTTTTATCTACAAGTCTTCTCTCCCCCTTTGACATCAAGGAAAAAGGGCATAAAATATGCTATTAATAGTATCCCAAAAACAATATGAACTCCCCCTTGCTATATGATTTCTACAAACAATACTCCCCTAAGATGGAGATGCCCTGAAACTAATACTATGTATAAAATATTTTCATCAAAAATCAAAAATGATACTGCAATCCTTGACAAGACTATACAAAGATAAAATTATCTTATCCATACCTTCATAACTTCTTTAAAAGGTATAATATTCTTGTAAATTACCTTAAGTTATGCAAAATTTTCAACCCAATTTTCTTTTTTTGAGGTGAGGATATTATTTTGACATTTAAACTGTATACACAAATCTTAGGCCTCCTCTACATTGTTTGGAGCCTTCATTTTCTATTCAATCTTTTATGCTTTAGCAAGTATCCCATATAATGAAGCAAATCTCAAATTTATTTCTTCCCTTAGTTGACTAAACTACTTTATTTTCTCTCTCTAATCCTAAAGCAAAGGAAATTGCAAATGAAAATTCTTTATTTGTGCTCTTACTGATCCATCCTTGTCTTTTGACAAATCATATGCCTCAACCAATTAAGTAATATGTGACTCAATGGTGTCAATCTAACCTTTGATGTTATTGGTGGACCTTGGCAATTTCAAAAAAAATTGATAAAGTGGAGTGACTTTATCAATACAATCCTTAAAAATCACTATGTTTTCTTGCAATTTATTGTGTGCACTAGCACACTAGTCAAATGCTTCAGCCATCCTTTTGTCATTTATCTTCCCTAAGGCATCTTGCTCTGCCTTCTGCTCAATGTCAGAATAATGATCCTTAAAATAATCTAGCAAAAACCTTATTTTTTGCTCTAGAGGCAAGGAAGAGTCTATGTTGACCTTAGGTAAACACTCCTGGATGATCTTCACAACATCATCAATTAATTCACTCTTCTTCACATGTTCTAGAATCTCATTTCTTGCAGAAGCATGCAAGATATCACCAAGATGTAGCTTATGAAGGGGAGAAATATTTGACAAATCAACTTGTCCTTCATGAGTAGGAATTGTTGGTGTAATTAAATGTTTTGTACCTTGTCCTAGGTCATAATTACACCTTATTTAAGTTTACTTAGGGACCACATAGGAGTTGTTTGAGAATTTCCACATTTGGTGGACTTTTGATTACTTTATCACCTCCACCTTTCATGGACATATCATGTGATTAGGTTTCCACATTTTGTGGGTGATCCACTTTCTGTGGTGGTTATCACATTATCACTTTCCACCTTAGGTGGAGTGATATCTTTTCATTGTTGTCTCATGTCATAAGATTACGACACTTGTCATAATATTATGCACTCCTATGTTCTCACCTTGGCTATATAACCAAGGGGTCTCTACTACATTTGAACAAGAAACATTGATATCATATAATTGACATTGAATACAGTTTATTCTTGTCACATTATTTTCTCTCTTCTTTGTGATTTCCATTTGGTTTGTAGCCAATTCTAACATGGTATCAGAGTATGTTTGATTCTAACAGGAATTTATAGTAGTTGGGGAGTCACCATAGGTTGAAACTACATTTGCAGCCCTGGTATTTCCTTGAAAGAATCTGAAGATGAAGAACCTTGAACTACATCCATAAAAGCATATTTCTTCTCAACAATCTTCTTCTTTGGATTCTAGATGTTCTTAGGATCATCCACTTTCTTCTACTCATCATTTTTTCAATTTTCTAGAGGAGAAATGTTATGTTCTTTATCAAAATTGGTGTTCCCTAAAGTAGAAACACTTCACTTTGATCTCCTACACCTTGTGCACTAGTATTCACTAGAGGAACAATCTCCTTATTCTTCTTATCATTTCCATATTTTACATCACCATATGTTATATTTCCCTCAAAGACTAATAGATCTATGTCTTAAGTAGACACATCAGGTATATCCTACAAGACAATATCATCTAGAGGGACTTGACCCTCAAAATTCACCTCAGCCTTCTTCATTTCTTCAAGAATATTGGTTGTCTTTCCATCTATCTCTTTCTCTTCTTCTTTTTCTACCTCTGTACCAAAGACTTCTTGAAATTCATCCACACCAGAGACACCTTATCCTTCTTGTAGTTTGGAGGGTCCTTGAACGTCTTCCCAACTAGATATGTTTTTCTCATTTGTATTTTATGGATTAGGAACTTGTAGATCAACAATTTCTCTTTACAATTCATTAATTATTTTCTTTGTACCATCTTCAATCTTCCTTTTCACATTTTCATCCATGCTCATCAATACATCTATTCTTATTTTAGTGTGGATCTCCTCGGCTTGTTTGCAAACAATATTTTATTTTTCATCCTGGGATAAAGAGATCCCAAATTTATCTTTTACTAGTTTTATTTCTTCATCAACCTTGATATCTTATTCTCTTCTCTACATCAAAGCCTTGACAAGGCTATATGGAGCTTTGTCAAAAATTTCACTAAAGGGAATTCTTTTTATGAGCATATATTTAATGACAACCTTCTCAATTGTCTTCTTCTCTTCTGAAGGGACATCCAGATGTAGCTCCATTATACTATCTTGTAGGCTATACTCAATAATTCTATTTAATATAGCCCCATAATCAAGGGGTTTTCTCAGCTTCCTCTTTTGCAATATTCTTTCCTTTCTTCATTTGCAAGGAGATATATTCAATTTTAATTTCTTCCTTCTCTTCTAGTACTTCCTCATTAGGCTTATCTCTCTTTACCTTTTTCTTGTCCCTATCATGCATAGATTTAGTGGCCTTTTTCACTAGAAAGTTTAAAGATGTGGATTTTCTTTTACTACCAATTATTGTGTAGACTCAAAGGGGTGTGGGGTGATCCCACAATAGTGGTTTACACATTCTGCAACATCCTGATTTTTTTTAAATCACGTAGTTTTAGAAAAAATAATGATTTAAGCATTGAAAGGTTTCATTTAAAGGATTATAATTGAAGAGTGTTTGATCAAACCCCCTTGGATAGAACCCTGCTAGTTTTAAACCATACTTATAATGGAGTCTCCTCTACACCTACCAAAATGTTGATAAAAAACCACTTTTGATTTTATCTTTTGGGGAATCAAATGAATTCATTTAAAATTTATATTTTTTAACTATGTAGTGTTGGAATATAGCTTCTAGATATTTTTGGAATCTGGTGTTGTCATTTATGGAAACCTATGTCAATGATCCAGTCCACATTTCAGTATTTATCCATACCGAGAGATAGGATGAAGAACAAGGTATCCGATTGGAGAATCTGCATTATCATCTTATCATTTTAGGATATGCATCTTAGAGAAAGGCATTTTTATGTTTTTTCTATCTTATCCAAAAATCATTTGGGTGTGCATTCACTGGTATACGAATTAGGAGATCTGGATTATCAATTTCCTATTTATCAGTGCTAGAAGGTCGACTTGGTAGATATATCCATTGTGGATGTTTAAGCAGTAATTTTTTAATTTTATTTTTTGCTCGAACATGTTTATTTAGGTCCTCACTATTCTATGGCCGAATTTGGATGGTGCGCATTGAAAATCGTTTGTGGATTCAGCCGACCATTGAAAAGTATCTTATATTTTATTAAAGCCCACATATGGTTGATTGAATCTCTTGTTGTGCATTTATATAAGTCAGCTATATCATTTTGATATGGATGTGATATAGATGGGAATTTTATTGGTGTATGATGCAAAAAATAGGAGGATAGTAGAGTGATTTCACCTGTGCATATAATATTTGTGTTGTGAATTATAGTCGAATCAAATAAGAGGTCAAGAGATCGAAAAATGTGCTTAACCAAAACTGTAACCATGCATGAGTGGATGCTATTCATTTAGTTCAATCCCTCAGATGGACTTAATCTGAATAATTTTTAATGCAGTGAGCCTTCCCAATTTTGAGCAGTGAGCTCTAGGCAATGTGCCTAAATGCAAGTGCATTCCCATTTTGTAGAAATTATATTTGAGTACTCAAATTGTGGATTGACCTCCATCGTGGTTTTTCCCCTAACAAGGTTTCCACATAAAAATCCTTGTGTTATGGCATTTTGAATGATTTATTTGTGTTTTTGAATCCTTCCTTTGGTTTAAATATCAAATTAATAAAGATGAAAATTGTAGAACATTGATTCACCCCCCCTCTCAATGTTCCCAAATTCCAACAATTGGTATTAGAGCAAGGTTCCTCAGAAGTATTTTAGCAGCTTGAGGTGGATCTTGGAATGTAATGGACTCTGGTAGTCTTCAACAACAACTTGTGGTGGTACTTGATGATCTTTATCAATCCAAAGCTGACATTCAAGAATTGAAAGAAAATATTAAGGATGCTGAGAAATTCATTCAGACATTGAACTATTAGATTGTTAAAGCAAGGGAAAAGAGAAATATCTCTATGATCAGATTAAGCAAAAAGAGATCAAAATCATGGATGATTTTTGACTAAATCAAACCTTGAAGGAAATAACTGAAGAATGTGAAAAGCTTTCCAGAGACAATGCTACCCTAAAACATGAAATGGAATCTATGGTGATGAAGCTCACTAAGGATATTGAAGGAAGAAAGAAGAATGAGGAGAACCTTGCTCAATCCTTAAAATAAAAATCTGATGAATGCAAAATAATAAATGAAGAATTCATTCAGTTGGAGATTCAACTACAACAATCCAAAAATAATGAAGAAGAGCTTGAAAAATAGATTGTTATTCTCTGTGATGAACTTACTACTGCAAATGAATATAAGGAGAAGTTTAAGATTAGCTTATTTAAGCTTGATGACTTGAATCAAGGATAGAAGAATGGAAATGACAAGTGAGGCCTTCGATATGAGAAAGGAGAATGTTTTGGATCTGGGCAAAGGAATTTTAGGTAGGGAAATTTGATAAACAAAGAAAAAAGGCATCTGATAAGACAACCTAATGCTCAAAATTTTAATGGATACTATTTTGATTGCAATAAATTTGGTCATATGGCAGTTCAATGTAGAAGTAAAATGAAATCAAGTGATCCATCATTCTTCGGTCGGTGTTTCAATTGCAAAAGTTTTGGTCATAAGGTAATTGAATGCAAAAATGTGTCAAACAACACTGTTAGTAGAAGGAATGTTGAATGTTATACCTGTGGGAGATTTGGCCATATTGCAAACCAATGTAGATCAAGAAGAAATCAATAGAATGATTGGTTTGTACAAGGAAATATTGTGTGCTACAATTGCAAAAAATACGGTCACATTGTAAGATTCTATAGAAACAAAATAACAAATAAAAGAGGTCTGACATATAGAGGTAGAAATACACAAAAAGATGATAAAGAAAAGGGACAAGTGACTATAGATGAAATAAGAGATCAAATTAAGAAGACATTGTAAGAAAGATCGAGTCTAATGTAGTAAATAGTTTTGAATCGGAACTTACTTCGGGTAATTCCTCTGAAAATTGATCTCAACTCATTGGCCTAGGGGGATTTTTTTTCAAGAAAATCCTTTTTCCTCTATCCATAGCTGGTACAAGAATGTGAAAGATTGTCAACAACAATATTAATGATCTATAGATGCTTTGGAAAAAATTCACAAGGAAATTCAATAAATCATTGGTCTGTAGAAGAATTTCTCTCTTGCTGACAAAGAAAATAGGGTATCTGAAACACCTAGGGAAAAAGAATTTATTACAACAAAAATTTAGGTGTGAGAAGTTACAAAAAGACATGTTGAAACCCTCATTTTCCACTTTATCAAAGAAAAAAAGGAGAGTGCTCTACAAAAAAAATCTTAAAGGCGTGAAGACATTTCAACAGCGAAGCCCTAATTCATTAGGTACTTCAGAAATTTTCAATTAATTTGGTGTGCGATTGTTAGAAACAAAACATGAGTACGGAAGGAAAAATGGAACAAATCAAAGGAATGATCAATCTAGATGAGTATAACAGTGAGAATATTAAAGTCGTAAGGAACTTGTTGTTGCTTGATGAATTGAAATGGTTGAAAGAAGATAAACACAAAAATTTGGACATTTGGAATGAATTTCCCTATTTTGAATCTCTCATCAAGATTATCAACTGGGCATCTGAAAACAACAGCATGATCATAATCATCGGGATTGCAATATAAGCATGGAAGAAGTTTCTTCTGGAGATGAAAGAAAAGTATAAAATGATCTTTTAATTCAAGCAACGGATGTATGTCTTCAAAAATTTTGAACGAGTTTATTTGAATAAGTTTTTGTTTACACTCCATAAGAGATTATTGTAAAAAAAATATTGTCATTGATGTCAAAGGGTGGGAGAGAAAATTGAAAAATTCCTTATCAAACTTAGGGGGAGTTATGTCAGTTATAACATTTTGAAGTATCGAAGGATTGTAGTATGTTGGTTCTAAAACTTAGTCATTTTTCACTAAGTGTTTCCATCAATGCCAAAGGGGGAGATTGTTGGCATTTAGTGTTGTCATTTATGGCAACCTAATTCATTGATCCAATCCACATTTTGGTTTTTTATCCATACTGGGAGATAAAATGAAGAACAGGGTATTTGACTGAAGAATATGCATTATCAACTTATCATTTTAAGTTGTGGATCTCAGAGAAAGGTATTTTGATGTTCATACTAATGTATCCAAGAATCATCTAGGTGTGCATTCACTGGTATATGAATTAGGAGATCTTGTTTATCAATTTCCTATTTATCAGTGCTAGAAGGCTGACTTAGTGGATATAGCCATTGTGGATGTTTAAGGATTAATTGTTGAAATGTTTCTATGCTTGAATTTTTTATTCAGGTCCTCACTATGCTATGGCCAAATTTGGATGGTGCACATTGACAATTGTTTGTGGATTCAGCCGACCATTGAAAAGTATCTTATGTTTCATTAAAGTTGACATATGGTTGATTGAATTTCTTGTTGCAAATATATATGAGTGATCATTTATATAATTTTGATATGGAAGTGACATGGATGTGAATTGTTTTGGTATATGATGTGAAAATTAGGAGGATATTAGAACGATTTCACCTACATGTATAAGATTTTTGATGTGAATTATAGCAGTGCATTGCAAAAGAGTAGAATTAGATAAGATGTCAAGAGATCGACAAATGTGCTTAATCAGAACTATAACCAAGCATGAGTAGATGTTATTCCTTCAGTTCAATCTGTCAGTTGGACTTAATCTAAATACTTTTTAAGGAAGTGAGCCTTCCCATTTTGAGCAAAGAGCTCTAGGCAGTGTGCCTGAATACAAGTGCATTCCCATTTTGTAAAACGTATAATTGAGTACTCAAATTGTGGATTGACCTCTACTGTGGTTTTTCCCCTAACATGGTTTCCACGTAAAAATCCTTGTGTTAT
The DNA here is from genome assembly GCA_007115665.2 of Sequoiadendron giganteum. Classification (NCBI taxonomy): domain Eukaryota; kingdom Viridiplantae; phylum Streptophyta; class Pinopsida; order Cupressales; family Cupressaceae; genus Sequoiadendron; species Sequoiadendron giganteum. The sequence goes on from CM021103.1 coordinate 486,750,581, forward strand.
GGTGTTTTGAATTATTTCTTTGTGTGTTTGCATCCTTCCTTTGGTTTAATGTTGAAATGGTTTAAATATCAGATTAATAAAGATGAAAATTGCAGAACACTGATTCACCCCCCCCGCCCCCACTCTTAGTGTTCCCAGATTCCAACATGTATTCCTTATTATAAGCTTGCCAAAAAGTATAACTTTAAATATATTTAATTTGATTATTATATTTATTTATTATTTTTTGTGAATGTAGGTTTTTCACCAAAAATCAGGCTCTTTGTTCTGCACATGTGGAAAAATAGCAAATTATCAAAAAAAAAATCTGAAAAAAAATCTATGCACTTGATATTGATGTCCTTGATCCAACAAAAAAAATTGAATTTTGATACATACAATAAAAATTGTGTTAGCAAGTATACCTATGTCTAAATTGTAATTGGTTTGACTTCAAAACTTAACAAGGAAAAAAATATTCAATAAAAAACTATGAAACCAATTGCATGCACTAGATATCATAGTTACAAATCTAAATTTGAAAAAAATAGAATATTATCCTTCATAGAAAAAAATTTATGTGTTAGCAAGTACATGTCACTCTTTAAAATGTTGTTTATTGTTAAAACTAGTTTTCTAAGGAGATGGAAAAATGAATGCAATTTTATCCAAAAAATTTAAAAACAATATATTTAGAATCTACAAACAAAATTTCACAAATCACTAGTTTGCATCATCTTCAAGTCCCTCATGGTTTAGCAGCTATAGGTTCCCAAAAGTGAAGATTTCGTTAAAAAAATTCAATTCAATGTCAAGTTTGGCCAAAAAGTGTAAACCACTATTGTGGGATCACCCTGTGGAGTAGATCCAGCAATAGAGAAGGATCTACCAAATCTTATTGGACCTTGACTAACTTTAGAAGGAACAAATTTGGCTTTGGAAACGTTTGCAGGGACACAACATGTAGTCATTAAAGAAGCACCCAAAATATTGTGAATCTCATCTTTATATTTTATCTTTGAATACCATGGAGCACCCATCTCTTTAAGCACCCTTCCAATTTCTTTTCATCAACTTCTTCTCTCTCCTTCTGGTATATCACATCCATGATTTCTCTATGTGGACCAAATCTTTTTGCTTTGGGATCCTTAGGATTTGACAACAAAATATCTATATAACCTTGTACAAATTCATGTTCAAACTCACAAGGTAACTTAGGAACCCATGAGGTTTTGGGCTCCATTGCTTCCATGAAATAATGATTCTTATTCACCATGAAAGTTACCCCATTTTTGTACTTTCAAACCAAACTGGATGGTATCCTATATCTGCTCTGCATATTAGCTTGTAAATTCTTGAATAATCCCCAATAAAAAGTATTATATTCTTGCTTATTCTAAAGATTTTCATATGTTGTTTGATTTTTGCTGCTATTGAAGTGAACTTATCCCACATCTTACCCTTAAAATAGGGTAACTCATTCAAGAAGAAGAAAGTAAGGCATATGATCAAGGAACCAGACCTAAAATTATAACTGGTTTCTTTAGTCCTCTTCAAATTCTTCATTAGTTTCTCTCTCACCATCTAACATATTAAATAAGTAAATAAGATTTATTTATTTAATAATCATGAAGAATGAATTAATTAAATAATTATAGATTATTTAATTAATAGTTGAATATAGGTTAGAAACATTATTATAGAGTTATAATCATGTCATGGTGAAAGGTGGTTAAATGTTGCATGGAGGCCTTGGTCATTTTTATGTGTCTACATTTGCCCCTCTTTGTCATAATGCAGCTTGTCGCGTTATGGAAAATAAAATAAGTCAAAATGTACCCTAGTGCAAAAATAGGTTGAGGAAGAATGACGAGGAGGTAGCGGTATGCCCCCTCGAGAGGATAGTTGGGTTCAAAGGACACGAGTGTTCTCTCGAAATGGATGAAAGGAATAGAAGATGAAAGACAAAATTATGGTAGAGAGAAGAAGATGAATGTTTAGGATAGAGGGAAATGCAAGTTAGTGCGGAAAATGAAATGCATGTTAGAATCCTTCAATATTTTCCAAGGTACTAATAGGTGTTGCTCGAATCATCATTGGGCAGTAAAAATGACACAAATTCACAACAAACACCAGGGTATGACATAGATAAAGGTATGCAAGGTCATCACTTTCAAAACAGATAATCATAGACAAGGAATGTCCTAACTCATACTAGAGGCCCATTTGCCCCAGTATTTTTGTCAAGACAATCCACAGACAGTAGTCAAAGAAAAAAAAAATAGGTCATGAGACATCATCGCACCTCTAAATCCTTCATGGGACATCCTCGAGGTAGCTAGTAACATGACCAACAGACAAGTCAATAAAAGATAAGACAAAATAGCCAAAAATTAACAACCATTTAATTGTATTGCCAATGTTTGTTTGTCGAAGATTAATTGTTTGAAAGTTTGACAATTTTGATAGTTTGATGGCGCCTAAGGTTAGGAAGGACACACCCTGAAAAGATAGATGACACTTTGACAAGATCTAAATCCAAGAAGGACATATCTTGAAGAGGACCAAAGAGTGACGAGATTGACATTTTGACTAATGCTTTGGAAAAATGACTGATGCTGACTGTATAATTGATTGGCTTATGTTGCCTAATTTTGATGAATTATGATGTTGATGTTTCAAATGACTGTCTTATGTTAAGTGTGACTATGTCTACTTTATTTGACTGACGTGACCATGTTTGACTTATGATCTTTATTTTGGCAAACCTAGAAAGACTGACCTAATGTCTCAAGGATTCAAAGATGAATCTTGCCTACGTAGAAAATGCACAGAAACAACGTAGTTTGGACATGGACAAAAGACTGACCGACGTGACTGATTGGACTGATTAGATATGACTAACTTTGACTCTCTTTTTTGGGATTTTGACATTGATTTGGATGTTTTTGTGTTTTCTTCAAGACATTTTGAAAATTTTATGTCTTTTTTCAGGACTATATGATTTTTATGACTTTTTCCAGGACTTTTTGTAATTTTTTAGGATTTTTTGATGCTTTACAAAAAAGTGTGACAAATGCATGTGAATGATGCCGACGCACATGAATCCAGGGACAACCATGATTTTTCCACTAGTCAAGTTGAATATCGATTGGTAGGTGATGATGACGATAACAACATTGTTTGACGTGGGAAGGACACATCCCAAAACAACGTGAAGATGAAAATGACATGACAAGAGGATAAAAGTCTGCAACAGGGCCAGGGACAAAGTCAAGGAATGTTTTATATAATGTGCTTGGGTGCCATATTGTTTCATTTAAAATGAATTGGTGAGGACTAAAATGGGATGATGGGGGATTGTAGGACCATTGACAAGGGAAACCAAGGTGGGTGATAGGTATAAAAGGACAATGGATGGCTTGGACTAGGATAATTATCATATGGTCTCCAAGGATGATGTTGCATAGAAAAAAGGAGGCTATGAAGGTAATGACATGATATTTTGTGACTAGTGTATGAGCAAAGGATGGACATGTCAAAAGGTTTCCAAAGCATGATTTGTGTTTTGCACTATAGTCCTTATCAAGATCAAATTCGGGGGAAAAATGGACGAAAAGTGATAGGGTTTAGATGGATAGATGGAAATGTCATAAGAAATGTCATGTGAAGGGCATGGGAGATGAGACAACTTGCCCCCAAGTGTAATGGTCCACATAGATGATTTATTCTACTCATGACTCCTGTTTGCCAGGTTTTCATCATGGTACTTATCCAAAGTGCTTGTTTGCCAGGTTTTCAGCGTTGGACGAAAATTTTCTCTTTATTATTTTCTGGATTTTTTTAATTTTTTGTGTCACCATGACGCTTGTTTGCCAGGTTTTCATCAAGGTGATGATTTTTTTTTATTTTTTAATTTTATTTTGTATTTTTGCATTTTTTCGGATAGCCTTGCTGCTTTAGATGACCACTGACTATGTTGAATCCATTGACGATGTTGATGTAGAGACTAGTGCCATGACATGCCAATAATGACCTTGCTAAAGTAGTTGCTTTGTCAAGATGATAGCGCTTGCGTACAGCTAATTGATGTCATTGCGATCCTTTTTTATACTAGAGTTGGCCTTATCAGAATACACACATCGTGATAGAGTGCCATGAGAGTCCTTATGATAGAGAGTTTCTGCCAAGATGTGATAGATTTTTGACATGGAATATTTGGAATTTAAGTGGGATGTAGGATTATGAGGGATGATGGTGGACGTGGATGGGTTGGTTGGATGTTTGGATGCATTGGTTTTCATTCTCCAAACTTTGGGTGTTGGTTTAGGATGTTGTTTGGAACCAACATTTTTATATGTCTTTCTTGATGGCCATTTTGATGGAGGTGGACATGTATTGTATGTAGGAGTCCTCTTATGTTCTGGCTCCACATTTTGATTGACTTTTGGATTTGGCATCTTTTCTTTTCCTGATTCTCGACTTGATCCATTTTGTTTTGGGATCCATTTTAGCCTCATTTGTCCACTTGAGTTTTTGTCTAATTTGATGGCCTTTGACATTTGATTTTGGATTTTGTATTTGTAAAACTTTTTATAGTTCCAAATGGAAGGTTTATCTATGATGGAATGATGGTTTGGGGTGTGGAGGGAAGGGGTGTTAGCAACAATCTTATGAAAAGGACTACTCATGATACCCATTTTGACATTTGTATTAGATAAAGTTACCCCCAATATCAAGGAGGGACCACTAAAATTGTTTGATTTTTCGACTGTTGGATAGCCAAGACCTTGATGTCTATAATGTGCCTGAACTTGTATGGGTTCCAATATTCCTTGCTCATGTAGGCCTAGTCCTTTGCCTTGATAATGCTTGTTTTGACAGATTTTGCTAGCGATGGAATACTTGTTACTTTGGAAGCAAGATGCTAACCCCTCCTTATTGTGCAAATTAATGCTTGAAATATTCTCCTCTGTAAGAAAGCCTGCTCTGAAAAAGATAGATGATCCTAATTGATAGGATGTTGTAGCTTTACTAACATGTTGGACAGATTTGTGATTAATATCTTCGATCTGATTTTCTGACATGTTAGATTCTGATGATTTTGTTGGTGCTTTGAAGTTGATGTTGAAACCGTCTTCATGGTGATTGTCATAGAGCCCACTTAATTTAGTTATAGCTTGATCATTTGCAAATATGTCCATGCTAGAAGACTCTTATTCTAGTAGTAGATCATCTATGTGTTCCATGGAGGCAAGTGTCTCACTGTTGGGAGTGTCAATATCCAAAGTTTGTATAGAGTCATGTTCAAGTGTTTGATCCTGACTAGCATAGAGGTCAAGGAGTGGATCATTTTGGACTTCTTGATCAAAGATAGTGTCTTGATCAAAGATGGGTGCATTTTGAATGTCATGATTGAAAATAGGGTCTTTCCCAAGGATAGATTCCTCTTGAATGACATGGTTTTGGATGGACTCTTGACCAAAGATAGGTGTATTTGGTATGCCATTATTGTCTAGGAGGACTTCTTGAATGGATGTTAAGATGGAGTCATGGAATGGACTACTTTGATCTTGACATGACAATGATGTTATAATGTTGTGCTTTGGACTTGCCTCTTGATATGTATCCTCAAGTGTAGGTAAGTAGGTGGGACTTTGGAGGCCATGACTAGATATGTTTTCATGACCAAATGGAGTGTCTTGAAATGGATTTGTGTATGTTGGACTAGGGTAGGGCATGGATTTTTGGACTTGGTTGAGGGATGATGGGCTAGAATAGGACATGAATGCATGACAAAGATTTTTCATGGATGGAGGACTAGGATATGACCTGCATCAAAGATTAGGATATGACGTGGGTGGTGGACTAGGATATGACATGAATGGAAGACTAGGATATGACATGGGTGGTGTACTAGGATATGATGGGGAACTAGGATATGACATGAATGGAAGACTAGGATATGACATGGATGGAGGACTAAGATATGATGAAGGACTAAGATATGATATGGAGGCTTGGAATGGACTAAAGGAGGGTTGGTTTCCCTTGTCAAAGTTAGGGTGGTTATGACTAATGGAAGTGTGTTGTGACTTAGTGTCCTGGATGGTGTTATGGGACCCTTGATAGTAGATGGATAGAGGACCGAGACTCATGGATTTTTGGTAAGATGGGTAGATGAATGGAGGACCAGAAGTTGATGTGGATTTGGACTTGCATTGGAGGTATAGTGTTTTGAAGTCCCTAGCCAGTTGTGCTTGACCATTACTAATGAATTGGCATTCAATTTGACTATCACACATTTCGTAGTGGCTTGAACACATGATGGTGGATGGAAATGAGCCTAAGACTATGCAAAGTGATAATGAGGAAAAAAAAGGAATGTCAAATGCAGTGGTGATGAAGACAAAAAATGATTGTCTTATATCAAAATACTTTTAGGAAAGGTTTGCTAACCATTCAAAGTTTGGCCAATGTCTCAATTTTGACTATCAAAGGACTAGTTTGAAGGACAAGATGAAAAATGACAAGGTGAGATTTCCACAATAGACTTATGATTTGGAAATAGCTCACCAAAGGACAATGACTTAGGATTGATTTGTTTTGACTTGGTCCAATGACAATGTATTTTTGAGACAATGGTTTGACAAAGTAAGGAAAGTTTTCCTATCCCAAAGGTGTGCAATTGAGGACTTAAGACTTTTCCTATGTTGATGATGATGACAGATTGAAAGCTAAATGCAAACTAAAGATGCAAGGATAGATGACTTGGACAAGTGCTTTGCTGGTTTCAGATAGAGACTGATGGGAAAAAGATTCCAAGAAAATATGGTTGCAAAAGTTTGGCCTCTAGTTTTTGATAGGAAATCTATTTTTGTAAATCACAATCAAATGTGTCGTTTAAGGTTTAGTATAGGGTGCAATATCAAATGTGTCATTATAAGCGGAAAATGTGTTGCATTGAATAGAATGCGTGATAGGATTTTGACAGGTGTTCTGCCAAATGAAAAATATAGTGTTGGGGATTGAAAATGTAGTTCGAAAAGTCTATTGCAGTTTGGGAGATCAAATGTGGCTTAGTAGTAAGCAATTGTAGTGCAAAATTACAAATGCAGCGTTGTATCAGGAAAATGTGTTGAGTGACAGATGATTGCGGCGTTGTAGATGCCGATTGTGGTTTGACAAGTTGAATGCAACTCAGGATGGATCAAATGTGACTCATCAGAGCAAATGCCGCTTAGTATGTTGAAAATACGACTCAGAAGAGCGATTATGGCTCACAATATTGTGATTGCAGTTGACAAAGCGATTTCATCGCAATAGGCAAATTTTTGGAAAACAGAACACTGGTTTGCAGATTTTGACACGTTTTTGACCTAGATTTTTAACATTGAGTTTGTTCAATTTTGTTTGAAAACAATTGGAAAACACAATAGAAACTAAATTACTTCAAACAAAATCACTCTTAATAGTCAATGGGTCATCATAACAATCACAACCCATAGTTTAAAATCACGTCGACTCACACAACCATGTCACCCCCTAGAGGGTGCCCGTGTTTTTGTCTTTTCCAGGTGCATACTCAAGGTGACGGAAGTGGATACTGAATCCCCTAAGCAAACAGTGTGTGGTGATTATATGGTGAGTGTCTTGGGGGGAGATTCTTCCCTCCCCTTGCATCGTGATTGAGACAATGTCTCGATACTGACACAAATGCCTTCTACACTATGGTTCTTAGTCAAGGTTTACGTTCGACATGGAAATAGATAAACTCCCTCAGTAGACCTCCCAACCTTTAGAACAAAGGTTTTGCGGATGGTTATCTTGCATGTTGCCGTTGAATAGGGGTTTCCCAAAAATTCACTTTTGATTATAGTGGGTTGGAGAACATGTCTTTGGTTGTTCCCACTTAGGTCGTTCCCATAGGGTGAGTACTTTTTCCCACTACGGAATGCCTTCTAAAGGATTTAATAAAGCATAGAGTGCATAAAAAATAAAATGGGTAAGTCTGGTTTTTTGATCACCTAGTAAAGGGGAGAGCATATACCTATTACCCAAAAAACACAGTAAACAAATGTTCAGTTTTAAACCCAAATGAAAGTTTTTAATTCTAAGTGAAGATATTGCTTCACAAAAACATGGGGTTTATTTTAATCCAAACAAAAGTAAAGTGTGGTGACTATCCTAAATTTATAAATTCCAAGTTAAGTTGCCTATCCTAGGATTGATAAATTCATAATTAAGTGTCTATCCTAGGGTTGGTTTATTTTAATCCCAAAAAATAGAAAATTGGTTGTGGATGCATCAGATCCAGATTAAAATAAAATTTACTAGTCATTTGCGGCGTGGTAGGTAATATGTGGCTTGGCATATGCGTCCACGTTAGATGCGGCTCTCAGAGTGTCTAATGTGGTTCATCATGTCATTTGCGTCACACCCAAAGGCTAATACGACGCAATAGAGCGATTGTGTCACACGAGAAGTCAAATGCGGATTTCCATACCTGCTCCTACAAAAAAGAAATCTGAGGCCATACGAAACCCTACAAAATGTGTTAGATTGTCAGGTTCACCAATGTAATGACGTTATTTTTCTTGAAAGATAGAATCAATTGATTAGTTGTACCTACAAGTTAATAACATCATACAATAGAATGCAAAGGAGAAAAATTGAAAACAGAAGAACACTGGAAAGGTCTCACCCATTTAAAATTCCATGGCTTACTTCTTTTGCACCTCCTCAAGCTTGATGTGATAATAATTCCCTCAAATTTGTGAGCAAATTATATGTGTCTAGCCTTAACAAAGATTTTGAAGGATTTGAAAAATAAACTAATGTGCAACTAGTAATAATAAAAGCCTAAGATATGAGAATACCTATAATAAAATAGATTAAGCAAATGATCGATCCCGAAAATGAGATCAAGATTGTCATTTTATAGAAACTACAATCTTGAATGGATAGATTAGATGAGATATTGAGAAATGCCCTAGAATCAACAGTTAAGATTCAAGGTGACAACTCTCAATTAGGGTTAGGGCAACAATCCCCAAATGTGTGGACAAGATTTAATTTAAGAAATTAAATCAATGGTGGAGAATAAATGTGACATTGAGATGAAATTAGTAAAAATGAGAAGACAAGAGGATGAGATTTTAGAAAATCAGTAATTTTAGCAATTACTTGATTTGTAGAAGAATATTTCCATTTTGAATTAAATTAATTCAAAATAGGGATTTTGTGAGATAATAAGTAATTGATTTTTTGAAATTAATTACTAAATGAAGAATTAGTTAACCATGTGAGATATTTTTAAATGATTTGTTTTATTTAAAAATATAGAAGTGTCACATGCCATAATTAAATAATTAAAAATAATTATTTAATTTAGAAGAAGTAGTTGATTGATTAAATAAATTATCAAATCTATTTAATTATGAGGATTTAGGAATTAGTGACATATTAAATCAATATATTTTAAATATATTTATTTAATAATCAGGAGGAAATTAATGGTAAGGATTAATTAAATAAATAAGACTTTATTTATTTGCAAGAAGACTTTGATAATTAGTGACATATTAAATAAGTAAATAAGATTTATTTATTTAGTAATCATGAAGAATTAATTAATTAAATAATTATAAATTATTTAATTAATAGTTGAATATGGGTTAGAAACATTATTATAGAGTTATAATCATGTCATGGCGAAAGGTGGTTAAATGTTGCTTGCAGGCCTTGGTCATTTTATGTGTCTACATAACTTACTTTTCCTTCCAAACCTTTTCATTACCCTTTTTTCTAATTTAGGGTTTCATCCTTCTTCCCATTTTGAATAGGTTGCTTCAAAAAACCACTTCTATAAAAAAAATCTATATGCCCAACCTTATAGCATTTATAGCACACTATGTTGTTCTTCGAAATAAAGTTGTTCATTTTATCCTTACTTATGCACTCTATAGTCTTGTAACCAAAATTATTGCATGCATAACAATATCCATTAAATGAAAAAGGTGTTGTGGGGCACAAAGGATGTTATACAAGTGTTATCATTTCTTCTTTGTCTACAATCAACAACCTTATTCCCAAATTTATTATAGGAAAAATAATGTCCTCGAAAATATTGAGAGTTCATAGCAATGCACCTTGGAGGTCTAAATGAATTATGACTCATTTTTAATCTACATTCAATGGCCTTATGACCAATCTTATTGCAAGAATACCAATTAACATTGAAATATTGAGAATACTTGGTAGGAGTAGACTTTCTAAAGTTATTTTAGTTCCAAATAGAAGTGAATATAGATTCTTTCTTGTTATCTTGTTTTGTATTTGCATCTTTGGAGTCATTATTCTTAGAATATTCAGTGCAAGATTTCTACTCCTTTCTTTTTTCTTTAAAGTTATCATATAATTTTGTAGATGGAATGGTTATAGTAATTTTCCCTTTTTCAAAACCAAGACCAAATTTCTCTCTAGATGAATTTTTAGAGTTAATCCACTCATGAAGAATTTTAGAACCTCCTCTTAGTTTAAGACCCTTGCCAATTTTCTCTTTTTTATTTTTCAAGTTCGTTTCTTAGGATTACAATCTCTTCTTCAAGCATTGAACATTCATCACTTTTATCATTTATCTTGGTATTCAAAAAATCTTCAATCCTCTTTCCTTCTTTAGCCTTAAATTTCAAATCAGAGATCACAACTTCTTCCTCCTTGATTTCAATTTCACATACATTACCTCCTTCTATTTGAGCTTTCAATTTTCCAATTTCTTCTTTTGATTCTTTACCTTGTGCCTTCAATTTGACAATTATCTCCTTTAATATTTTAAGAATGCAATCATATTTGATATTTAGTGTTCTTGCTTCATCTAGATCTTCAAGAGTATACTAGAGTTATCCTTCAAAATCTACTTCACAATCATATGGATTGATGTCCAAAACTTTATGTTCTATTGCCTTTAGATCTAGTTTTGGAATAAACATGTCATTGATTTTTTCTATTGACCCCATGTGTTCAAGAGTAGGATCAACCTTAGTTGTTAAAATTATCAAAGGAACTTGGCTCTAATACCAATTGTTGAACACACTATAGTTCTGAGAGGGGGTGAATAATGATATATTAAAACTTAGCCATTGCCATTTGTAGATTAAACATCACATCACATTAACTGAAAGAAGAGCATAAATGAAAACATTCAAAATAGAAGGACACCAATATTTTTATATATAATTTTTTATATTAAGCATAGTAAGAACATAAAAAATATACAAGGGATTTCATCCAATAGTTAACCCATCACATTGAGTTCATTTTCACCCCCCATACAACATAAGATCTGCTACAAGATATAACATAGTTCGACATCAAAAAGAGAGTCTTCCACATAGCAGAAAAAACATGGCTTGAGACAAAAATAGTTGGATATCCTTTAGAGAACAACTAAAATAGAAAGAACACCATCGAGAAGGGACCAAAATGCATGTACCATAATGATTATTTACAAGGTATAAACATCAGTATAAACATAATTGACAAAAGTAGGGAAAGGAGCTGGTAGGCTATAGAGCCCCATGACACTCCCTCAGAGAGACTAGAGCCTGAGAAGCAGACACTTCATCTATTGAAGGAGAAGGAATATGAGAACCTTGAGCATACCCCAATGGCTGCAACCCTGCAACCTCCTGCCGAAAGGCCCGAAGAGCTTTGAGAAAGATTTCTAGGTTTGGATGACCTTCCGGCCACATGTGCCCATATTTTTCTTCCATGATATCTATTGAAACTGATCTATCCTGCAAGAAATTCCAGAACTTGTCCTTTGAAAGAGAAATAGTGATGTAAACCTACATGGCAATATTAAAAAATATGAGTCTTCGAGAAGACTCAATAAGCAACCTTTTCCTTCCCTGAAACAAATCTTCATTCTGTGCTTTCCAGATTGACCGCAAAATACTAGAAGATAAAGAGAACCAAAATAGTTTAGTGATTTTTGAAAACTTGATGGTATGATTAACAAGATACTTTCTGGAGCCCAATTTCCATTAACAACCCAAAATAGTTTCCAGATTTCTTTAGCAAAAGAGCATTCAAAAAAAAAAAGAATAATTGTCTCAGGGATCCTACATATAGAACAAACTTGAGTATCATCACTTTTTCCCTTGAAAGGAAGTCTTTGTAGTGTCAATAGCCATCTAAAACAAGCTAGTTTAGCCTCCAAGATGTTGTTCCAATTATTTTTGTAAATTTTTTTCCATTGTTCTTTATCTAGCTGTATGTTCCAGATTTTATTCAAGTGCTCAATTAAATCAGTATGTTTTGTTAAGAAATTGTATAGTTCCTTCACATTACTATTACTTATGCCAGTTCCATTTTCCCATTTGAAGTCTTTGAACTGTTTGGGGTCTTCATTAGTTAAGATAGGAAACTTAAGGTGGCCATGGGTCTCCCTAAGAACTGAGTAAGTTCTCCAATTAGAAAGGGGAATATTATATTCATTACTTAATTCATCCCAATATTTTAATTTCCCATTATCAAGAATGTCTTTAAAGAACCCGATGCCTTTAGAATATTTTTATATTGAAAACCCAATGAGGGAAAAAACATGGTGAGTTAACTCACAATATATGAAGCTCATTACTTACAAAAGTTACAAAAAGTTTTTAGGATCACCACCTAAGGACTTGCAAAATAAGGAACACAACCTTAGGGAAAGATACAAGGACCTACTAAGACTCACTATCTCAAAGTATGATAAATGAAAATTATAATGAGAAATATGAACATGAACTTCTTATGAAAGAAGCATCCAACATCTATTGGTGTTGCAATCCCTTTTTCATATAATTATTCCATCATATAGAATTTGAAAACTTCATCTTGAATGCTCTTCTCAATTTGAATTCACCATTCACTGATCCCTTCATAAATAAATTTTATCTTCTATAAATATACTCTATAACAACTCAAAATATCAATCAGGGTAGCTCCAATATGACCTATAAAATGAAACATGTTAAACAAAATAGGTCATCTCTAAACATCTAAATTATGAAAATAAAATGAGTTGTGGGTAAACTCACAGCATAAAAAGACAAAAAACCATCTCAACACATCCTCTAAAGTAAAATTAATTATTCAGGACCAATCATAGATGAAGGAAACAATCTTGTCCACCCAAACAATGACAACACCACCAAAGCTATCAATTGTTCAACTTTGCACCACTAGGGAGAGACCAAAAAATTTATGTGGACCAAGATGAGAAAAATCTAGACTATGCATAATCTCTCTCCAACCTTCTCCTAAATAAATTGATCATCATATGCTGGAAAAAGAAGAGAAACATATTGAATTGATGAAAACAGAGTATTCAGGAAAAACTATAGCACTTTAAAATATAAGAATGTTTTATTGTTGTACACCAAAACATATGATACTTGTAAGGATGAACCCATGCACCTTTCTGAGCATATTCCCAAGTTTTCATGACCACATCTATCTCATCAAAGGAATGCAAAGAATTTCAAAAGGCCTTCATCAACACTTTTCTCTATCAATGCATAGACTAAAACTGTCACTTATAAATTTCATTGTACAAGGTGTAATGGCATGAATTCTTGGATATAACAACTTCACATATTGACCGTCTTATATTTTAAACCACAAGACTAAATCTTGCTCTACGGAAGGATGTGGACCAAAAATACAATGACTCTATCTTATTGTATACACTATGAATGCCTTAGATTTTTTTTTGGAACATATATCGATGTGTGGTACACCAAAAAGGAATAATATTAATGTAAACATATTGTAAACACATTAGAACATGTGTACCTACCTCTGCATCACAATTAGACACCAGTTTGACCATCATTCTTTCATATACTACATTTTTTACTATTTCAACATATATCTTTGCGCTTCCGCTATCACTGGAGTATATACTAACTTCAACATATACATTAGGAATCAATGAAATGAAAACCAATCTTGAGTTGACATCAATGAAAATAATTATTACCAACTTAAAATGAGAAGAAGAAATAACCAAGTATTATTCTTGTATTCAAGTCATTTTTTGTATTATTGATGTAAAATACTTGACCTTCCCATGTGATTAAATGAACCTATCATGTGAAGAGGTCATCTTACAAAGGAAGGGAGATATCTACACATTTAAGAGGATATTTGCAACACCACAAATGAAGTTGCATCCATTATTGTTGGTCCTAATTTTCTCTAGGTAGGTCAATGAACATGATCAAACCATTATTGATTTTCTCTTTTTCATTTCTCCTATCAAAGACATGAATGAATAACTAGTCACTTAGATTGAGGGACCAATTGAACTTGAATATGTGATAATCAAGGAAGATATCCAAGTGCATTAGCCTTGGTAAGTTTATATTATTTTGATCCTTTCCATCTTTTCCCCTATTCCACATCCCATACAAATTTTTTTTTTCCCTTCAAAAGAATAAATATGGGAAGGATGTTGAATAAGAAAACTAAGAGGGGGGATGAGTCAGTTGTCATAGAATTAAACCTTTAATCCAATTATCAGAACTAATCTTTAACATTTCTTAAATGATTAAACATTAAGTGCAAGTATAGAAACTCAAAACCATCACACAAACATAACACCAGATTTACGTGGAAAACCCATGAGGGAAAAACCATGATGAGGATTAAATCACTATAGAGAATAATAAAAATGATTACAAGAGGCTCACTACTTGAGAAACTAGGCTCACTGCCAAAACAAGGAATCACTATGCAAAACAAGACTCACTGTCCAATAGGGCTAACAACCCTGAGGGCTCACTACAACAAAGATACCAAGAAGATACAAGAGATATGTTATAGAGAAATGACAATCTCAATGAAATAGATAAATCCACCACAGCCACTCGTAGACATGCATGAATGATAGAGTACACCTTCTGCTCACTACATCTAAAAACTCAACATTTAGGCTTAGCACTAATCTACCACACTTGCATGACACACACTCACTGAATAGCATCAATCTCGCATCTATCTGAAATTTTTTATTTTCATTTATCTCTCTTCTTTGCTCGTGTGTGTCTTTCCTCGCCACTAACTCATCTTGTATTTATACAATCTTTAACTTTGAAACATATCCAAGGTAATCCATTCAACATTAAATTCAAATTTGGTCAATGCCAAAACATCCTAGGGTGGAATTAGAATGAGGATGACCCAAACAAATGCTTCATTAACTCTGAAGATAGTGGTTAATGCAAGGTCAGCCAATCCAGTGTAAAAAATATAGAACAATTAAGCACAAACCTTCTAGAATACCAAGATTAGCTTTATCATGATTATAGGAACACAACTCCCGAACCATAAGTTATAAGACTTTAACAAAGAGAAATCTGGACTAGCAACATTTCTCTTGGAGCTCAACCAAAACCTTAGAGATCATAGTTCAAAATTGGTGAACATAACTTGCACTAAATAATGAATCAACATCAAAGAATCTGGATATAGTGACTTCCAAAAACCATGATCAACATATCTGAACCACACAAACATAGGAGAAAAACCCAGAGAAAAACCTAGACCAACCACTAAACACTTGTAATCTTCCTTCAATACAATTTTCTCAATATCCTCGACATATACAACCAACAATAACCACTTGATAACCAATTGACTAGTTGGAATCAATGACAACAGCTTCATTCCTTCCATTCTTGCAAAAATCTCCCCCTTTTTCATTGATGGCAACACATGATGTGAAAAACCATCAAAGACACCATACTAGCTCTGAATACACTTCTCAAGATTTTTCTTTATGTTTCTCCCCATTAGTAGATAATCTCTTTTCACATTCTTCCTTTCCTCTTTTTCACATTCTTCCTTCTCCCCCTTTGACATCAATGGTAAAGGAAACATATATTTACATTGATTTCTCCTTTTACAACAAAAAACTCACAATGACAACACATGACACTACTTTCTCCCCCTAAGAGGTAGCCACCAGACACCATTATAGAAGAAATATAGATCCATAGATCCACCAGATTGATGCATCTCCATATGCATCTAGTTCAAGAAAGGAGGGGCAATGAGCCCTAACTTGTCTCAAAGATACTCATAATTATCTTTAGGAAGAGCCTTTGTAAATATATCAACAATTTGATCCTTCGTCGAAACATACTCAAGCTTTTCTTCATTCCCTACAAACTTCTCTCTCAAGAAATAATGTATGATACATATATTATTTTTTCTTGAGTGCATCAAAAGATTATTTGAAATGTTAATTACACTTGTGTTATCACAAAATATATAAATAGGATCATCATACACCACTGTGATATCATTCAATGTTTTTTTCATCCATAGAACTTGTGTATAGCAAGATGCAACAACAATATACTTAGCTTCAACAATAGACAAGGAGAAATAATATTTATTCTTACTCAACCATGCCACCAATTTGCAACCAAGAATAAATGTACCACCACTTTTACTCTTTCTATCATCTACACATCCAACCCAATCTGCATCTATATAAGCACTTAGTGTAAAATCAGTATCTCTAGGATACCATAACCCATAATCCAGAGTGTCATTCAAATATCTGAAGATTATTTTAACAGTAGTAACATGTTTTTCCTTAGGATCTTCTTGAAATATAGCCAAAAGATAGACAACATGCATAGTATCTAGTCTAGTAGCAATCAAATATAGTAGTCTACCAATCATATAGCTATACTTGCTCTTATTAGCATTAGGTGAATCATCATCTTTTCCCAGTTTGCAACCAGTCACCATAGGAGTACATACTAGTTTGGAACCATTCATCCCAAAATTCTTCAACATCTCTTTCACATACTTAGACTGTGAAATAAAAAATCCTTTCTCTGTTTGACTAATCTATAGCCCAAGAAATAAATTTATCTCTTCGAACATAGACATTCCAAATTATTTTTGCATTTCTTCTGCAAACATCTTGCACATAGTATCATTTCCTCCAAAAATAATGTCATCAACATATACAACCACAATCAAGATTTTTGTCATTTTCAATCTTAAAACATAGATTACTATATGTCGCACCTTTATTGAAACCTTGTTGAATCAAATACCTATCTAACTTCGCATACCAAGCTCTAAGAGCTTGCTTCAATTCATTCTTCAATCTGCACACCATATCTGATTGATCTAATAACTGAAATCCTTCTATTTGTTCCATGTAGACTTCCTCTTCTAGATCACCATTCAAAAATTCTAATTTGATATCCATCTGATAGACCTTGAAATATTTATGAGCAGAAAATTATAAGAACATCCTTATAGCTTCTATTCTCTCTAGTGAGGAAAGGTCTCTTGAAAATCTATGTCTTTTACTTGTGAGTAACCTTTACACATAAGCCTTTCTTTGTTTCTAATTGTTAGCAATCAGATATGCACTATGTCAGATTTGCAGAAGTCAGACTATTTGTTGCAACATTGAAACTCTTTCTAGACGTGGGTGGTTTATAAGGAAAGATAATCTCTAGAGAAAGTTGGTTCTCTGTATAATGATCCTATTCTAAAATATTCTTGGAAAAGAGGTAGAGAGAAAAACAAAATCTAAAATTTATGACATTGAAATGACTTTTAATATTGAATGATGAAATACTGACTATTCTAGATTTTTTCTCACAAACAGTGCTGAGAAAACTAACAAAGATATCACAACCTCTCAATAAAAAATTTACATAAGTACTTCGCATGAAGGTCTATTCAAAACACAACATGCAACCTATATTTTTGCACTTTTCTACATCAAACTACAACCTAGGACATAACAAGGATTTCTCAAAAACTAAAAAAATCGCAAGAATAACACCAGCTAGACTGTAAATGGACACATAATATGATAGCTAGGAATGTTGTTCTTCTATTTAGTGTAGGATTATGCCAAAACAATCTCACTGAGTACAAAATAGTTTCAGCTCAAAAATGTGTAAGAGCCAAAACAGACTGAACTAGAAAACCCTAAATTTTCTCCAAAGATATATGTTTCAAACCCTAATCCGAGCTCTTGAAAAAAGCTCAAGGAAAAGGTCCCAAAAACAATGCAACAAGTTGGCACAAAATTGGAAAGACACACTTTTTGCATGCATCAACTGTCAAGCCTCTAAAAAAAGCAAAAAACTGCTTTTAAAGCAAGAAAAACACCTTATCTCTCCAACTGAAAACCCAATTCCAGCCAAGAAGAAAAGTCAACCTTAACCGCTAAAAATAGCAAGAAAACAAAGAAATTTATAAAGCATTGCTTTGCTTCTGCTTTACATGATGTAGTTTCTCTATTATTCCCTTTTACAATTAAAGATTAAAAAATAACCTTGCACATAAGCCCTTATATCTCCTTTACAAAGTTTTGATTTTTCTCATAAAAAATAATAATAATTTCTTTACATATTTAAATTATTTTCTCCAAAAACAATTAAAACAAAAATACTAATAAGCCATACTCTTATTAATATTTTTTTTTTTTTTTCCAAAATCAATTAAATAAATGCCTAAGTATGGTCTTTAATTTAAAACCATATCCCACCAAGACTAAGGCAACAACTAAAGGCCTAAAGTATTCAAAACAATTCATAAAATAAACAAGACTTAGGCAAAAAATATCACTAAGAACTCCACATTATTTGACCTAAAACAAGAATAATCGGTCATTCAAAACTTTGCATAAGGTTTCATGAGGAATGATAAGTCCCTATTTCGAATTAGGGCAACATGGACAAAAAGGTAAAGGAAAACCCTAACTCCACTTATTTCGCATCTTTTGACCTTGTATTCTTCGAAAGAAAAAAAACCTCTGCAAGAGCCACCACCATGCCCATGCTCGACCCTAGCTTGTGAAGGCTTTGGAAGCTCTAGACTCTCCTCTATTATGGTTGACCTCTCCAGCAAGAATGGTGAGTTTAATTCTTTGTATTATGGGCTCTCTTCACTGTTTTGAAAAAAAGAAAAGCTCTTGAGGTTGTGGCCTGTCTTCCAATATTTTTTGATTTTCTTGTGTATCTTCTACTATACTTGCCATGTTTCCACCTTGGGCACCATGAGAGGGCTCAACCTTAGCTTGTGAGCACCAAAAGGAACTAGGCACGACCTGTGGTTTTTTCAACAAACACAAGGTAAACTCCACATTTCACATCTTTTAATGTATTCTCCTCTCTTTTACCTCTGTAAAAAATAAATGCTTCTATGCTTGTAAACTTGTAGTTTTTCATATAGGTCACTCCATGTTCATGCATTTTACCATGATTTCATGAAGAAATCTGCATTATAAATATCTGTGTTCTTTTACATAAACAATGAAATCTCTCAGAAACTCAAACATGGAACTATGATGTTGTTTTGGAGTAAAAAAATACATACCCCCTCCTAGGCCGTGCCATGTTTATGCAGCAAGGAAGATTTTTGTTATTCTCCATTTTTTGTATAGAAACCCCACCTGGGTATTTTGGAAAACACATTGTTTTTTACTTATTTAAAAAAACCCATATGGGTGAATCGCAAAATGATAATAAATTCGCATTTCTATTGAAAACCCCATGTGGGTATCTCTATATATGAATACAATCTGATTTTGAGAAAAATTTGTATGTAGTTTTTTGCAAAACCTGGAAAGAAATTCCTCCATTTCTGTATTTGTCAAACCCCAAATAAGGGTAAACTGTTTTTGAAGAAAATGATTAAAATTTTGTATATGGGTATTTGCTATTTGTAAAGAAAATGCATCTCTTAATGAAACCCCAATGTGGGTATTTTTGTATTTTGAAGAAATCTATGTTTTAACATGCATTTTTTATTGAGTTGAGCTCAAACATGAGAACGGTGTATAAACACTTGCTTTCTGAAAAAACCCCCACTTGAGTGTCTAGCATTCTGAGAACATAACTTGTTGCCTTATAAACAAAATAACCATATGGGTAACTTAAATCATTGTAACCTTTCATTTTTTGATGGAAACCTGAGACTCTTCACCTATCTCCATGTATTTTTAGGCTCTATTTATTTTGGCAACAAACTCTTCATGAATTTACCTGTTCTTGACATAAACTCCATAACTTGCACTGTTCACTATCATTGTTAAAAGATAGGACACTGCTGCTCCAAAATAGAAAAATATGAAACAACAATACAAGGCGAACAATCTTACAAAACAACAAAAACATATTTGAAACAATAGCTTGAAAGCATGATAGAATGATAAATTTTACTAGAACAAGTTGTTTGATTGGAATTCTTTTGCAATTTTCACTTCTAAACGTTGATCTAATTAAGCGGATTAAACCCACTATTCACCTGTAGCTTTCAGAAATCATTTATCTGGTTGTTATGAATGCATAGTTGATTTAATGGCTTGATGGATAACCTACTCTACCCTCTCAGTTGCAATTCTTGTCTTGATGACAATGATGATTGCAATTACTCTCTCGGCCCTCTTGTAACATATAAGGGCAGCATGTCAGGCTCTACCCTTGTGGGAGCCCATTTTCATCCACATTCTTGGTCTTCAAAGATAAACAGCTACATGGATTTTCCTATACCAACACAAGGAAACAAACAATGTTAGCATACAAAACAATATATCATGTTTGTGTTGATGCTTCTCCTTCAACTAATATCTCTGCACTTTACTTGATTGTTTCAATGCATGATCAATAGAATTTTATATTATCATTAATGGTTCATATAGGTATATTCATAGTCGGAGCCTCTGACATCTCTCTCTTTCTTCCTATAGGTCAACGGAGCTCGAAGAAAGACAAATGGTGCACCAATTCTTCATCGGTCATCAGCCAATCAGGCAATGATGATTATGTTTATACTTATTGATTTTTCCTTATGCATCTTCCAGAGTGTAGTGTGTTTCTTATGATGTAGTGTAACAATCACATCCATGACTTGTGTGGATTTTTTTTTTATCCTTTCTGCTTTTCATTTGGAAAAGAAAAAATGCACCTTAATGCAAATTTGTATTAGCATTTGTATTCTCGCAATCAAATGAAATGGTTTAAATATGAATCACTTTATGAAATGAATGAAAGAATTTGAAAAGCTTTATTGTTTACTCAATTGACTATGAAGTATTGAATAACAAGCTCTGAAATTTTGATTCCTCTTTTCAAAGCATAACTGTCACTTAATGAACTAAACGAAGTGTAAAACAGCACTCAAGCATACTCAAAAATAATTGTATTTCACTTTTAAATATAACAGCATTTAAATCACCTCCACCATTTGAGCTATAGAGAAATATTGGTAACACTAATCACTTCTCCATTCTCATTCAACTTATTTTTGAACACCCACTTTGATCCAATAATTTTTCTATCTACTGGTATTGGTACCAACTCCCAAGTTTGATTCTTCTCAATATGCATAGTTCTTCTTTCATAGCTTTCATCCAATGTTCATCTTTACATGCTTCACTTACAGCTTTTGGTTCAATCTCAAAAAGAAAACATAGGTTTACTTCAGCAGTAGCTCTATTTCTAGTCATTACTACTTTTTTCTTGTCTCCAATAATTTGATTTTTTAATGATTCTTTTGTACATATCTAGGTGTCTTTAGGGAAACCACCAGATCTTCTTCTTCTCTTTCATTATGTTCATCTTTATTTTCTTGCTCATCCTTTTCTTTTTCTTCCATGATCTCTTCTATTCTTACACAATCATGTTCATCAAATACATATCCATCAATATCAATACAATTCTTCATTATTTCATCAACCTTGACATTAGAACTCTCTACAATCTTTCTCATCTTTTATTGAAAAATTTGTATGCATACCCAAGAAAAATTACTTCATCAATTCTTGCATCAAACTTTCCCAAAGTCTCTTCATCTCTTCTAATATAACATTTTCTTCCAAATACCTTAATATACTTAATGATAGAGATTATTCCATGCCATAACTCATAGGGATTCTTTTTACTATTTTCTCTTGCTTGAACACAATTGAATAAATAAATAGCAGTATGAATAGCTTCTCTCCAGTAAAATTCGGGTAAACTAGCCTCGGTAATCATCGATCTAGTTGCCTCTTGAACTATTCTATTTTTTCTTTCAACAACTCCATTCTACTAAGGAGTTATCAAAGAATATAATTGTCTCTTTATTCCATGCACCTCACAAAAAATATTAAACTCATGGGAGTTGAATTATCCACCTCTATCAGACCTTAAGCACTTTATCCTCAAATTTACTTGATTTCCAACTGTTGATCATCAAAGCTTGCGCCTCTTCAACAGTCTTATGGGAAATTCAGAAAGTGGGGGACAATATGCACCTCACTCAATACCTTCAAGATTTTCATAGAAAGTTGTCTCTTCTCTAAGTTTGGGAAAAGAGTAGAAAGAAATGCAAACAGAAAAACATTAAAAGTGGCGATGCGCCAACACTTTTACAACATTTCAAAACCACAAGTTTCCTTCTATGAGTGATATAATAGAGAGAGAACAACACATCTCTTCATTGTTGGGAAGAGAACAAATAGAAGAGGCTCAATACAAGCACATATATAGTCATTCAATTCACCTATAGGAAGAGCGTATTAAGATCCGACCAAACATAGAAGTTCAATAATTAATAAAAAACATTCAAAAAGAAACATAAACCCTTCCTATTAGTACAACATATCATGAAGAAATGATAATCCTACAAAGAAAATGGAGAAGTCCAATGACATAGTCTAGTTTCTACAGATTATAACTTAATCATATACACAAAGAACATGGAAATCTAATAATCAAACTATTTAGATCAAGCAAGACCATATCATGCATAGTTTCAAATATTTCCTCAAAATAGTTTATACTTCAAATATAGATGAACTTTAAAACAAAGATCAGATTCCAATCCGATAATAGTTTGGTTATATAAAAGATATAACATGCCAGAGTAAAGCAGTGTTCTGTAAACTTCAAAAGAAAATATTTCTACTAACTATGAAAACGAAGGAAAAAATTTCCAACAGGAAAAATTCAGGAACCCCTCCTTCATGTTGTTGTTCCCAATTTATAGCCAAAAGGGAGAAAGAAATGTCGACCTCATCCAAAATTAATGACTTCCAGACATCCACACTTAATAGCTTGGAAATTCGATCCTAGATATTTTGGTAGGTCATTGTAATCCTTCTCATCAACTTTCAATTTCTGAATTAATATTATTTAGATATTTCAACAAGACTACCCCTAGTAATCATTCAAATCCTAGAAAGACAAATAGGCAAAGGTCTTGTTGATCAACCAATTGGCTTTGGTGGCATTGAATTACATCCCTTCATTGGAACAATGAAAAATGCATTTTTACGGTCTCTGAATGAAGACTCCCAAGATACAACTCCTCTAGCATGAACATATTATGTGTCACACAGGTAGGTAATTTCATATTCATGAAAAGTGTATTCAACAAATCATCTACCAAGCTGACATGTGGTCTGATGACCAGCTGAGCAGAAGAAAATTAATAAAAATAACACAACCACCACGTGGTGCATTGTACGCCTATTGGAAATACAACATTTTCACATGTGGATCTTCCTGAAGACAAAAATAAAGCTAGAAACCAAAAGTAGACTAATGAAATTTTTTGCTTCACATCAACCATAGCTTTGAATGTCTTGAATCTATCTAATGCATCTGATTTCTCTCTATGAAATGTAACCCATGTATATCTATAATAAGCGTCAATAGAAAACATAAAGTACCTTTCACCTAGTAGAATTCTCACTCTTGTAGGACCATAGAGATCTATATGAATTAAATCTAGCAGTCCAATAGTAGATTGTTCCTTTGATCTGTAATGACTTATTACTTTCTTCCCATACTGAAAATTTCTGAAAATATCATTAACAAGCTTTGTAATCCTTGGTAAATCTCTCATGGACTGAACAACACTAATCCTCGCTAAGTTATCAAAATTCATGTGACACATTCTTTGATGCCATAACCATCTATCGTTAATTTGAGTCATAAACCATCATCCATCAATACCCTTAGGTTGGTAGATATTTCCTTCATATTTATTTCCAGAAATAATCAATATTTTGGATCCTTTCTGGATCTCACACCTCTCATCCTTAAACACAAGATCATATCCCTTACTGCACATCTATCCAACACTCAAAATATTATGCAATAAACCCTTAACATAGTAGACATCATCAGTATTAGGCTTTCCATCAAAACTTACTGAACATATCCCACAAATATTAGCACCAGTATCATCTCCAAACATAACCAAGCCTCCATCATATTTTTCAACTTTAAAAAACTTACTTTTATCACCAGTCATGTGATGTGAACAACCACTGTCAACAATCCAATTGTTCTTTTCTTGTTTACCATGTAGGGCAAAGATAACAATACCTTAATTTTTCTCCTTCTCTGGAGGGATTTCCTTCACTTGTTTTTTAGAATTAGCAGAAGTAGGTTCATCCTTTATAGCCAAGAGCAAGCATAAATTTTCCTCATGGTCCTCATATTTTTAATCCTCGACAAATATACTAGCATTCTCATTCACATAATATGCTCTATTAATCTTCTTTCCTTTCTTTTCTTTCTCATATCTTTGTTTATTCCTTTTAGCTCTTTTCAGACACTTTGCAACATAATGACCTATTTCTCCACAACTAAATAATTTAAAGGGTAACTTACCTTCATACTTTCTAGAGAATTTCCTCATCCTTCTTACAAATTTAGCTTCTATTTCATCAATAATTTCTTCATCTGGATCTTTAAATTTTCTAGCCTTAAAAGTAGTTTCTGATTTACATCCATTCCTTAGATTCAGCTTCATCATCTCATTAGATGTCAGAAATCCCAACAACATACAATAGCACACACCTTCTCGTTGTAAGCATCAGGGAGAGTTTTAAGAATCTTCTTTACAATCCTAATTTAATCTACACTAGCACCAAGTACTCACCTTCTGATCACTATCTCATCTGATCTTTGTACATAAGCTTTAATATTATCATCTTCAGAAATATGTAGAAGCTCAAATTGTGTTTCCAAATTCTACAACTTTTCCTCTTTGACTCTTTCATCACCTTCATGTTCCCTTTCCAAAGAAACCCAGACTTCCTTAGC
This sequence comes from Sequoiadendron giganteum, assembly GCA_007115665.2. Classification (NCBI taxonomy): domain Eukaryota; kingdom Viridiplantae; phylum Streptophyta; class Pinopsida; order Cupressales; family Cupressaceae; genus Sequoiadendron; species Sequoiadendron giganteum. Next base: position 486,775,696 of record CM021103.1, read on the forward strand.
AGTCTTCAAATTGTGAACCTTAATCAACTCAAATGTACCAAATTGTTCTTCAAGATATACTTCACCTTATTGTTCATTTCATGTTCTTTGATCTCATCAGTCGTGCTTGCACCATTAGTAGAATAAGTGTAAGGATTATTGTAAGCTTCCTCCACATATCCACAATATTCCAAATAGAATAATTAGTTCTATTGAACCTCAGATAATCATAAACCATTTTTTCCAGCCATCTCAGACCTTCCTCAAGTGGTTAGGATCTCCAACAAGGAACCAAGCTATGATACCAATCATTGAATAGGAAAATTGAGAGGGGGTTTAATCAATTTTCACAAAATTAAACCTTTAATCCAATTACTAGAACTAATCCTTAACACTACTTATATGATTAAACATTAAGTACAAGTGCAAAAAGTGAAAACCATCGCACAAACACAACAACATCATATTTATGTGGATAAACCAATGAGGGAAAAACCACAATGAGGATTAACTCATACTATAGATAATATCAAAACTGATTACAAGAGGCTCACTACCAAATCAAGGACTCACTATCCAAAGAAGGACTTGCTATCCAACAGGACTAACAACTCAAAGGGCTCACTGTAACAAAGATACAAAGAAGATACAAGAGAAATGTTATAGAGAGACAAAAATATCAATGAAATAGAGAAATCAACCACAACCACTCACAGACATGCATGAATGATAGAGTAAACCTTCTTCTCACTGCATCTGAAAACTCAACATTTAGGCTTAACACTAATCTACCACACTCGCATAACACACACTCACTAAATAGCATCAAACTTGCATCTATTTGCACTTTTTATTTTCTATTATCTATCTTCTTCGCTCTTGTGTGTCTTTCTTCACCACTAGCTCATCTTGTATTTATACCATCTTCAACTTTGAAACATATCCAAAGTCATCCATCCAACATTAAATTCAAATTATGTCAGCGTTAAAACATTCTAGGGTGGAATTAGAATGAGGGCAATCCAAACACAAGGTCAACCAAAATAGTGTAAAAAACATAGAACAATTAAGTGTGAACCTTCTAGATACCAATATTATCTTTATCGCAATCATAGAAACACAACTCTCAAACCATAAATCATAAGACTTTAATAAAGAGAAATCCAGACCAACAACATTTCTCTCAGACCTCAACTAGAACCTTAAAGAGCCACATTTCATAATTGGTGAACATAACTCACACTAAACAATGTATCAACAGCCAAAATTTAGGATGTAGTAGCTTCCAACAACCATGATCAACATATCTGAACCACACAAACATAGGAGCAAAACCTAGAGCAACCATTGAACACTTGCAATCTTCCTTCAATACAATTTTCTCAATATCCTTGACATATAAAGTCAACATCAACTAGTACATAACCAATTGAATAGTTGGCATCAATGACAAAACATTCATTCCTTCAATTCTTACAACAAAAGAATGACATATTTCACTAACAGTTAGTTCTTCACATGATTACAAATGGAGGTGTTCACCATGGAATTACAAGATGACTTCTCAGGATGATATTGGTGCAAGATAAGATATAACAAAGTTTAATAAGAAAAATCCCAAATATGTATCTACCTTCTACCACCTCAAAGATGATCCAAGATCCAAAGATGATACATTTTACTTAGAGAATATTAATTGTCCCCCTAGATCAAATGATAATCAATAGGGAACATCTAAGTTGCAGTTCCAAAGGTATGTGTTGCTATGAAAATATTAAAATGAGTTGCAACTTAAATTTTCCAAATGTAGAATAATATGGCTTATGGTGAGGCCATATAAAAAATTTGATGGGTATGGCAACAATGAAAACTACGTAATAATTAAATCATAGGGATCAATGGTTTAAAGTCACTAAGAAGGTGGAATTTTTTTGGAAACAAAAATCTTGAATTCAATGGTTAATTGAAGGAGATAGAAATAGTGTTTTTCCATTAGTCTACTATGAAGCATATAAGTAGAAACAAAATAATATGCTTAGTTAAAGATGATGGCAATAATATTTTTGAGGAGAATGAGATTGCCGATGAGGATTCTCTTTCTTTACTAATTTTAAAAAGGATTCTAACACTTTCTCTTTGGAGTTTGAGGATCTTCTTCATTTCATTCCTCAAGTTATTTTCTCTTTTGGTGCCTGGGCCCAAATGGTTTTCCCCCCTACTTTCTTCCAAGATTTTTGGGATTTTGTCTCCCTTGATCTTTTGAATTCTACTCGGCACTTCTTTCAATCTGGTAGACTACTAAACCAAATTAATTCTAATTTTATTGCTCTTATCCATAAAAAGAAATTTGTTTCTTCAATGCAAGATTTTAGACCTATAAGCTTATTTAACACAACATATTAAATATACTCTTAGATTATGCTCAATAGATTGAAATTTATTCTTCATAAGATGATAGTTGAAAATCAAAAAGGTTTTGTTAAAGGGAGACACATTTTGGATGTTGTTATTTCTACCCATGAAGTTTTTCACTCTATGGAGATCAGTAAGAAACCAAGCATGGCCTTGAAATTGGATATCTCCAAGGCCTATCACATAGTGTCTTGGCCCTTACTCATTGTTGTGCTCAAGAAGTATGGTTTTAAAGGAAGGTTTCTTTGGCTAATAAGCTCTTGTATTACTACTCATTGTTGAATAGGACAACTAAGAGGGGGTGGTGAATTAGTTGTCACAAATTTTAACCTTTAATTCAATCACTGGAACTCATACTTGTAATGATCTAAATATATTTTCTGCAAAATAGAACTTGGTTAGAACATGCATGCAATAAAAATAATCAATTAATCAATGGAATGCAAAGGAGAGTATGAAAGAAAAGGAATGAAACTAATACAGTCTCACCCCTTTCTCTCCTCCATGACTAATTCCATTGTACCTCCTCAAGCTTGTTGTTATGATAATGGATGCCCTCAGATTTGTGAGCAACTTGTATGTGTCTAGCCTTAACAAATATTTTGAAGGATTTGAAAAATAAACTAATGTGCAACTAGAAATTCAATCCTAGCATGCAAATAGTAATAATAAAAGCCTAAGATATGAGAATTCCTATAATAAAATAGATTAAGTAAATGATCCCCCCAAAAATGAGATCAAGATTGTCATTTTATAGAAAATGCAATCTTGAACGGACAAACGAGATGAGAGATTGAGAAATACCCTAGAATCAAAGGTCAAGATTCAATAAGGCAACTCTCAATTAGGGTTAGGGCAACAATCCCCAAATGTGTGGACAAGATTTAATTTAATAAATTAATCGACAGTGGAGAATAAATGTGACCTTGAGATGAAATTAGTAAAAGTTAGAAGATAAGAGGATGAGATTTTAGAAAATCAATAATTTTAGAAATTACTTGATTTGTAGAAGAATATTTCTATTTTGAATTAAATTAATTCAAAATATGGATTTTGTGAGATAATAAGTAATTGATTTTTGAAATTAATTACTAAATCAAGAATCAGTTAAGTATGTGAGATATTTTTAAATGATTTTGTTTTATTTAAAAATATGGAAGTGTCACATGTCACAATTAAATAATTAAAAATAATTATTTAATCTGGAAGAAGTAGTTAATTAATTAAATAAATTATCAAATCTATTTAATTAAGAGGATTTAGGAATTAGTGACATTAAATAAATATATTTTAAATATATTCATTTAATAATCAGGAGGACATTAATGATAAGGATTAATTAATTAAATAAGATTTTATTTAATTGCAAGAGGACTTTGATAATTAGTGACATATAAATAAATAAGATTTATTTATTTAATAGTCATGGAGAATGAGAGATTATGAATTAATTAAATAATTATAAATTATTTAATTAATAGTTGAATGTGGGTTAGAAACATAATTAAAATGTCATAATTATGTTAGGACGAAAGGTGGTAAAATGTTGCTTGCAGGCCTTGGTCATTTTTATGTGTCTACATTTGCCCCTCTTTTCCATAATGCAGCTTGTCGCATTGTGGCAAAGAACACAAGTCAAAAAAATGCCCCAGTGCAAAATAGTATGAGGAAGAATGATGAGGAGGTAGTAGTATGCCCCCTCAAGAGGATAGTTGGGTTCCAAGAACACGGGTGTGCTCTCGAAATTGGTGAGAAGACTAGAATATGATGAGACAAAGAAATGGTCGAGAGAAAAAAGATGAATGTTTAGGATAGAGGGAAATGCAAGTTAGTGCGGAAAATGAAATGCATGTTAGAATCCTTCAATATTTGCCAAGGTACTAGTAGGTGTTGCTCGAATCATCATTGGGCAGTAAAAATGACACAAATGGACAACAAACACAAGGGTATGACATAGACCAAGGTGTGCAAGGTCATCCACTTGCAAAACAGACAATCATAGACAAGGAATGTCCTAACTCATACTAGAGGCTCATTTTCCTTAGTCTTTCTATCAAGACAATCCATAGGTAGTAGTCATAGAAAAAAAATACGTCATGAGACATCATCACACCTCTAAATCCTTCATGGGACATCCTTGAGGTAGCTAGTAACATGACCAAAAAGACAAGTCAATAAAATGATAAGACAAAATAGCCAAAAATTCACAGTCATTTACTTGTATTGCCAATGTTTGTTTGTTGAAGATTAATTGTTTGATAGGTTGACAGTTTTGATGGTTTGACGGTGCCTAAAGTCAAGGACACATCCTTAAAAGGAAAATGACACTTTGACGAGATCCAAATCCAAGAAGGACAGATCTTGAAGAGGACCAAAAGTGATGAGATTGAAATTTTGACTAATGCTTTGGCAAGCTGACTGATGCTAACTGTATAATTGATTGGCTTATGTTGCTTTACTTTGAAAAAAAATTATATTGATGTTTCGAATGACTGCTTTGACATACCCGACCATGTTTGACATGATTTTTAATTGGACAAACCTAAAGGGACTAACCTAATGTCTCGGGGATTCAAAAATGAATCTTGCCTATGTAGAAAATGTGCAGAGACGACGTAGTTCAGACTAGAGTGACTAACATGACTATGTTTTTGTGTTTTGTCGGGATATTTTCTAATTTTTAGGACTTTTTTTCAAGAATTTATATGATTTTTATGACTTTTTGATGTTTTATGGAAAAATTGTGGCAAATGCGTGTGAATGATGCCGACACACATGAATCCAAGGACAACCATGATTTTGTTGCTAGTCAAGCTGAAAACCAAATGACAAGTGACGATGATGATGACAACGTTGTTTGACGCATGAAGGACACATCCTGAAACAACGTGAAGATGGCAATGATATGACAGGAGCATAAAATTTTGCAGCAAGTCTAAGGACAAAGCCAAGGAATGTTTTGGATAATGTGCTATGGTGCCATATTGTTGCATTTGGAATGACTTGGTGAGGAATATATGGGATTACAAGGGATCTTTAAACCATTGACAAGGGAAACCAAGATGGGTGAAAGGTAAAAGGTAGGAGAGATGGATGACTTGGACTAGGAGAATTCTCATATGGTCTCCAAGGATGATGTAGCATACTGAAATGGAGGCTATGAAGGTAATGACATGATACTTTGTGACTAGTGTATGACCAAAAGATAGACATGTCAAAAAGTTTTACAAAGCATGATTTGTGTTTGTGGCTTAGTCTTTTGTCAAGATCAAAATAGGTAGGAAAATGGATGGACATGATAGGGCCAAGATGGATGAATGAAAATTTCATGTGAAGGGAATGGGAGATGAGATGACATGCCCCCAAGTGAAATGGTCCACATAGATGATTTATCCTACACATGATGCATGTTTGCTAGGTTTTCATCATGGTACTTATCGAAAGCGCCTGTTTGCTAGGTTTTCATCGTTGGATGAAATTTTTTCTCTTTACTATTTTTATACTTTCTAATTTTTTTGGTGTCACCATGATGCCTATTTGCCAGGTTTTCATCAAGGGATGACTTTTTTGATTTTTTGATTATTTTGTCTTTTTGCATTTTTGCCAAATAGCCTTGATGCTTTATATGACCATTGATTGTGTTGAAGCCTTTGACGATACTGATGTAGAGACCGGTGCCATGACATGCCAATAATGAACTTTCTAAAGTAGTTGCCTTGTCAGGATGATAGCGCTTGTATACACTTGATTGATGTCATTGTGATCTTTGTTGATACTAGAGTTGGCTTTATCAAAATACACACATCACGCTAGAGTACCATGAGAGTCCTTATGATAGAGAGTTTCTGCCAAGATGTGATGAATTTTTGACATAGGATGTTTGGATTTTAAGGAGGATGTAGGATTATAATGGATGATGATGGACATGGATGGGTTGGTTGGATGTTTGGATGTAGCTGGTTTTATTCTCCAAACTTTGGGTGTCGGATTAAGATGTTGTTTGGAACCAAAACTTTTATGTCTTTCTTGATGGACATTTTGATGGAGGTCGACATGTATTGTATGTGGGAGTCTTCTTGTGTTGTGGCTCCACATTTTGATTGACTTTTGGATTTTGCATCTTTTCTTTGCCTGATTCTTGACTTGATCCATTTTGTTTTGGGATCCATTTTAGCTTCATTTTTCCACTTGATTTTTTGTCTGATTTGATGGCCTTTGATATTTGATTTTCGATTTTGTATTTGTAAGAATTTTGTTAGTTCCAAATGGAAGGTTTATTCATAATGGAATGCTGGTTTGGGGTGTGGAGGGAAGGGGTATAGGAAAAAATATTATGACAAGGACTACTCATGATACCCATTTTGACATTTGTACTAGATAAAGTTGCCCCCAATATTGAGGAGGGACCACTAACATCGTTTGATTTTTTGAATGATGAATAGCCAAGACCTTGATGTCTGTAATGTACTTGAACTTGTATGGGTTCCAGAATTCGTTGCTCATGTAGGCCATATCCTTTTCCCTAATAATGCATGTTCTGAAAATTTTTGTTTGCGATGGGATACTTGTTACTTTGGAAGCAAGATGCTAACCCATCATTATTGGGGAAATTAATTGATAGGATGTTGTAGCTTTACTAACATGTTGGATAGATTTTTGACTGACATCTTCAGTATGATTTGGTGACCTGTTGAACTCCTATGATTCTGTTGGTGCTTCCAAGTCTATGTCAAAACCATCTTCATGGTTATTGTCATAGAGCCCAGTGAATTCAGATATTGCATGATCATTTGCAAACATGTCCATGCTAGAAGACTCTTGTTCTAGTGGTAGATCATCTATGTGTCCCATGGAGGCAAGTGTCTCACTATTGGGAGTGTCAATACTTGAATTATGGATGGAGTCGTGTTTGATCATGACTAGCATAGGGGTCAAGGAGTGGATCATTTTGGACTTATTGATCAAAGATATTATCTTGATCAAAGAAGGGTGCATTTAGAATGTCATGATTGGAAATAAGATCTTGACCAAGGATAGGGTCATCTTGAATTACATGGTTGTGGATTGAATTTTGACCAAGGATAGGTGTCTTTGGTGTGCCATGATTGTCGAGGAGGACTTCTTGAATGGATTTAAAGATAGGGTCATGGGATGAACTACTTTGATCATGACATGATGATGATGTTATAATGTTGTGCTTTGGACTTGCCTCTTGACATGTATCCTCAAGTTTATGAGATGGGATGGGACTTTGGAGACCATGACTAGAAATGTTTTCATGACCAAATGGAGTATCCTGGAATGGATTGGTGCATGACAGAATAGGATAGGACATGAAGTTTTGGACTTGGTTAAGGGATGATGGGCTAGAATAGGACATGACTGCCTGACAAGGATATGATGTGGATGCAGGACTAGGATATGAGTTGAATGGAAGATTAGGATATGACATGGGTGGTGGACTAGGATATGATGAAGGACTAGGATATGACATGAATTGAAGACTAGGATATGATGTGGGTGGAGGACTAGTATATGATGTGAAGGCTTGGAATGGATTAAATGAGGGTTGGCTTCACTTGTCAAAGTTATGGTGGGTATGACCAATGGAAGTTTGTTGTGACTTAGTGCCATGGATGGTGTTATGGGACTCTTGATAGTAGATGGATAGAGGACTAGGACTTGTGGATTGTTGGTAAGATGGATAGATGGATGGAGGACTAGAGGTTAAGGTGCCTTTGGACTTGCATTGGAGGTATAGCATTTTGAAGTCCCTAGCAATTTGTGTTTGACCATTACTATTGAATTGGCATTCAATTTGACTAGCACACATGTCATAGTAACTTGAAGACATGATAGTGGATGGAGTGAAACTAAGACTATGCAAAGTGATAAAAGGGGATGCCTTATGTCAAATGACTTTTAGGAAAGGTTTTCTAACCACCCAAAGTCTAGCCAATGTCTCGATTTGGATTGTCAAAGAACTAATTTGAAGGATAAGATGATAAAATGACAAGGTGAGATTTCCACACTAGACCTATGAGTTGGAAGTAGCTCACCAAAGGACAATGAATTAGCTCGATATATGGTGATTGCGGTTTATCAGAGCGATTGCGTCGCAATGGACAACTTTATTTTTTTGTAGAAAATTGAACACTGTTGTTCAGTTTTGACACGTTTTTTGACCCAAATTTTTGATGTTTAGTTTGTTGAAGTCTATTTGAAAATAGCTGGAAAGCACATAGAAATTAAAAAATTAAATGTATGTTCAAGCAGACTCACTCTTAATAGTCAAAGGGTCATCATAACAATCACAACCCACAACTTAAAATCACGTCGAATCACACAGTCATGTCACCCCCTAGATGGCGCCCGTGTTTTTGTCTTTTCCAAGTGCGTACTCAAGGTGATGGAAGTGGATACCGAATCCCCTGAGAAAACAATCTGTGGTGATTATATAGTGAGTGTCTTGGGGGGAGATTCTTCCCTCCCCTTGCACCATGATCAAAACAATGTCTAGTTACTGACACACTTGGCTTCTACACTAAGGTTTTAAGTCAAGGTTTTCGTTCGGTGTGGCAGTAGATAAAATACCTTAGGAGACCTCCCAATATTTAGAACAAATATTTTTGGGATGGTTATCTTGCCTACTGTTGTTGAATATGGGTTTCCCCAAAATTCACTTTTGATTATAGTGGGTTGGAAAACCTGGCTTTGGTTGTTCCCACTTAGGTCGTTCCCATAGGGTGAGTTCTTTTTCCCACTATGGCAGGCCTTCTAAAGGTTGTAATAAAACAGTAAAATGCATAAAGAAAATGGGTAAGTCTAGTTTTTTGATCACCCAGTAAAGGGGAGAGCATATACCTATTACCCAATCAAGCACAATAGATAAATTTGTTCAGTTTTAAACCCAAATGAATCTTTCTTTTACCTTAAGTGAAGATATTGCTTCACAAAAGTCATGGGGTTTGTTTTAACCAAACAAAAGTAAAATGTGGTGACTATCCTAGGATTGATAAATTTCCAATTAAATTGCCTATCCTAGGATTGATAAATTTTAAATGAAGTTGTCTACCCTAGGGTTGGTTCATTTTAAATCCCTTAAAAAAAAAAGACTAGCCACGGTCACATCGGATCCAGATTACAATTCTTAAATATGAAATTTTACCAGTCAAATGTGGTGCGCTCTAGCAGATACGGCTCGATAGATGCGGTTTGGAGGATGTGGCTCGGCAGATGCGTTTTGGCGAATGCGGCTCAACAAATGCAGCACAACAGATGTGGCTCATTAGGTGTGACTCATCAGATGCGGCTCAGGATGTCATTTGTGGTTTAGGTTCTAGAAAATGTGTTGCATGGTGGTGAATGCGTCATTCTCGAGCACAAATGCAACTCGACAGAGTAGTTGCATCACGTGAGCCTATGGTTGTGGCGTTTCTTGCACCTCTATTTACAAAATAAAATCTAAAGCCGTACGAAACCTACAAAAATGTGTTAGATTATCAGGATCACTAGTGTAATGATCTAAATATATTTTTTGCAAAACAGAACTTGGTTAGAACATGCATGCAATAAAAATAACCAATCAATAAATGGAATGCAAAGAAGAGTATGAAAAAAAAGGAGTGAAACTAGAAAAGTCTCACCCCTTTCTCTCCTCCATGACTAATTCCACTATACCTACTCAAGCTCTCTTTTATGATAATGGATGCCCTCAGATTTGTAAGCAACTTGTATGTGTCTAGCCTTAACAAAGCTTTTGAAGGATTTGAAAATAAACTAATGTGCAACTAGCAATTCAATTCTAAAATGCAAATAGTAATAATAAAAGCCTAAGATATGAGAATGCCTATAATAAAATAGATTAAGTAAATGATCCCCTCGAAAATGAGATCAAGATTGTCATTTTATAGAAAATGCAATCTTGAACGGACAGACGAGATGAGATTGAGAAATACCTTAGAATCAAAGGTCAAGATTCAATAAGGCAACTCTCAATTAGGGTTAGGGCACCAATCCCCAAATGTGTGGACAAGATTTAATTTAATAAATTAAATTGGCGATGGAAAATAAATGTGACCTTGAGATGAAATTATTAAAAATCAGAAGATAAGAGGATGAGATTTTAGAAAATCAATAATTTTAGAAATTACTTGATTTGTAGAAGAATATTTCCATTTTGAATTAAATTAATTCAAAATATGGATTTTGTGAGATAATAAGTAATTAATTTTTGAAATTAATTACTAAATCAAGAATCAATTAAGTATGTGAGATATTTTTAAATGATTTTGTTTTATTTAAAAATATGGAAGACTCACATGTCACAATTAAATAATTAAAAATAATTATTTAATTTGGAAGAAGTAGTTAATTAATTAAATAAATTATCAAATCTATTTAATTAAGAGAATTTAGGAATTAGTGACACATTAAATAAATATATTTTAAATATATTCATTTAATAATCAGGAGGACATTAATGATAAGGATTAATTAAATAAATAAGATTTTATTTAATTGCAAGAGGACATTGATAATTAGTGACATATTAGATAAATAAATAAGATTTATTTATTTAATAATCATGGAGAATGAGAGATTATGAATTAATTAAATAATTATAAATTATTTAATTAATAGTTGAATGTGGGTTAGAAACATAATTAAAATGTCATAATTATGTTAGGACGAAAGGTGGTAGAATGTTGCTTGCAGGCCTTGGTCATTTTTATGTGTCTACAATACTTAAAATTCTTAAATGATTAATCATCAAATATCAATGCAGAAACTCAATTCCAACACATAAGAAAAATAACACCAAATTTATGTGGAAAACCCAATGAGAAAAAAACCACAGTGAGGATTAACTCACACTATAGAGAATATCAAAACTAATTATAAAAAGGCTCAATTCTTGAAACAAGACTAACTGCTTGAGATAAGGCTCATTGCTTGAGATATGGAATCACTGACCAACAGGGCTACAACCTAAGGGCTAACTACCACAAAGATGCAAAGAAGATAGAGAGACTACAATCCTAATGCAACAAAGGATTCCACCACAGTTACTTGATCAACTTGGATGAACGATAGAGTTCACCTTCTACTCACTACATCTAGAAACTCGTCATTAAGCTTGACACTGATCTTCCACACACAACTCACACACACTTTCTGAATAGCATCAATGTCATATCTGCTCTTTCACTTATATTCCTTCGTTTCTCTTGTACATTTTTCATTACTATCTCATATTGTATTTATACTATTTCCAACCTTGAAAAAGATCCAAAGTCAGTCATCCAATTTCAAATTCAAATTAGGCTGACGCCAAAAATCCTAGGGTGGAATTAGAATGAGGGAGACCCAAACAAATGATTCACCAAGACCAAAAATATATCCAACACACTTCATCAACTTTGAAGATAGTGCTTAACACAAGGTCAGCTAAACCAGTGTAAAACACATAGAACAATTAATCTTGAAACTTACATAAACCAAAAATATGTTAGAGTAAAGGTCTTAACTTAATTATGTTGATTAAGTTACCTTTATTCCCTTCTTAAGATTTCATGTTAGTTTGCATAATGTGACATTTAATAATTATATTAATTATTAAATGTTTTCCTATTAGGGCTTCTATTAGGGTTTTTCCTATTAGGATTTTATTAGGGTTCGCATGATCTCCTTTTTATAAGGATTGATCCCATTGTATTTCATATCAATTCATTCTCTCATTCTCTCTGATATATACATTTTCAGTTTTCAGAGAACCTTTGCTTTTTTGTCTCCATCTCTTCTTTTGTGACAGGTTATTTGCATGCAGGTGATCTTCGGGGTTTGTGAAGTTGTATTTTCTCAACTCCTACATGGTATCAGAGCTCCACACTTGCCGCTTCCTGTTCTTGTTTTGAAGATATTTGGAGCTTCAAGGGTTTGGGGCTTGTGTTCTTGATCTAGGGCACACCTTCATTTTTGAAGCATTTTCAGCTCAAACGGACATCGCCATTGCTTCCGCAACGGTCCAAAACCCCTAAATCGACTGTTCATTCATCCAATTTGGACAAAGTCAAAATTTGAGGCAAAAAATTTTTGCAATACGGTCGTACGGCCGTCGTTGCCTGCCTAGTAAAAAAAAATTTTTTGGAAATTTCTTTTTTTTCGTAAAAAAATTTTGATTTTACCATAAAAATCAAAATTTCGTAGTTTTAGGGCTTGTCGGCCTGGTACAAGGGTACCCGCAGGTCATTGCATCCGCAGGCCTGTGGGCCCTGCGGTACACTGGTCAATGTACTGTCGACCGCTGGCGGCTTAATGCCGACCAGCAGTTGATAGTACTGCCGACCGATGGTACTCTGCAGCCGCAGGCGATGGCCCCCGCCTGCTAGAAAAAAAAAATTAACTTTAAAAAAAAAAACATTTTTTTTGTTGTTTTTATTTTTTTTAAAACAATTTTTTCGAAAATAAGCCCAGTTGTGCTTTTATGGTGACGACCGTTTGGCCATTAAATTTAACCCACTCCTTTTGTTGTGATGGTCATATGACCGTCAAATTTAACCCAGCACTAGTTTTTTCCCTCTTTGGAGCTGATTTATTCCGGAGGCTGTAACTTGGGCATACGATATCATTTTTTGGCAAACGAGATATCGTCGGAAAGACCATCTTTCTAGTGGTGTGGGTCTCATCACTTCTTTTTTCCGTTGGTGTATTCTACAGCCAGTTGAAGACAAAGGGGCTATTTTCAGTCTCAAGCTCATAACTTTTGATCAATTTCTCCGTTTTTCACAATCTCAGCGGTGTTGGAACCGTATTTCAGGGCTCTTCAGTTTCATCTATGCTATTTTTCCAGATTTCACTCTAAGTATATTTTATTCAGTTATTTGTGTTTTAACACTCTAGTGGATTACCTGGACATATTTTCTCTTGGAAACATTTTGCTTGCATGGGATGCTTCCTTTTTGGCTATTCTTCATGTATTTCTAGCATTTTGTCCTTTGAGGACATTTTGAGCATCATTTGTAAGCTATCTTTTATGTAAACGCACTGAGATAAAGTTCCACACTATTGTACATGCATCTTTTGGGGATTTTTGCACATAAGATTGTGCCATATTTTATACTCGCATTGATATTATAAAGTGCCATGAGGGGTTGTGTAGTTTTCTTTTGTTTTTCCATCACATCTTTGTCCGGTGAGTATCCCTCCACGATGATAGTGAATCCATATTATTCCAGCCTCATGCATGTGTGCTTTGTTTTGCACACCACTTTTTCAGTTGCAGGTGCTTTCTTGTGCACTTTCAGATGTTGTATCTTCTTCATGCACTATAGGGTGTTGCACACCATTTCATTTGATCTGTCAAGCTCCCAGTTCAGCATTATGGGGGGGTATTATATTGTTTGTGCTAATGTTTCCTTGGTTTCGACTTGGAAGGAATCTTCCATTCTCAGTTGATCAGTGTTTCAGACTATTGGTTCTTGTACCATTTGTATCTTCATTCCAAGTGTTTGCCTTTGTTTTCCATCTGATTTGAGTAGTGTCGTTTGGGGCACTCATGTAGATTTTTGTCTTCTTGATATACTATTGGTACTTATTCCATTTGTATCTTCGTTCCAGGTGTTTTCCTTTGTTTGTCATCTGATTCATGTAGTGTTGTTTGGGGCACTCATGCAGATTTTGTATCTTCGTTCTAGGTGTTTGCCTTTGTTTTCCATCTAATTCGAGTAGTGTCATATGGGGCACTCATACAGATTGTTGTCTTTTTTATCCTGATCATCCTATCTTCAGCGGAGGTTCTTCAACACCATGGCAGTCATCTTTCGACAGTTGTTTGCAGCTTCTTCTACTTCAGTGATGTCTCTTCTTGGCTTTCTGCATCTCTTTTTAGAGTAGGGCTTTTTCCCATGAGGTTTTCTCTATTTCTCCATTTTATAGAGATTTGGTTGTATTTGGGTACCTAATCTGGCCTAGTTGTCAGGACCCATGTTTGCCTTCTTGCATTGTAGTTACCTTTGCTTTCTTGCATTTGTTTGTAGCTGCACTGTTGCTCATCTTAAGGGGGGTGTTAGAGTAAAGGTCTTAACTTAATTATGTTGATTAAGTTACCTTTATTCCCTTCTTAAGATTTCATGTTAGTTTGCATAATGTGACATTTAATAATTATATTAATTATTAAATGTTTTCCTATTAGGGTTTTATTAGGGTATGCATGATCTCCTTTTTATAAGGATTGATCCCATTGTATTTCATATCAATTCATTCTCTCATTCTCTCTGATATATACATTTTCAGTTTTTAGAGAACCCTTGTTTGTTTGTCTCCATCTCTTCTTTTGTGACAGGTTATTTGCATGCAGGTGATCTTCGGGGTTTGTGAAGTTGTATTTTCTCAACTCCTACAAAATATATTCAATGCAACCAAAACATATTCACTCTAGAACCAAAAGTCAAAAGACTTCATCAAAGAGAAATCCAGATCAGAAACATTTCTCCCAAACCTCAACCAGAACACAAAAAAACATAGTTCACAACTAGTGAACATAACTTGAACTTCACAATGAACCAACATTTAAAAATTTGGATATAGAAACCTTCAACAACCATGACCAACATATTTGAACCACATGAACACATGGTAAAGTATCAGATCATTACCCAAAGCAACAATTGAATACCTATAAACTTTCTTTAATAAACTTTTCTCAATATCCTCAACATATGCAGCCAATAACCTGTAACCATGACACTAATGATAATAGCATCCAGTAGATAACTAATTGACTAGTTGACATCAATGACAACACCTTTATTCCTTTCTCCATTCTTGCAACACTCATAAGTGCTTGGTCTTGGTTAATGGTGTTCCCAAAGGGTTTTTTTTCCTTATGGGTGTGGCTTAAGAAAAGGAGATCCATTGTCCCTCGACTTGTTTTTTATAGTGGTTGAAGTCCTTGGGTGAAATATTCAAAAGTTTTCAGATCAAATATTTTTGAAAGGATTTAAGGTTGCTTCCTCTCTTCCTCTTGCTTCATACCAATAGTTTGTTGATGATACTATTAATTTTAGAGAAACTTATCTTATTGAAGTTGGGTATTATAAATCAACTTTGAGTGATTATGCTAAGGCTTTTGGATAGTATATAAATTATAGCAAAATCAAAATCTATTTCTTTAACTCATATCAAATTCTGAAAGAAAGGGTCATGAGAATTCTTGGATGTCAGGATGTTGTTCTTCCTATTGTATATCCTAGGCTACCTTTAATTTCTAAGAAACCAAATAATAATTATTGGAATTACATCATAGAAATATTCAAAATAAGTTGGCAGGGTGGAAGGGTAAACTTCTTAGTCAAGATGGAAAATTACAATTGCTTAAATATTCATTACCAAACATTCATATTTACTATCTTTCTCCTTTTAACTTTCCTACCTTTAGAGCTGATAATATTTAACAAATCCAAAGGACATTTTTATAGATTGGGATTGAAGAGCATAACAAAATTATTTTAGTGGGATGGGATAAAGTATGTTCTCCTAAACAGGATGGAGGTCTTGGTATAAGAAGATTAAAACAGTTTAATAAAGCCCTTATTGCTAAAATGGGTTGGAGCCTTCTTGAAGGTGTTAAGGACTAGGTAGAAATCATAAAGATCAAATATTTAAGGAACATGGATCAGGGTAGTTTTCTTCGTCCTTTTGATCTTCCTTATGTCTCTACTTTTTGGAATAATCTTTTGAAAACAAGAAATTTGTTATGTCTTGGTGTAAGTAATAGAATTGGGAATGGTAAGAATTATATTTTTGGAAAGATGTTTTGTTTAATGGTCCTCCACTTTCTTCTATTAATAACCTTCTTAAAATAAAAGAAAGGTTGATAAAAATTAATACTAAACATATTCAAGATTAGATTAAATGGGAAGGTGTGGAGCCTAAATGGAACAACTTCAAAGAATAGTTAAGAGGTAATAGAATACTCAAAGGAGGAAGACAACAAAATTGGGATGTTGCTTTGCAAACTTTAAACAAACATATAGGAGACTATTTTTTTCTCAAAGGATAGAGATGATGAATGCATATGGAATAAGCTTTATTCAGGGTGACTTTTAGTGATATCTACTTATGTTTTCATGGAAAAGTCTTTAATACCTCCAGATAAATTCCATTAGAAATAGGTTTGGATAAAAAATTTGACTCCCAAGGTGAATTGTTTCCGATGGGTTATTTTTCATGATAACATTCTAAGATTAGATAATCTAAACAAAAGAGGTTTTCAATTTTTTACTAAATGTTTTCTCTGTTATGAAAATTAGTAGAATATTGTGCATCTATTTTTTCATTGTTCATATTTCAAAGAGGTTTGGTCCTATTTTCTTCCTTTGTTGATGTTGAATTGGTTATTTCCTTTCTTTATTAAATATTTTATTGAAAATTGGAAAAAACTATCATTTTTCATATAGTATTATAGTTGATCTTTGATGATAAGTTCCTATGTTCATTGCATGGAGGTTATGGAAGGAGAGAAATAATAGGATCTTTAGGGATACGAAAATAAGTAGTGAATATTTGTTCATGGCTATAAAACATCAGATATAGGAAAGCACCAATTCAGGAGTGTATCTTTCCTCTAAAAAATGCCTTCTTACAAGGAGATCAAAATTAAACAAATTTGGGGGCTTAAACAAGATTTGACAAAAATAAATTTGGTTAAATATTTTACTAGAAAAAAACATGATCCAATCCCCTCCAGAGGATGTTTGAATTAAATGTAACTTTGATGGGTTTTCAAAAGGGAATCTTGGTTTAGTTGGAGTATGGGGTGTAATAAGAAATCTTTAAGGCAAGATAATTTCGGGTTATGCTAAAATTATTGGATTTGGTACGAATAATTTTCCAAAGCTATAGTTGTTTGGTGTGGTCTAAAAAGAATGAAAGATCTCGGTTTCACTAGAGTTTTCATAGAAGGTGAATCTAAGTTAATTATTGATAATTTAAATGGGGAAGATGTTATTCTATTGGAAATAAGAGACGTGATGCATGATAGCAGAAGAATTTTATGAAGCTTCCTTCAATCTAAAGTTTTGAATTCTTATAGCAAAGGGAATTGGGTTGTTGATGGAGCTGTCAATGAGGCCTTAAGGCACCAAAAATGGGTGTATTATTATTTTTCCTCTATGTCAATTCACATCAAAGTGATAATTATTAAGGAGAAATATCTATCCTTATTTAATATCACATTGGGTGGTAATAGGTGATTCATGGATCAAGGGGGATATAAGAGTGTATGATATAATGATGTTTAATCAAGGTAATTTAAAAGGTTGTACCATGTAGATGATGAAAATAACTTTAGTATTATTAATGATTCTATCATTAATGATGATATTATAAGAAAAGTCTCTTAGAATAATAAGGCCAGTTTAATGTGAGATATTTTCATATCTTTCGTGTTTCATATCTTCCTATTTTCTCAAGGGCGAGTTTGATAAAAATGATTACGTTTTAAGGAAAGGTGTTACAAACAATCTCAACTTTAAAATTTTCTAGATTGTTCTCTACTTAATTATTATTATTTAGCTAGTGTTATATTGGCTTTGTGTTATTAAAGGTCTCATTTCTACTCTTTATTTCAATAGTAATAGAGATTTGTATCTTAGTTTGAAGGCATATTTTGAGTGTTTAGGAAGGGTTTTCAAGAGGAAAAATGGTAGAAATATCTTTCATTTCATGAATATGGTTGGTCCTAGGAAGATAATAGAGTTGGTTAACTATGGCAGTCTGAAGCAGAATGTAGAACTCTAGGATCTTTTTGTTAAAGTGTATTTTAATTTTTCTTCCAAGCCATGTGGGGTTACAATGATACCCTGGCCTCTAAACTCGCCAATTCTTGGTAGGGTGGTAAAGTGACTATCGGTATCATAAGTTTCATGGTTACCCATCATCTAATTGTGGAAGCTACAATATTTTAAAATGATAGGATGAAGATTGTTAAGAAGAATATCCGTGAGTATCAAATATTTGTTGATATTTTTTTTGAAGAAGGGGAAAAGATCAAAAGGTTCCATAATGGGTATGCAAGACTTGACCCTCCTCTACCTTGTGTTGTGGTAACTCTCCATTTCATGCTCTACTTTACTCTAGAGGGTCGTTATATGACTATCCATTCAAACCATTACTGTATCCTCAATCACATTAAGAATTAGGAGAAGATTAATGTTCTCTTTTACCTTTTCTCGTCCCTACAACAAAGTATTGAAAAAGGTGTTTGCCCTCCTCTGCATCAAGGCCTAATTATGGCCTTGTATAAATATATGCTTTCTATCAATCTACATGATAACCCTTCTACTTTCGGTGATGAGAACCTTTCTGTGAATGCTTCCCCTATTGATATGCCTTATGGTCAAAACAATCCTTGAAATTCTATTGTTAGGGTGGAACCTATTGAAAGAAAACCTCCCTCCCCTGATAAGGACCAAGCTTCGGGAGGCAAAAACAAAATTCTAAAATAAGAGCCCTAATTTTGAGTCTGTTAAGACTCTACTAGAAGTGGATTTGCTAAAAATTACCCCTGAAAAAAGGAAACAGTCTCCCTCAATGCTGGAACTTCCTAAAAGCAAAAATTTGGTGTATAAAAACCCTAAAATAGAAAATGTAATTAATATCACTAAGGATCTTGAAGGTGAAAAAAAATATAGTCAGAAGGAATTGAATGATGGGGAGTTATGTGTCTCTAATATTGGAGGGCAGAGGTCTATCCATATAGCTAAGGCTACTTCTATGGAGAAGGTGAATAATCATAAGGGGAAGAATATTGTCCCTGAGAGGGAGGATGTGGCCTTATCTCTAAATGATGATTTTGATATGGTGAATGATGTTGATAACGAAGGTGCTAATAGTAAATATTATAGTGAAAAAGAGTGTGTTAAGCAAGATATGGAGGTTGAGGAAAATTTGATGGAAGAGGAGAAGGATGGTGATGGTGATGAGGATACTAGGGGAGCTATTGTGATGGGTTATGAATAGGTTGATAAGGATTTATTTGTTACCCTGATGGATGTTAATAAAAATGATACTAATGATGACTTGAAAAATTAAATTAATATTATGAAGGCTAGGTTGGATGAGATGTAAAGTGTTATATGCACTTTTATGAATGTTACTGACGGCATCATGAAACATGCTATTATGGGTGTTTTTTGTGGTAAAACTAAGATTTAAAAACAAATTAAGAGACAAGGAAAGGCGATGGATGTTAAAGATGTTGCTAAGAGGACAAGTGTTGCAGATGTTGTTTGGAAGGATTTTATCTCTAATCTTAGGGATAATTGGGAGATGATTGTTACTCCTAAAAAATGATGATGTTTATATTTGTGGTTTTTTGGTATTTTGTTTATTGGGCTACTATGTTAAATGGTTTTCATATCACTTTTGATTATGTTTTAAGGACTATATGGGTTACTCTTGTTGGCCTATGACCTTCTTCTAGTTATGTTTTGGATTGTGTTTTTGATGATGATAAGTGGCATGTGTGCCTTTATGTTAAACTTGTTTCTTGCATGTGTTCCTATATTTGATATGATCCTTTATGGTTAGCTAGCTCTAGTTTTAGTATAAGTTTTTTTACTATTTGGTTGACCTAGTTGGTTTTTCAAGTTTGTTTCTCTGAGTTATTTTACTTTTATATTAGCTTTTGTATGAGATCAAGGCCCTTCCCTACTTATCTAATAAAAAAAAATGGATACTACCTTAAGAGCTTGACCAAAGTTCTTGAGAATTTATTGGTCCATGATACAATGAATTAGTAGTGTCTCTTGTAAGTAATGGTTTTGAATTAAACATATTATGGTTTTTTTGTGTTTCTTTGGAAAGTCATGACTCCTGTTGGTCATCATGAAGTATGTTCATCCCAATCCCCTCCATGTTGTCCCTTTTTGTAGTCTACTCTCAAATATCAGATTTATTATTGTCCATGCAAGAGACACAAACCCCAATTAGGGCCAATGTTGGCACCCAAGTTGACTATATCCAAATAATACTTTAGTTATGCCCCCTTATGTATTTTGGATTTATTTTTTCCATCATATATAGCTAATCTAAGAAGTCTTTGTATATGTCTTTTTTTTCAATTTTTCATAAGTGGTATCCCTCTCCATATCCCATGTTCATAACATGTTTTGTAAGTTGCAAAGGTCAAAAAAGTTCCATGTGTGGAGGTCTCTCTATTAAAATTCTAATGACTATGCTAAATGTCAGAGTTTTGGAGATTCCCATCCTAGAATACCTTTCCCATGACCCCCACTTTTTCCCTTGTCCTTGTCAATATTTCGGAATTCCTCTTAGCAATATACCTTTTCTCCAACCCCAACACTCCAATTCTTTTCACTAAATCATCTTTTGGATTGATAATTTGGTCATTGTTTCACCCACATTATTTATGGCATGAGTTTCATAATATCCTTGATCCTCAACTTCCAAAATTTCCCTTAATATACCTTTTTAGATTCAAATAAGTAGAAATACCTCTAATATAGTAATTTCGGCATGAGTTATTATGTATTTATGACTCCCAATCCCACATTTTCTATTATGTTATTTTATCGAGTTGGTGAGTTTGGACTAATCTTCATTTTCATGTCTTGTAGGATGAATTCCTTGGTATCCCTAATCCCTGACTCTTGATAATTTCTTTGATATATATTTTTAGAGTTATTGATTCAAAGATACCTTTATGTGTTTTCTTTTAGCATGACGTATCTTTCACTCTTATTTGTAGAACTCTAAAAATATCATGTTTTACACTTTTTATTCTCACCTACATTCCTACATTACCTAGGTCACCATTATTGACTAGATTTGATGTTACAACTACTCCAAAGGAACTTTTCCACCCAAAAATAGTTTTCCATGTCAAGTGTGTGGATTCAAATATACTTTAAGAAATGTAGGATGAGCATGACCCATCCTATTGTTAATATGGGTGATCTCAAAATATTGTGTCACACTTTTTGACCAAAGTAGGGCATTGAAATCAGAATTTTGAATCAAATTTCCACTTTTTGACACCTATAACAACTAAATGGATAAAAAATTAAAGATGATGTGAACTAGTGATTTTTGAAATTTCGTCTCTAGATTATAAATGTATTTTTTTAAAATTCAAGAAACTATTTGTGAGTTTTTTTACGTAACTTGTAATAACTTGATTTTTATAGTTAACAATATTTTTTAAAAATGGCATTACTTCTATGAAGCATAAATTTATTCATAGAAAGGATAAAATTATAAATTTTAAACATATTTATAACACCAACATCTAGTGCACAAATATTTTTCATAATTTTCTGTTTCAAAACTTTTTATAGCATTTTGAAGTGGGATTAATTATAATTGAGACATAGGTTACTTCTATAACACACAATTTTTTTTGTATGCATCCTAATTAACTTCATATTTTTTTTAAATAAGAACATTAATGCCTAACGCACAAATATTTTTTTAAAAAACATGTATATATTACTACTTTCCATGTGTGTGGAATAGAGACCTTGATAGTTGTTGAAAAACCTACGTTCACTAAAAAATAAAAAATAAATATAATAATCAAACTAAATATATTTAAATTATACTCATTGGAAAGCTTATTTTGAGTGCAACGATCTTGAAAATTATCTTTCTAGTTTCATTCCATTTACTAGTCCAACCCAGGGTTGGAAAAAAAATCTTGAGGAAAATCTAAGGCCTAAGGTGGAAAGGTCACTTTTTAGGCCTGTATTGGAGGACCTTTGAACAAAGGTACCTTAATTCAAAGGTATTCAAGTACCTTCATTTGAAGGTATATCATTTCCACAAAATAATTTTGAAAAAAATTCCTTCATTCGAAGGTA
Organism: Sequoiadendron giganteum; assembly: GCA_007115665.2. Taxonomy (NCBI): domain Eukaryota; kingdom Viridiplantae; phylum Streptophyta; class Pinopsida; order Cupressales; family Cupressaceae; genus Sequoiadendron; species Sequoiadendron giganteum. The sequence goes on from CM021103.1 coordinate 486,797,970, forward strand.
TTCAATTTTCACAAACAAAAAATTAAAAAAATGTTTGAAAGAAGGTCATTTGCATAAAAGGAATAGATAGAAAGCTCCAAACGAAGATTCTTTTTCTATTTATAGAAATTACCTTCTTTCAAAAAAATTCTTATATAACACCTCCAAATGAATTTCCACCTTTGAACAAAGGTGTTTTTTACTAACATTTGAATGAAGGTACCTTCAATCAAAGAGATACCTTCGAACAAAGGTTTTTATTACTTTTCACCTCTACCTAAATTGAAAAATCTCATGTCACAAGTTTGGGACTCAATATTGTGGGTTTACCCATATGGTGGTTGATTTTTGACTCTCAATGATCCTTAGGCCTATTCTAGATCATTCATTCAACAAATTTCATGGGATCAAAGCTTGTTTATAACACAACTCATGACTTGTACTTCTTCCTTTATCCTCAAAGTGACAAAGAAACTAATAAAGTTTTATATATGCTAAATTATTTTCCCCAAAAAAAGGTTAGTCACTTTTCTCTTCCATGTGACTATGAGTGTGAAGGAGCACCTAAGGTTCTAAACACTGTAAATCTAGTTGCCACTATAACAACTGTTGATGATAAGTCAACCACGTGATGAATACTTCCAGACCGAATTAAGAAATAAATTTAAATAATAGCTAAGGCTATTTAAATTTATTTATTGATATTAAATAAAAATAAAGTTCTTCATCAAATTGGAATTAAATAAAAATATTTTATTTAATGATTAAATATATTTATAATAAAGGCTGACTTCTTTTAGAAAATCGTTCTTCTACTCTAAGATGTTTTTGGTGAAGGTCGACCTCTCTTGGTGAAGAGGTGTGAAATCATTGTGGTTGCCTCTATATATAAGGAATTCCATTAGTGTTTCATCATCAAGTTCATTGGAGGATAATTCACATCAAGGAAAGAAGAAGTTCAAACGTGTGCAACAAACCATAAATTTTGTAGCTGCAGATCAATCTCAAGGAGAAACATATTCATTTGTTTATGCACCTAGGAGAGGTGTGAATATTCATTGTATCAAAATCGACATTGTGTTATGCTTGAGTTGTAAGAAGATTTTTTCTCTTATTCAATCAATATATAAGGTATATTGGATAGGTTTTTATCCCTCAGGTTGGAGGGTTTTCCTAGGGTATCTTGTGGTGTTCATTGTCTCATGTGTTGCATTTTTTGATTACTTTTAGTTTGATTAATCATGATCATGAAAAAATAACATGGTATCAGAGCGGGTTTGACGAATATCTTGATCAGATTTCTTATTACAATGATACTCTGTATTTTATTTCTCATCTTTGTTTACCTCTATCTCTTCATCAAGATGGTAAATGGTCTTAATATCGAGGACAGGTTTGAGGGAGAATCAAATTTCACTTTGTGGAGATTCAGGATCATTCTCACCTTGGAGGAAAGTGAATTGGTAGAGTTTGTGGAGAGCACAACTACTGATCCTACGGATGAGGAAGAAAAGGTTCAATGGAAGAAGAAATATATTAAGGCAAAGAAGATGTTAGTTGATTCTATGAAGGACCATATTGTTCCTATCATCTCAAAGTTGAATTCAGCAAGACAGATGCTTAAAAATTTGGTGGAAATGTATGAAATCAACAACACAAGCCGTGCACTTACATTAAATAAATAGCATCATGTAAAGACAATGAAAGGGGAAATTGTCATCGCTTACTTCATGAGGATCACCAAGTTGAGAGATCAGCTCTCTACTATTGGGCATATTATTGATAGAAAGGATTTCACCATATTGGCCCTCAATGGTATTCCTTCATCTTCGGATTCTTACATTCAAGGAATCAACGCGATATCAAAACTTCCCAAGTTTGATCATTTGAGGGCAGAGTGTATTCAAGAAGAGTCATAGATTAGTTGTGAGAGGTATTGTCTGAAGCTCTACAAATGAATACATTCATGTTCTTTCCGCTCAATCCTTGAAGAAGGAAGGAAAAGGAGGAAAGAAAGGATACTTCAAGAGGAATAGAGATAAAGGCTTTGATGATGTTCCCACATTCAAGAAGAAGTGGGACCTCTCTCATGTTCAATGTTTTAGATGTGACAAGTTTGGTCACTATGTGAAGGATTTCCCTACCAAGCCTAATCAACATGCTTCATTTGCGGATGTGATTGAGATCTCTCCCCAAAATGATTCTAGTGAATTTTTACTCTAATCATGGTCCTGTGTTCAAGCCATGAAGGTTTTACTAATTTGAGCGCAAGAGAAATGTATCATACTATGTCCACCCTTCAGAATATTTAAGAGATAAGTATTCCTTGTTTTGATTGTAATTACCCTTCTAGGCTAAAACTTAGTTTGCTGAGTTGTGTAAATCCAACATTATTTACTTGGATTATGTGTGACCAATAAATAGTGATCACTAGGATAAGATTCTTTAGAATGAAGAATTATTCATTGCAAGTTGTTTCATGCTCATTTATGAAGATTGTCTTTTGTTATGCTCAAATTAGCTCTTCCGAGAAATTGGAAGAAATACATGTCATGATTGATGAATTAATTATCTGGGATTACTCGAGAGATTCTCAATTCTATGAGATAAGTAATACATGGTTGAATAATGTTTATGAATTGTTATGTAGTTATTAATTCATGCTATAACATTGAGATATTCAATCATGTATGCTTCTAGCAATGGTACTTCTATTTTAGATATTTGAGTTCCATGAACTATTAGTAATCTCTTCTTAATGCTTTTAGCATAAATCAATAAGCATAAGAGATTGCTTTCAAGAATATCTTGATGCATCCTATAGATTGAAGAATGGAGACACTTCTTGCAGCTATGAGACTAGGTGAATGACTGAAGACATCTCATCAAAGAGGAATAATCACCCTTAAGAGGGATTTTTATGACTCATTGAGAATAAGGGTTGCAGTGTTGCAAGGCAAGATGCTAAATTCTTGAAGTACCTCTTCAGTAGTTGAGTTCAAAATTTTTCAAGTCAGTCAACCTAGATTTAACATTGGTAGCTCCATAAACCTATTTAGAATAGTGTGATGTAGGATGAGGTTGAAGAGGATAGCCCTGATTGTCTACAGAGGTGTGTGTTGGTAACCATTACTCTAAAGCAAGTGTTGCAGGAAAATCTTGGATGATGAGATCAGGAGGTTGATAGAAGTGCTTAAAGTTTCAGAGGGAGCCCACTGAACCAAAAGAAGATGGTTGTGTTGATGGTCAGAAGAGTACCCCTAAATTTCTTTTTACTTGATGTCTACAATGATATCCTAGTGTAGCAGGAAGCAGTCTTCTGTGGCACTGAGTATAGCAGAATCCAAGTACATTACAGCTTGTATGGTAGCTCGAGAAGCAGTGTGGATTAAAAATATCCTTGCAGGATTGTTTGGATGATCATGGAGTCAAATATCATCGATTGTGATAATCAAAGCTTTGAGAATCTTTTTGTCATTCCAAGTGTTTCATTAAAAAACTAATAATACCACTACATCAGAGATATGTTATTGAGGAAAGATATATAGTTGAGGTATATTAATATTGATAAGCAGTCAACAGAAATTCTCACCAAGCCTCTCTCCAGGATAAATTTTGTGTACTTTCTGTTGATGGTTAAATTGACACAAACAACATTAAAACATAATATTACTATTCTATTTCTCCTAAAAAAGAAAGACTACATATAGTGGCCTAACCCCCAAGGTCCTGGTAGTTGGTTCTCAACTGTCTGGTGTCACTCAATTGGTTCATGTAGCTGTAATGTTCAAGGGGTCTGTGCTGGTAATAAAAGACTTTAAGTTGTGACTCTCTTTCTATAACAAGTGGGTTTTAAACAAAAGAAAAAGATAGGACAAAGGGGTAACCAGTGAATTTAAATCAATCTTATCTAATGTCCGAAAATATATCTTCAACAATGAATGTTTTTCAATCAGATCTAGAGAACCACAAGATGACACAACCTATAGAATGATCTATACCGTTGCATACATTTTAGGTGCTTAATTAATTCCACACTTACAATATCACGAATACTTCAAGGATTTCAAAACAACACACATTCATTCATCATTAAGATCGTAGATCAACAAAATTCAATAAATTTAATTCAATGACAATCTAACAAGATAATATTTAAATCTGGTTTCTTCTAATGACTTTCACCACATAAGAAACTATCATGCTACAGCACAATCACTGGCATTCAGATGGATTATAACTTATTAGCCTTATCAAAAACAACTCAATTTTGAACTCCATACTGTGTAAAAACCTGTAATTCTATTAACTGTAAAAACTATCAAGTAACAATGTATCTTCCAAACAATGATCACTACAAAACTCTATCTCCTAGCCTTCAGGTAAGCCAATTCTACTCTCAATTAGCTGACCTTTACAATATGATACCCCCTGGGTATTTATAGATATACAAAAAAGTTCGAACTTCACTTCTATTTTAGGCTTTCCACCTTTTTAGGAACAATCAACTTTCCTGAAAACTCAGATCAACTCTGATCTTGAGTTCTTACATTATATGTTCAGTTTGATCTAAAAATAGAAGAGGAAGTCCTGCGCTCAAAAAACTATTAGTGTTGTATGCATGCAACATGCAAGGAAGAAGAACATCATGCATGCAAGATTTTTATGCATGTGAAGCTGGATCCACAATGAACTCATCATAACTGGTGAAAACCTATTGTAACATATCCATATCTATCCCATCAATCCAGTCATCTTCAAATTTGATCTGATCTAACTCAACTGCAACAAACTCTTTCATAATTTTAACCTTTATCAATTCTCTCCTTGCAGCTTTTATTTCTTCTTTAACTTCTACAAGCCGATCTATTACCAAGTCTCCTCCATCATCCTTCTCCTGCATGAGTCCTTGAAATATTTCATTCCATTTCTCTTGAACCTAACTCAAAGGCATGCCATCTTTTGTCATTACATTCACATCTAAAATTATGGCCATGACTGCTTCCAACTCTTCAAACTGCTCAATTAAATTATTAACTGCTTCCTAAATCTCATCCTTATGCTTGCTCAAAAAGCCAGTCCTAAACTTAAGTATGTGAGAAGTCTTCTCTACAAAATCTTTGTTACCATCTTCAAGTATAGATTGTTCTAGAAGAGTAGTTAGAGGCAATGCATTTACCTTTTCTAACTTTTCACTATACTCCTTATACTCTTCTTCTTGTTTTTCTGATGCCTCAATGTATTGATGCATCTCTTTTATTACTCCTTCTGCCTCCTTGTAGGCTTCAAATCCTTTTGCTAAAACCTCACCTACCTCTCGGTTCAATTTGTCTATCCATTTGTCTACCATCTCCGCCTTACCTCTAACTTGCACCAAATCATCTACCTCCTTTTTGCTTAACAAAATAGAAGTCTCAGTGGTTGCAACTTGTTGTAACCTTGTAGAGGAAACACTCTTCAAGAATGAATGCAAGTGATCCAATTGAGCTTTAAGCTCATCTTTCTTTTTCTTGTCCTTGATCATCCTTGATTTAGTCGTTGAAGCCACCGCATCAATCAAATTCATTTGTTGATTTCTGGTGGGTCTTCCCAAATTAACCGTACTCAACTGATAGTCTGTTAGCTGCATATCCCCTACCTCCTTTTATGTCATCGGCATGGCACATTCAACAACTCTCTCCCCTTTATCTGTGAGCCTAGTAGAATGTAAGATTTTAGCCTTCTTCTTAGGCTTTTCCTGTTCAATTCCCTCCATCATGTCCTCCCAATTAAGAGGTTGAGGAGGTGTTCTGGCTCTCTTCTGCAAGTCTAAATTCAACCATATAGAAGCACTGGGATCAGTCATCATCATGGAAGAGGAAGAAGCAATTGTAGAGGGTGGCTGAACATTTACCTCAGGTTGAGAAAAAACCTTTTCTTTCTCTTATTGCTCCTGCAGCACATGCATCTGCACCAACTTCTCAGCCTCTTCTTATTCCTTTTGTTCTTTTCTCTTCCTTCCTTCCTCTTCTTCTCTTTCTTGAACTTCCTTTTCTAATCTTTCTTTTTCCGAAACCTTTTGTTTCTCTTTTTCTATCCTCTCTATTTCTAAGGCCTTGAGCTTCTCTGCCTTTTCCCTTTCTTCTTCAGCTTGTTGTTTCTTTATTAGCTCTTCAACATCTCTTTTCTTTTTTAGAGCTTTAGCTTCTTCTTCTTTTTGTTGAGCCTCCTCTGTAAGTTTATGTTTAGCAACCAGGATTTCCTTTTCCCTCCGATCTCTTGATTTCTCCTCCTCATGATCATGGATCTTTTGTATCAATTCTAACTTGTCATTTTCTGCTTTGACCTTGAGCTCATGCTCTCGTTGCCTCATTTGCTTCTCTACTTCATCAGTTGCTGCCCTTGTTTCAATTTTTTTTGCCTTTAATTTATATTGGTGAAGTAGAGCATCAGCTTGCACCTTAGCATCTATTTCCTTTTGCTTCTCCGTTGCAGCCCTTGCATTAGAATCTCTTGTAGCATCTTCAAATAGCTTCCATTGCTCTTCTTGTGTTAGAATCTACTCAATAGTATGCTCTAGAGGCATGTTTTCTTGCAAATCCTTCGCTGACAGAGTTTCATCTGAGTCTATCTCAACTTCTAGAATTTCTTCGCCTACTTCTTTTCCCTTAGCAGTTTTAGCCATGCCATAAAATACACCTTCCTGAACTTCTTTGCTCCTTTTCCTTGTTAGTGGGGCTTGTGTGGATGACTCACCCAATATGGGCATAGAAACAACATATCCTATTGGAACATCTCCCTCTGGTGCCTCTTCTTCTTCATCGACCACCTCAAGTTCTATTTCTTCAACATTCAAAGGAAGGAATTCTAATGGCTCCTTGGTAGGTGTCTTTCTCTTGATTCTTTTGTATCCTTTGCCCTTTTTAAGAACTAGTCCCTGAGGAGCTTGAACTCTATTAGGTTTTCAAAGGCAGATATCTAAAAGCTAAATGCAAATTTTATCAAATAAACCAAAAATAAAACACACATAAAACTAACATAGAGAATTTAGCATGATTCACCTAATGTGGGCTACATCCACCAAACCGCAACCATCCAATGATATTATTAACCAGTGCAAAACCCTATTACAATATCGTGAATAATCGCCTGTTTCTTATAATACTGTAACTCTATCCCAAACCCTTTATAAATTAGGGTTATACAAAATCGGGGTTTTTTTCCTTTTTTATGATTTTTCCCTTTTTTGTGAGGATACATGAACAGTGTACATTATAGAATGATTAGTCACCACATACCAACAGTCTCCCACTTGGAGACTGATCAAGCTCCACACCTAAACAATCTCCCACTTGGAGACTGAACCTGGACGACACCGCTGCACTTACAACTCCCACTGGAAATAAGCACCTTGGACCCTGCTGCTTTCTTATACTTTAATTCAACCTTGAAGGCCAACCAAAGCTGAAGAGAAGCTCATCTTCTCCCTTATCACTGCCTTAGTAAACATATCCACTGGATTTACATCTGTATGTATCTTTTCCAGCTTTACCTATCCATCCTTCAACACTGACCGAATGAAATGATACCTCAATTGTATGTGTTTGGTTTTAGAGTGCAAGGTAGAATTCTTTGCAAGATGTATAGCACTCTAGCTGTCTGTGAATAAGTAATTTTTAGCCTATTGTTTTGCCAACTCTTCCATAAAAAATTACATCCATATCATCTCCTTTGTTGCCTCTGTTGCAACCACATACTCTGCCTCTGTGGTGGATAAAGCAACCACCTTTTGCAATCGAGATATCCAACTTACTGCTGTCCCACCAACGGTAAATACATAACTTGTGGTACTCCACCTGGTATCAATATCCCTTGCCAGATCTGAATCAACATAGCCTTTTAAATATGTATTAGAGCCCTCAAAACATAAATTTTTATTTGGTGTACCTCTCAAATACCTGAGAATCCATTTTACTACATTCCAATGCTCAATTCCTGGATTACTCATATATCGGCTAACAACTCCTATAGCATGTGCAATATCTGGTCTCATGCATACCATGGCATACATTAAACTACCTACAGCTGAAGCATATGGTACCTTGGACATTTTTTCTTCCTCCTCTTGTGTCTTTGGACACATATCCTTAGTCAATTTTACATGACTAGGCAAAGGTGTGCTAACAGCTTTTGCATTCTCCATATGAAATCTCTGCAACACCTTTTTAACATAATCAACCTGAGATAAAAACAATTTCCTATTTTTCCTATCTCTTGTAATCTTCATACCAAGGATTTGTTTTGCTTCCCCCAAATCCTTCATAGCAAATGAATTTTCTAACTGTTGTTTTAACTCCTTTATGTGATCCATGTTAGACCCCGCTACAAGCATATCATCAACATATAAACATAAAATAATGTAGCTATCTTCACCTAGAATCTTAAAACAAACACAATGGTCTGAATTACACCTATGTGCTGCTATCATCAACTTGCTTGAGTTACCTATTTCTCAAAGAATCACCATGGAGAAAGACAGTTTTAACATCAAGCTATTCTAAATGCAAATCTTCAACAACCACAATACTTAACACAGTACGAATAGAGGTCATTTTAACAACTGGAGAAAATATTTCATCAAATCCCTTTACAACTAATCTGGATTTAAATCTTTTCTTACCTCCATCCTCCTCTTTCATCCTATAAACCCATTTGTTTGCTAAAGCCTTTTTACCTGCAGGCAACTTGCATAATTCTCAACTCTGATTTTTCAGCAAGGAGTCCATTTCTTCTTCCATTCCATGCTCTCACTGAACCTTGGTATCCAACTGCATAGCTTCATGATAACATTCTGGTTCACCGGCATCAGTTAATAAAATAGAGTACAAAGAGGGAGAAAATATTTCTGGAGGTCTACTTAACCTTGAAGATCACCTAACATTCATTGGAGTTTGTGGTATTTCTTGTTGTTTCTGTTGCAGAGCATGAGGAACCACTGGAACATTGGTGTTTGTAATATCATCTAGCACTGCATAATCTTGTTCTTTCTTCTCATGTTGCTGCAATAGATCTTTGTACAACATTTTCTCATTGAATATGACATCCCTGCTTCTCACAATTTTCTTATTTTCAAAACCCCAAAGCCTATAACCAAATTCATCTATCCCATATCCAACAAATATACATTTCTTTGATTTTGCACCAAGCTTGGTTCTATTTTCATAATCTATATGTGCAAATGCTTCACAACCGAAGGTTTTCAGAAAAGAATAACTTACCTTCTTACCTTTCCATGCTTCATCTGGAATACCACAACCCAAAGGATTAGAAGGACCTTTATTAATTAAATAAACAGCAGTATTTACAGCCTCTGCCCACATGTTTAAAGGCAACCCAGCATGCAATCTCATACTTCGTGCATGCTCCATTATTGTTCTGTTCATACGCTCAGCCACTCCATTTTCTTGTGGAGTCCTTAGAACCATTTTCTGCCTATGAATACCATTAGAGGAACAATAATCTTCAAACTCTTTGCTGCAATACTCACCACCATTATCAGATCTGAGACATTTTAACTTTTTACCTATCTCATTCTCAACCAAGCTTCTCCATTTTCTAAAAGTTTCAAATACATCAGATTTTTGCCTAATGAAATAAATCTATACCTTCCTAGTTGCATCATCGATGAATGTGACATAATAATGAGAGCCACTGAGAGAAGATACCTGAGCTGGTCCCAATACATCCATATGCACAAGCTCCAATTTCTCATCCTTCTTTTGTTTCCCATCCTTGAGAAAACTAACTCTCTTTTGTTTGCCATACACACAACTTTCACAGAAATCCATATTAACACATTTTAGACCTGGTAAAGCATTCTTTGAATGAATTACTTTCATACCTTTTGCACTCATGTGACCAAGTCTATTATGCCATAGTGCTGATTCAGAATTCTCAGCAACTATCTGATTTTCTTCCTGTTGAACTACAACAACTATTCCTGAACATTGATTTTTATCTGCAATAGCTAAAGTAGAAGGAATAGTATGACCTGTACAAAGATATAAGGTGCCCACTTTCACACCTTTTGCTACCACTAAGGCACCTTTTGTAACCTTCCAATTTTTATCACTAAATGTAACAACACAACCTTCATCATCTAGTTGCCCTGCTGAAATTAAATTTCTTTTTAGCTTTGGAACGTGCCTTACCTCATGTAGTAGCCAATGATTCCCATTCTGCAACTTAATCTTGATGCTTCCCTTTCCAACAATTTGACAGGGTTCATTATCTCCCAAATAAACCAGCCCAAAATCCCCTTGGACATAATCAAGAAAATAATTTATATGGGGCGTAGCATGAAATGAAGCCCCTAAATCTAACACCCAAGAATCATCAACATTGTCAAGAGAAAGAATCAAAGCATCCTCATCAGATTTATTACTTACCACATTTGCCTCTTTATTTCCTTCTTTTTCGTCTCCTTCTTTATTTTTCCGAGACCAACAATCTTTCTTTAAATGACCTAGCTTACCATAGTACCAGCAATCGGTCTTGTCTCTAGATTGGGACCTCCTATAACTTGATTTTCCTCGTGACTTCCCACGACTTCCATAATTGTTTCTTCTCTCCTTTGTTCTACCCCTGCTTTCTACATTCAAAACACTGCCTGATGTGGATGTTCCACCTGAGCTTTTCCTACGAATTTCCTCACTCAAAATAACACTAACAACATCATCAAATTTCAATGTATTTGAACCAGAAATAGAATTGCTAATAGCCATTACCAAGCTATTCCAGCTTTCAGGCAAAGAACACAGAATCAAAAGAGCCCTAACTTCTTCATCAAAGTTTACTTTTACAGAAGTTAATTGACTGGTAACTGTATTGAACTCATTTAAATGATCAGTAACTGATCCACCTTCTAACATTCTCATATTAAATAAATGCTTCATAAGAAATACCTTATTCAAAGCGAAAGGCTTTTCATACAACTTTGCTAGGGTTTCCATCAACTCTAGAGTTGTCTTTGGTGTTGTGATATTGCACACCACCGATTGTGTCAGGCATAAGCGAATACTGCCAAGTACTTTTTTGTTTAAAATATCCCAGTCCTCATCCGTCATTGTTGTGGGTTTCTTGGTTTTCCTTTCCAATGGCTGCCATAAATCCTTCTGATAGAGATAGTCCTCCATATGCATCTTCCATAACTGATAGTTCTGCCCATTGAACTTATCAACCTTCATCTTACCCTCATCTGCCATTGCTCCCACTTAACCGTGAGACTCCCACTCAACCGTGAGACTTTCCTGCAAACGATAATCAAAAACAACCTGCTCTGATACCACTTGTTAGGTTTTCAAAGGCAGATATCTAAAAGCTAAATGCAAATTTTATCAAATAAACCAGAAATAAAACACACATAAAACTAACACAAAGAATTTAACGTGGTTCACCCAATGTGGGCTACATCCACCAAACCGCAGCCATCCAATGATATTATTAACCAGTGCAAAACCCTATTACAATATTGTGAATAATCGCCTGTTTCTTATAATACTATAACTCTATCCCAAACCCTTTATAAATTAGGGTTATACAAAATCGGGGTTTTTTTCCTTTTTATGATTTTTCCCTTTTTCGGTCGCCACATACCAACAAGCTCTCATCATTAACCATTACACACTTCTATCCAAGACTGTCCTTCCAATTTTCTTAATATCAATTGTTTCTTCCTCATTCCAGTCTATTGGATCTAAGCTTTTGGTGCCAATATTCAAGGCTTCATATGAGGGATCCAATACAATTCCATCATCCACCAACGTGTCAGGAATATTTTCTTTAACACCCAACTCTGCCATGAGTGCAACCAACAATCTTTCATAGTTCTTTTTCCTCAAATCATACTCATCCTGTCGATCACACCAAAAATCTTCTAACAAGTTGAAATGCCTAGTGAATACCGAAGGTAATAAAGCATACATCTTCTTCCTTGGATCAAAATACTTACGAGTTGTATACAATCCCAATTTCAATTGTATCAACTCATTACAAACTACCTTTGCTCCCTTCAAATGTTGGCAGCTATATTTCCCCAACTTCATGGGAAATTTATGACATCCAGTCTTGTGCTTGATCTCGAACCGAGCATTAACTTCAATGGCTTGATAAACAAACTCCATTAGCACTATCCTATTACTACAACACCTTGGAAGTAAATGTGGATGACCTTCAAAACTGAATAACCTGAAATATGTAAATTTGGGGTATTGGATGTACCAACTTCCCCATTTAGCAATAAAATCCATGGCTTCCTGACTTAACCTGTATCCTGCATCTCCACTCAATTGGTTTATAACCACATATAAAAATGCATCATTGACTCTTCTGAAGTGAGTCTCAACAACCTGAAGAGATAATTGATCATAATGTTCCCATACTTTCTTCTGCCCATCCAAGGCTCCCATTATACCTACTCTGTTTAAACCTGGAAAAATCCCCAATCTTGTTGCAGCATAAACCACATAAATATCCATCCAAAAAATACATCATCTATGATCCATTGACCTTTTGCAATACTTCATCAAGGGAAGGCAATGGATAGTTGTCCTTTTCAAAAAGCCTTGTTAAATTTCTGAAATCCACACACAATCTAATCTCACCATTTTTCTTCCTCACAGGAACTAGATTATCCACCCAAGTAGAGTGTCTAACTAGAAAGATTATCCTTGCAGCCAAAAATTTTTGTACCTCTTTCTGAATCAGAGCTTCAATCAATGCATTGACTGGGCATTGCTTTTGGTGAAATGGTTTGGCTTCTGGTTTGAGAGGAATTATATGTGTGATAACAGATGTATCAAAAGTTTTCAAGTCATTGTAACTCCAAGCAATTGCTTCAATATTCTATTTCAAAACTTTGATTATCTCCTCCTTAATCTCCTAAGAACAAGTTTTCCCTATAAGAACATTCTTTTTTGCCCCTAAGTGAGCCAAATTAACGGATTCATACTTGCCTCCCTCACTCTTTGTAGGCATTCTCTGATAAGCTCATGGATCTGAGTCAAATATCTTTTCCAATGCTATCATCCCTTTTCGGATGTTATTGCTCTTCAAATCCATTATTCCTTGTGGATTGTCACTTTCTGGATCCCAATCTCCTTGATCTCTATCAAAGTCATCAATTATTTGTCCTTGAAATACATCTGAACTTTTCAAGAAGGCCAAAATATGTTGATCATCATTAAACACCTAAAAATGTCTGACATTATCAGGGATAGCCGGAACTGAAACCAACTCCACCAAAAACCTCTTCAGATTTGAATCTTGCATAGGTTCAAGTGTACTTGCTACAACAGCAAGAGCATTTGATATTTGATTTGCTTCCCTTGGAATAAGAGTTATCCCAAAGGCATCAAAATGGTCTATTAAATTCCATATCTTATTTCTATAAGCATCCAATCTTTTGTTATGGCACGTGTATTGGCTATGTACCTATTTCACAATTACCTCAGAATCTCCCATCACTGCAAGAGCAGTTACCTTCTTCTTATTAGCAAACATGAGCCCTCTTGCAAGTGCTTCATATTCTACAACATTATTAGTACAACCAAACTACAACCTATAAGAGGCAAAGTAAGTTTTTCCTTTCAGATTGGTTAGTTCAATTCCAGCTCCACTTCCTGCTTTAGATTTAGAACCATCAAATTTAAGAGTCCACAACTAGTTTTTGGCTGGGAGTTCTTTCTTTTTAGAAGCAATGGGACATTTATCAGTTGTAACATGTGGCGGCTCAAACTTTTTCTGATCATCAGCAATAATCTTGAGGCTAGACTCAGTTGAAAGTTCTCCTATGTTCTCAATTTGTTCAACAATTGACTCCTGAGCAACCTCTTGAGTTACTTTATCATCTAACTCATCTTTCATCAACATCTTGGGCATTGGTAAATCATCTAGAGTAGGGGTATTGAAATGGAACTGAGATATTTCCACTTCTTCATGATCTGAAAACCCTAAGACCTGAGTTTTCTCTATTGGCAAAGACAGTTCCTCTTGAAAAAGACTAACCCGTGTAAGAATAGTTGCATCCTTAACTTAAAAGGAGAACTCATTGATTGGAGTCTCAGTTCCCTCTCGAGATCCTTATTTGGGCAGATCTACAAACCTTAGAATATATATGCATGACTGACATGTTAACTTTGAATGGTTCTGATAGTGTATTCTACACCAATTAGGAAGTAATAAACTACTTAAATCCGTTTCTATTCCTAAAACCAACCTATCTTGTTGCAGTTTCCTTATTAGACCTTGTTGGTTGACGTGAATCATGGAGTCACTATGGTCTAAGGATAATGCATCCTTAGGACTAACTACAGAGAAAGTAAGAACTTCCTCTTGCTTGTAAACACCTATCTCAGTCTCAAAGAATGCTACTTCATTTGGATCATCATACTCTGTAATCATGTGTTTGAGCCTAGGTTCACTTTCAATTCTTATCTGAGTGGCAACTCCTTTCCATGGTAACCACATATGCGAGAAATCCAAAGATAAATATCCTTCTATGATTTTCATTAGCTCTCTACTTAAGAGCATACCATATGTTTCTGGGATATCTACTATTTGAATATCTATATAAGTCTGGATCCTTGGGTCTGATTCAACCTGGACATGCATGTTCTTCAACTCACCTACAACATTGACTTCAATTTTATCCAATTGAATGACCTTTTTGTTGGTTGGGATAGGACTCAATCCTAATTTCTTACAAATCGAAAAAGGCATAACATTCCCTGATGCTCCAGAATCTAATAAAAAATTGTGCAAATTCTTTTCGAAGATTCTCAAACTTAACAAGAAAGGTGGGGTACTGGTCTTACTTTTATACATTGTTGCATTGGTCCCCTTTGCAGGAGTCACTCTACCTTTCCCTTTTAAGTGATCTGCCTCTTCCAAAGCTTTTAATACCACCTCTCGTTGAGCTAGGCACCACTTCATGATATCAAAAAAATACAATGATGTCTTTTGCCTCTGTAATTCTGCAACAAATTCAAATTCTGAATCATTCCTAACTTGGTACTTAGGAAAAGAAGGTTAATTACCTCTATTCTGAGAATCAGAAGGTCCCTTTGGGGGAGGTGGATTATTATCTGCATTCTAGTTTGGTGGAACCATATTATTTGGGGGTGCATATGTTGTGAATGGCCCCTTGTTTTGATTTCTTAGGAAATGGCCACCCTTAGATTGGAAGGCTTGAGCATCATAAATATCCTCTTCTGGGTGATTATCTCCTTGCATAGGGAATTGATACTTTTCTTCAATGGTTTCATAAGTCATAGCTGTGTTGAGTGACCCATTATCCTGATTGGAATTTCTTGTTGGTGGATGGGCATCAGCCTATGCTATTTTCACAATCTTTTCCATTTATGGGCAATTGACCTCAGAATGGGTTGATGTATCATGTAACCTACACCAATTTGTCATAAAATTCAAGTCAACAACATTAGCAGTGTTTGTTCTTTCTTCACCTGCTTGATAATTCTGAGGAACTCCTCCATTGTTAGGTCCAGTGTTCCACTGCCTATTATTGTTGTTATTGTTGATTCTTTTATTATATCCTCTATTCTGATTTTGATAGTTCTGATTTGAGGAGTTCCGATTCTGGAAATTCCTATTGGTGTTCTAATTCTAGTAATTTCCCTGATAGTTATAACCTCCCTGATTGTTGTAGTTCTGATTTTGATTATTGGGAGGGTTTTGTCTCAGTCGTGCCATGTCATTTGACATCTGAGAGAGAGTCTTTTTAAGAGTCTCTACTTCACTTGTAAGTTGTATAGTTTGATCATTCTGCACATTTTGAACTATGGTAGGGGAATGGACATGCGTTGGTCCTCCCCCTTGTTGTGGTTGCTTCTGAGATTGTTGTTGTTGTGGTTGGTGTGAGGCATCTTGTACACCATTGCTAAAGAAGGGCACCGTGGGTGGAGCTTGTAACTTAGACATAGGTCCATATTGGGAATAAGACATCCCTGGGACAGTGTTGTATAATGGTGGGTTAGGCATCGAATAATTCATTGGAGGAAGAACTGCTCCTAACCCTCCAGATTGCAAACTTATTTGCTGTTGTAGTTTGATAGCCAAATGATAGATCTTAGACAATGAGTCAATTTTATCAGGTTGATAAGTTCTTTGCAAAAATAGGCCAATCAAAGGATCAATAGCTCTCAAATATGCCTGTATGGCCATGCCCTCTGGTACTAAGTAAAGCTCTTGTAGCCTACTATACATCCTTTTGAACCTAGTGTTAAACAAAGGCAATGGTTCATGATGTTCTTTCCTTATGGTGGAAAATTGGTGATACAATATTTCAAGATCAACATAAACCCTGAATTGATTAATGAAAGCATTCTCTAAATCAGTCCAACCTAGGATAGATCCCTGAGGCAGATTTAGGTACCAATTATATGCCATGTCTCCCAAATAGTAAGGAAATAGTCTACATACCACATCTTGGTGAGAAATTTGAGCTCTTGTGCAAGCATCTTTGAATGCTTGTATATGTTCTTCAGCACTTCTCAACTCTCCATGCATATATTTCAAACAGAACCTCTCTGGGTTCTTTGGTAGATAATGGAATCCACCAGGAATAGTCCCTAACAAAGAGGGATTATTCACAAAGTAAGCCATTGGTGGGATGGGTTGGATAGGTGGTGGTGATACAGGCCGAATTGGTGGTGATGATGTAGGTGGAATGGGTGGCGGTGTTTGTGGATTTGGTGGAAATCCAAGTGCAGTAAGCGATGGTGGCAACATAGATATTTCTACCCTACAAGCATGGGGTCTAGGTCTAACCGAGGTTTGAAGTTCTTCAAATAGTTCACGATTAGTAGATGATTTGAGAACCCTCTCGTATCCCTCCAGTGAAAAAGATCTTCCGCGAGCCAGCTTGTCCTTTCAGGCCCTCCTTCTAGCGCCAACTTTTGTTGATGGTTAAAATGACACAAACAACATTAAAACAAAATATTACTATTCTATTTCTCTAGAAAAATATTTCTCCTGAAAAAGAAAGACTACATATAGTGCCCTAACTCCCAAGGTCCTGGTAGTTGGTTCTCAACTGTCTCATGTCACTCAATTGGTTCATGCAACTGTAATGTTCAAGGGGCTTGTGCTGGTAATAAAAGACTTTAAGTTGTGACTCTCTTTGTTTAACAAGTGGGTTTTAAAAAAAAGAAAAAGATAGGACAAAGGGGTAACCAGTGAATTTAAATCAATCTTATCTAATGTCCGGACATATATCTTCAATAATGAATGTTTTTCAATAAGATCTAGAGAACCATAAGATGACACAACCTATAGAATGATCTATACCATTGCATACATTTCAAGTGCTTAATTAATTCCACACTTACAATATCATGAATACTTCAAGGATTTCAAAACAACACACATTCATTCATCATTAAGATCATAGATCAACAAAATTCAATAAATTTAATTCAATGACAATCTAACAAGATAATCTTTAAATTTGGTTTCTTCTAATAACTTTCACCACATAAGAAACTATCATGCTATAGCACAATCACTGGCATTCAGATGGATTATAACTTATCAGCCTTATCAAAAACAACTCAATTCGAACTCCATAATGTGTAAAAACCTGTAATTCTATTAACTGTAAAAACTATCAAATAACAATGTATCCTCAAAAAAATGATCACTACAAAACTCTATCTCCCAGCCTTCAGGTAAGCCAATTCTATTCTCAATTAGCCAACCTTTACAATATGATACCCCCTAGGTATTTATAGATATACAAAAAAGTTTGAACTTCACTTCTATTTTAGGCTTTCCACCTTTCTAGGAACAATCAACTTTATTGGAAACTCAAATCAACCTTGATCTTGAGTTCTTACATTATATGTTCAGTTTGATCTAAAAATAGAAGATAGAATAGAAGAGGAAGTCCTGCGCTCAAAAAACTATTAGTGTTGTATGCATGCAACATGCAAGGAAGAAGAACATCATGCATGCAAGATTTTTATGCATCTGAAGCTAGATCTGCAATGAACTCATCATAACTAGTGAAGACCTGTTGTAACATATCCATATCTGGCTCATCAATCCAGTCATATTCAAATTTGATCCTATCTAACTCAACTGCAGCAAACTCTTTCATAATTTTAACCTTTATCAATTCTCTCCCTGCAACTTTTATTTCTTCTTTGACTTCTACAAGCTGATCTATTACCAAGTCTCCTCCATCATCCTTCTCCTGCATGAGTCCTTGAAATATTTCATTCCATTTCTCTTTAACCTGACTCAAAGGCATGCCATCTTTTGTCATTACATTCACATCTACAATTATGCCCATGACTGTTTCCAACTCTTCCAACTGCTTAGTTAAATTATTAACTGCTTCATGAATCTCATCCTTATGCTTGCTCAAAAAGCCAGTCCTAAACTTAAGTATGTGAGAAGTCTTCTCTACAAAATCTTTGTTATCATCTTCAAGTATAGATTTATCTAGAAGAGTAGTTAGAGGCAATGCATTTACCTTTTCTAACTTTTCACTGTACTCCTTATACTATTCTTCTTGTTTTTCTAATGCCTCAATGTATTGATGCATCTCTTTTATTACTCCTTCTGCCTCCTTGTAGGCTTCAAATCCTTTTGCTAAAACCTCACCTACCTCTCGGTTCAATTTGTCTATCCATTTTTCTACCATCTCCGCCTTACCTCTAACTTGCACCAAATCATCTACCTCCTTTTTACTTAACAAAATAGGAGTCTCAATGGTTGCAACTTGTTGTAACCTTGGAGAGGAAACACTCTTCAAGAATGAATGCAACTGATCCAATTGAGCTTTAATCTCATCTTTCTTTTGCTTTTCCTTGATCATCCTTGATTTAGTCATTGAAGCCACCACATCAATCAAATTCATTTGTTGATTTCTAGTGGGTTTTCCCAAATTAACCGTACTCAACTGATAGTCAGTTAGCTACATGTTCCCTACCTCCTTTTCTATCATCGGCATGGCACATTCAGCAACTATCTCCCCTTTATCTGTGAGCCTGGTAGAATGTAATATTTTAGCCTTCTTCTTAGGTTTTTCTTGTTCAATTCCCTTCATCATGTCCTCCCAATTAAGAGGTTGAGGAGGTGTTCTAGCTCTCTTATGCAGGTCTAACTTCAACCATATAGGAGCACTAGGAGTAGTCATCATCATGGAAGAGGAAGCAACAATTGTAGAGGGTGGCTGAACATTTACCTCAGGCTGAGAATAAACCTTTGCTTTCTCTTGTTGCTCCTACAGCACATGCATCTACACCAACTTCTCAGCCTCTTCTCTATCCTTTTGTTCTTTTCTCTTCCTTCCTTCCTCTTCTTCTCTTTCTTGAACTTCTTTTTCTAATCTTTCTTTTTCCAAAACCTTTTGTTTCTCTTTTTCTATCCTCTCTATTTCTAAGGCCTTGAGCTTCTCTGCCTTTTCCCTTTCTTCTTCAACTTGTTCTTTCTTTATTAGCTCTTCAGCATCTTTTTTAGAGGTTCAGCTTCTTCTTCTTTCTGTCAAGCCTCCTCTTCAAGTTTCAGTTTAGCAACCAGGATTTCCTTTTCCCTCCGATCTCTTGCTTTCTCCTCCTCAAGATCATGGATCTTTTGCATCAACTCTAACTTGTCATTTTCTGCTTTGATCTTGAGCTCATGCTCTCGTTGCCTCGTTTGCTTCTCTAATTCATCAGTTGCTGCCCTTGTTTCAATTTGTTTTGCCTTTAATTTCTGCAGGTGAAGCAAAGCATCAGCTTGCACCTTAGCATCCATTTCCTTTTGCTTCTCCGTTGTAGCCCTTGCATCAGAGTCTCTTGTAGCATCTTCAAATAGCTTCCATTGCTCTTTTTGTGTCAGAATCTGCTCAATAGTATGCTCTAGAGGCATGTTTTTTCTTGCAAATCCTTCCCTGACAGAGTTTCATTTGAGTCTGTCTCAACTTCCAGAATTTCTTCGCCTACTTCTTTTCCCTTAGCAGTTTCAGCCATGCCATAAAGTACTCCTTCCTGAACTTCTTTGCTCCTTTTCCTTGTTAGTGGGGCTTGTGTGGATGACTCACCCAATATGGGCATAGAAATAGTAGATCCTATTTCAACATCTCCCTCTGGTACCTCTTCTTCTTCTTCGACCACCTCAAGTTCTATTTCTTCAAAATCCGGAGGAAGGAATTCTAATGGCTCCTTGGGAGGTGTCTTTATCTTGATTATTTTGTATCCTTTGCCCTTTTTAAGAACTGGTCCCTGAGGAGCTTGAGCTCTCATCATCAAGCATTTCACACTTCTATCCAAGACTGTCCTTCCAATTTTCTTAATATCAATTGTTTCTTCCTCATTCCAGTCTATTGGATCTAAGCTTTTGTTGCCAATGTTCAAGGCTTCATATGAGGGATCCAATACAATTCCATCATCCACCAACGTGTCAGGAATATTTTCTTTAACACCCAACTCTGCCATGAGTGCAACCAACAATCTTTCATAGTTCTTTTTCCTCAAATCATACTCATTAGGCTGATCACACCAAAAATATTCTAACAAGTTGAAATGCCTAGTGAATACTGAAGGTAATAGAGCATACATCTTCTTCCTTGGATCAAAATACTTACGAGTTGTATACAATCCCAATTTCAATTGTATCAACTTATTACAAACTACCTTTGCTCCCTTCAAATGTTGGCAGCTATATTCCCCCAACTTCATGGGAAATTTATGACATCCAATCTTGTGCTTGATCCCGAACCGAGCATTAACTCCAATGGCTTGATAAACAAACTCCATTAGCACTATCCTATTACTGCAACACCTTGGAAGTAAATGTGGATGACCTTCAAAACTGAATAACCTAAAATATGTAAATTTGGGGTATTGGATGTACTAACTTCCCCATTCAGCAATAAAAGCCATGGCTTCCTAACTTAACTTGTATCCTGCATCTCCACTCAACTGGTTTATAACCACATATAAAAATGCATCATTGACTCTTCTGAAGTGAGTCTCAACAACCTGAAGAGATAATTGATCATAATGTTCCCATACTTTCTTCTGCCCATCCGAGGCTCCCATTATACCTACTCTGTTTAAACCTGGGAAAATCCTTAATCTTGTTGTAGCATAAACTACATAAGAAGTCATGAAGAAAGATTTAGTATGTCTGACCCTTGTGAGCTGATCATGTATGGCATCAGAAACAATCATTGACCAATCAAACTAGTAACCACCCTGAAAGATTACTTGAATAAAATGAAACATCCATTCCTTGAAGTGGAAGGCATCCCTCTTCCCAAACACTCTGGACAACATTAATATCAACTTAGATACCTCCTTGAAATCTGCCCTCTTTAGCTGGTTTGCAAGCTTGCTTAAGGATTTCTTCTCTGTATTTAACTATTTTTTGTTTAAGTGAGACTTATTGGAGTCTTTATGTTTGCTATACTTCTCCAATGCCTCTACTTCAGTCAGTTGCACCAAGTTCTTGGGATCGGGAACATTAAATATACTTTGGAACATTTGTGGAGTAAGATCTATAATCACATTATTTTGTGAATCCATGCATAGTCTTGTAGCAGGATTGTAAGTACTAGCTACTATCAATATCAACTCCGGACACTAAACTGATAAAGGAAACACAGTGATATGTGCAAGACCGGAGTCAACAATCCTTTGTGTTCTCCCTGTCAAGTTTCCTCATTCTGCAAAGGTCTCTTCATGTAATTCTTCAAAGCTATACTGGCCCAGATTGGTATCTATGATATCTGACCAGTCTGATTCTACCTTGCTCACTTTCACCATCAAATTCCTATGATCATACCTCAAGGTATAAGGCAGTTGTTCTGGTTTCACCTTCTTTATTTTTGGTGTTGTCTTTGATGTTCCAGCCGGTTGATTCCTTCAAGCAGCCTCTCCTGATGTTCCTGACATCTTTCAATTCTCCTCCAAAGCAAAGCTCTAATTAGATCTTTTATAAATCATTATAAAACATGCTTTTAAAACATACTTGTTGCATATACATCGGAGTCGGAACCAGAAAGAAACTCAGAACAATCCCTTTTACAAAACTATCAGACTCAGAGCAAAAGCCGATATAGATGCTTCACTTAATAACAATCAGGCTTGGGATTGGAACCGGGATAGTGGTCAGAACCTGGATCGGAATGAAAAAGGGATTCGATTTTCTTTAGATTTTCCAATTTTCATATCCGGTTTCAACTTCGCTTCCGCTTCCTACTACTAGCATTACTCTTTTGAAAGAAGACTTTTATTACATTTGGACCCGGAAACGGGATAGAAATGGAATCGATAACTTTCATATAACAAAATTCTTAAGTCCATAATCGATTATGATCCCGCCTCCACCTATATTATCATATACTTCAAGGAAACCTTTTAGAACGCGGAGTCAGAAACGGGATAGAAATAGAATTGATAACTTTGAAAAGAAAAACTCTTAGATCCATAATCAATTCCAATCCCACCTCCGGCTATGTTATCATGACGTCATCAAATATTTTATTCATTTTCAACACAACTTCACGATTAAAACCTAGGTCACTTTAAAATGGAAAAGGAGCTTAAAAACTCCACACCCATATGACCATGGGGAACAACTGCATCTTAGGACCATTATTTAAATCTTATTTAACCGTGATCATCAGGCGATACGAAACCCTAATCTGACAAACCCGATAAAACTAGGGCATGGGTTTAAACCTTGCCATTTTACTAGACCAAAACACATGATGAAACCCTAATCAAACAATAGATCTAATCTACCCTAACTCACTGTAAATCATTAATCTGCCTCATTGTAAAAACCCTTAATCTAGTCTAATTTACTACGAACCCAAAATAAGAACGACACAATCACAATTAAGACGTGAAAGCGACAATGCCTAAAAATAGAAAGAAACAACATGAAAGTACAAGAAAACAAAGATTCAAGTAAAACAAACAAGACCAAACAAGAACCTGCTCATTCAATCATATCGATGATCATAGATTTTCCCTAAAACAAAATGATTGAACACGTGAGTAGATATAAAACAAAACACAACAATCACGACCGTAAATCAACAAAGAACAACAAGGATAAGAAACCTACCTCAAACGCAAACAAACCTGAGCTAACTTTCTGAATCGATTCGCACACAATATCCCTTCTCTATCTTGATCAATTTGCTCAAACGAACTCTGCTACTACTCTTTCGCACTCTTAAACTTGTAACAATAACAATAATGATCGGCTTTAACCCTTAATAAAGGTAAATATGTGAATCTCTACCTACATCGACAACCACCATTAATGCATTAAAATTCAGTAAAGGTAGAGTCGAAACTATAAGAGAACGAACACTCGTCTGCAATGCAACTTCAGTCAAAAAGTCAATGGCAAAAGTGGTGGGGGCGAAACAAAAATGGAAACGGAATCTCAAATTCATAAAATTCCCAAACTCAATTCCCATTCCGGGTCTGAGTCCGCCAACTAAAAACAAAACAAAAGCAAAAACAAAAAGTAAAGTAAAAAGACCACCCTAATAAAAACCAAAAAGACAAGACTAAAAAAACAAAAAGTCAAAATAGCAGAGGCGGGGAAGGAGTTGATTACGATTTTCCAATTTTTAATAAAGACTAAGTTAACACCCATTCCAGCTCCGATTCCGCTGAAGACAAAAAACAAAAAACAAAGGCAAAGAAAAAGACTATTGGGATAGAACCAAAAACAAGCCTCAAAGAACTTTTAGAACCCGATTTAGTTCTGGTTCTGATTCTGACAGACTCAAAAACAAAAACAAAGATAAAGAACAACAAAGGGGGACCCATTTTGACCAAGGCAAAAGATGGGGTGGTTATGCAAGGCATAACACTTTCGAGATAATCTTGGTATGGTGGAGAGTATAGCCCTAAATGGGAAGGAGTCTCAGTATCAGTAATCCTCTTTAATGAGTTATTCTCTATGAGAGAAGTTCAAGGTGAAATCCTTTGTTAATGAGTTCTTCTCTATGAGAGAAGTTCGAGGTGAAATCCCTTGTTAATGCATTCTTATTTGTAAGGGTGAGAGCCCTTTTTCCACCCTTTGGGAGAGCCATGGTGGATGTCATGTGTGTGACTCCATGACAACATCACGTGAGGGAGTCCGTGATGATTTTCTTGTACTTGTGTTTCACCCTCTGGAAGAGCCATGGTGAATGTCATGGTGAGGTGACAACATCACATTAAGTGATGAGCACGTGTACATACCATCTATGGAAGTAGCCATGATGGTAGATATCATGATGAGGTGATATATGATATCACGATGAGGTTATATCTGATATCACAATGAGGTGATATGCTTTCACGATGAGGTGATAAGCTTTTTTCTTTTCATGGATGTAGCCATGTTTATTAACATCACTATGAGGTGATATATATTACTCAGGTGGACATATTCCTCCCTAGCTGAGAGGGAGTATTAATGATAAGTCAACCACATGATGAAAACTTCCAAATTGAATTAATAAATAAATTTAAATAATAGCTAAGGCTATTTAAATCTATATACTAATATTAAATAAAAAGAAAGTGCTTCATCAAATTTGAATTAAATAAAAATATTTTATTTAATGATTAAATATATTTATAATAAATGTTGAATTCTTCTAGAAAATCGTGCCTCTACTCTAAGATATTTTTGTTGAAGGTCGACCTCTCTTGGTGAAGAGGTGCAAATTCATTGTGGTTACATATATATACAAGGAATTTCATTAGTTTTTCATCATCAAGTTCATCGGAGGATAATTCACATCAAGGAGAGAGGAAGTTCAGACGAGTGCAACAAATCATAAATTCTGTAGCACCAGATCGATTCCAAGGAGAAACACATTCATTTGTTTATGCATATAGGAGAGGTATGAATATTCATTGTATCAAAATTGGCATTGTGTTATGCTTGAGTTGTAAGCAGATTTCTTCTCTTATTCAATCAATATATAAGGGATATATATTGGTTGGGTTTTTCTCCCTTAGGTTGGAGGTTTTCCCAGGGTATCTTGTGGTGTTCATTGTCTCATGTGTTGCATTTTATGATTACTTTTTGTTTGATTTATCTGATCATGAAAAACTAACAACATCTCTCATAAATCTCAAGGAGGTTAATATTGTAAATGAGTCTTGTAGCTAAACATATCCATGATTTGATTTTTGGATCTTTTGGGAAGTTCTAGCTTAAGGTTTCATCTTGCCACTTTGTTGGTACGAATGTAATCAATATTTAATGAATGGGACAGCATTCTAATATAATATAACATTTTTAATGGTCACTTCTTTATTTCATATGAATTTTCATAGTATGGGATGGATAAATAAGAGTGTTTAGTTGATTGATATCATTATTTGCATTGTATGTATATGTATAGCTCATATTTGTTTGTGATTTCTACTTCTTTGTACTGGTATAATGGTACTCTATAACCAAATGAATAAGCACCAATCCTTGAAGAAATCATCCACCATGCACATGACTTGAAAATATCAATAGGAGTATAAATTAGTTTTATGTGTGCCTCCTAATTTGACATTATAACCAAGGAAAACATCTTCAATGATCCATAAATAGTTAGTATCCCAAGATATTCATTTTTTGAATTCTCACATCCTACTATTATATAGTGATGTGCTTAGCATCTTAATAGAGTTTATATAAATAGGTTATTCCTTGGGCTAGTGATAGCTTTTGGGTTCAAGCATAAAACAAGTATTATTATAGAATAAGTAGACACATACAAATGGTCTCGACTCACAAACCATATTTTTATACATCTTATCATGCTTCGTCTCAACATAATTAAAACAATTAATTATGTCCTATAGTCCAATGCCAACTATTAATCAAATAATTCTTAATTATTTAATTAATTCACGTCTTTTATTCCTCCTGGCTATTTAAATAAATAAATTATATTTATTATTTAGATACGTCACTAATTTCTTATGTCACTCTAAAATTAAATAAATTCCTAAATTTATTTAATGATTATTAGTCCATTACTTCCTCCTGATTATTTAAATAAATAAACTTTATTTATTTAATTAATATGTCATTTACTATTTATGTCTCCTCATAATTAAATAAATTCCTATTATTTATTTAGTTATTATCCTCTCCAACTTTCTTTCTAATTTTAAATAAAATTATTTATCTAAAATTACCCATTTTCTAATTTTCCTCTGCAATTAAATAAAAATATTTATTTAATTATCTTATTGATTTTCTTTCTAAATTTAAATAAAAGAATGTTATTCAAATTGGCAATTTCCCTCTTTCCAAGTAAATAATTTTAAATTATTATTATTTATTGTCACATGAATTCAAAATTTTGGAATTAATTAAAAATATTAATCTCAAACTAGTATTTCTCTCCACAAATTAAGTTATTTTATAAATAACTTAATTTTCTAACTCATCCTTTTCCACTTACTAATTTTTATCTCACTCTCACAACTATTCTCTTCCCTTGATTTAATTTCTTAAATTAAATCTCATCCACTCAATTTGAATTTCATCCTAGAGTTGCCCTAACCCTAATTAAGAGGTTGTTATTTTGAATCTTGACCATAGATTCTAGGGCACTTATCAATCTTTAATCTCATCTATCCATTCAAAATTGTCTTTTCTATAAAATGCCAATTTTGTCTTCATTTCGGCATCTCTTAATATCTCTCAATTTCTTCTTCTTCATTTCTTCACTTCATTATTTTTTTCTAACATTGTTTTTTGTAGGTTTTAATATTGCATGTAGGATTTAGTTTCTCTTGCATAGTCTTTTAAAGAATCCTTTAACAGTTGCTTAGGACTAGGCAATAATATAGATTTTCTCATCAAAATCAGAGGGTACTTCACATTTCAGCAAGCTAGAAGGTACAATGGAAGTCAACCATGGAGGATGACGAAATTGGGTGAGATATCTCCTTTTTTCTTTATTTATTCTTTTTCATTTCATTGAATATTGTGGATTTATGTTTTTGCATGTGATTTTCCAACATCTTAATCTTGTAGGAAAAATCCATAGCTACATTGGTGAATGTGACACTTTTAACACAATTTTGTAGGTTATCGTACATTTTTTGTCAAAAAAAATTGTAGGTACAGGTGTACAGAATGACGCATTTGATAGTCCCTATGACGCAAGTGCTCTGTTGCATAACATCTTCTTGTGCAAGTGACGCAACTGCTCTGTCATGACGCATTTGACTACCGAAGCAACACAACTGCAATCCTGAGCCGCATTTGATAGAAGCCAAACTACAATAGACATATCCAACCGCATCTTCCAAATAGGAGGATGCATTTGTCGTATTCAGCTGCATTTTCTCTGTTGCGACACAACTGATTGGTAGCAAAAATATTATGTTTTTGTCTTTTTCAGTTTCCTTTTTTTTTTTCCTTCTAAATTAGATTTTTTTTTATACTAATTTTTCTATGACAATGTGTGACAAGTTGTATCCTAACTCAATTTCATTACTTGTTTTATTCAATTTAATCCCATAATTTTTCATTTCACTCATGGATAAAATGAACAATCACACTTTTGCATTAGTTTAAAAAGAACAATCACGCTTTTCATGGGTTTAAAATGAATTGTTAGTTAGCTCACACTACAAACGGTTAAAATGAACCCTTTACTTGATACACTACAAACGATTAAAATGAATGTGTGTTTGATGTGTATTGTAATTTAGTTAATTATCACACCTTCACACTTTCAATTTGGGTTTAAAAAGAACAACCATGTGAGTGTGATTCAAACATATTTGTGTGCTCTCTCTTTGTTTTTCAATGAAGATTGATTGAACTACGAATATGTTTGCTCGCTTTTGTTAAATTTAGAAATTGGGCCTGCTTTGGTAGGAAAAATTACTCACCCCAAAGTGACTCAAACCGACAACAAATCTCTTTAGTCGAGCTACTCCCGACCGGTATACAAATGTGAATCCTAAGGGAAAGCCTAGGATTATGAGTGTAGTTATGTCATACGAACCAAGTAGTACTCCCCAAAACCTTGTTGAGGTTAACCTCTTTAGGCTAGAGTGTGTCCTTAACGGAGCTTAATCTTGTGCCCCATGTATGGCCACTCAAATGGGTGCATAAATTAAAAACCTTAGTTTAGTGTGACCAAAAACCTTCTATTCTTTGGTGCAACAACGGTCGTTGCCAAGTCACCCACACTTGCATAATTTTTAGTAGAGATGATCAATCTTCCATGGGAGTTTCATGGAGGTTGGAATCTTGGTTTCCCTAAGAAGTGAGTGCACTGTAAGGGGAAGCCCGTGGGGCCAAGCTTGTAGATTCATCCACTAAGAATATGCGGTTGGAGTAAAATCCATGTGGGATCCAAAAGAATATTGTCTTTGCAGCCATAGGGATTTGTAAACGTTTTCTATGTGGTTATTTTTCACTTTCTCACAACATCATGTGTTTGCCAAGTATATTTAGACAACATGAACAAATGAACATCTACCTCAAAATCTGAAACAAAAATGCCAAACTAAAACAAATTCCTTACAATCTACCAATTTTTTTTGCCACAAACAAAACATTGCGATCCATTTGCCATCTTGAACCAAATTTGTTAATTTTTGAACCGCAATTGCTCTATCCCACTTCATACGCTATCTAAACTATATCAATTGCTTGTCTTATAACATATTTTCTTTAATAAACATCACAATTGTTTTGTTGCACTGCATTTGCAATTTGAATCATTGCATTTGTCATTTTGTACAACACTGACTAAATCCTTCAACACATCTGCCATATTGCAACACATTTTCTAGAATCTGAGATGCATCTGACTGCTCTACAATGTATTTTCCTTCCTGTGACATAATTTCTTCTTGGAAAGATGCATTTGAAACTATGAAGCATTTGCCTGTCAACTGGAAAAATGTTATTACTGTCAAAAACTCGAGACCGAACATTTGCAAACAAAATTTTTTGACATCTTTTTCTAGCAATCTTTTGTCTGAAACCGGAAAAACACTTGTCCAAGTCATCCATTTTTGCATTTTTAGTTTTCATTTAGCTTGCAATCCATCATCATCTTCAACATAGGCAAAGTCTTAAGTCATCAATTTTGCACACCTTGGGATAGGCAAACTTTCCTTATTTTTTCAAAACTGTCTCAAAAATACGTTGTCATTGGACCAAGTCAAACAAATCAATCCTTAGTCATTGTCCTCTTGTGAGCTATTTCCAGCTCATAAGTCTAGTGTGGAAATCTCACCTTGTCATTTTGTCATCTTTTCCTTCAAACCATTCCTTTGACAATCGAAATCGAGACATTGGCCAAACTTTGAATGGTTAGAAAACCTTTACTAAAAATCATTTGACATAGGACACTCATTACCACTTTGCATTTGAAATTCCTTTTAGTCTTTTTCTTCACTTTTCATTGTCACCTTGCATCATACATAGTCTTAGTCTTAGTCTCATTCCATCCACCATCATGTCTTCAAGTCACTATGACATGCTTGCTAGTCGAATTGAATGCCAATTCATTAGTAATGGTCAAGCACAAATAGCTAGGGACTTCAAAACACTATACCTCCAATCCAAGTCCAAATTTACAACCCCTAACCCTCCATTTATCTATCCCTCTTACCAACAACCTATAATTCCTAGTCCTTCATCCATTTCCCCACCATATTATGAATCTTTTCACATAAATTCCATCATTCATCCACAACAAACATCTACCTATTGTCCTTATCCTAACTTTGACAAGGGAAACCAACCGTCCATGTCATATCCTAATCCTCCATCCACATCATATCCTAGTCCTCCATTCACATTATATCCTAGTCCTCCATCCACATCATATCCTAATCCTCCATTCACATCATATCCTAATCCTCCATTCACATCATATCCTAATCCTCCATCCATGTCATATCCTTGTCATGCATTTATGTCCTATCCTATCCCATCATACCTCAACCAAGTCCAAACTTCCATGTCATATCCTAGTTCATTATACACCAATACATTCCAAGACACTCCATCCCAACATACTTTTTTTCATGAAAACATATCTATTCATGGTCTCCAAAGTCCCATCTTCTTACCTACTCTTGAGGATACATGTCAAGAGGCAAGTCCAAAGCACTACATCATAACATCATTGTCTTATCTAGATCAAAGTAGTCCATTGGACCACATATTTAAGTCCATTCAAGAAGTCCTCCTAGACAATCATGGCAAACCAAATACACCTATCCTTGGTCAAGAGTCCATCCACAACCATGTCAGTCAAGATGACCCTATCCTTGGTCAATATCCTATTTCCAATCATGACATTCAAAACAACCCCATCTTTGATCAAGAAGTCCAAAACGATCCACTCCTCGACCTCTATGCCATTCAAGACCAAACACTTAATGATCCTATCTAGGCTCCGACTATTGACACTTTCCACAGTGAGACACTTGCCTCCATGGGACACATAGATGATCTACCCCTAGAACAAGAGTATTGTAGCATGGAAATATTTTCAAATGATCAATCTATAGCTGAATTCAGTGGGCTCTATGACAATGACCATGAAGATGGTTTCGACATTAAATTTGAAGCACCAGCAAAATCATCAGAATCTGATATGTCAAAAAATTAGACCAAAGATGTTAATCAGAAATCTATCCAACATGTTAATAAAGCTACAACATCCTATCAATTAGGATCATCTATCTTTTTTAGAACAGGATTTCTTACAGATGAGAAGATTTTGAGCATTAATTTCCATAATAAGGATGGGTTGGCATCTTGCTTCCAAAATAACAAGTACCCCATCGCAAACAAAAATTTTCAGAACATGCATTATCAAGGAAAAAATTTAGGCCTACATGAGCAAGGAATTATAGAAATTGTACAAGTTTAGACAGATTATAGACATCAAGGTCTTGGATATTTATCATTTAAAAAATATAACGATGTTAGTGGTCCCTCCTCGATCTTGGGGGAAACTTTATCAAGTACAAACATCAAAATGGGTGTCATGAGTAGCCCTTATCACAAGATTGTTTCCAAAACCCCTTCCCTCCACACCCCAAACCATCATTCTATTATGAATAAGCCTTCCATTTGGAACCAACAAAAGCCTTACAAATACAAAATCCAAAATCAAATGTCAAAGGTCAGGGAATCAATCAAAAATACAATTGGACAAATGAAGCTAAAATGGATCCCAAAACAAAATGGGTCAAGTCAAGAAAAGAAAGAATCAGGCAAAGAAAATAAGCCAAATCCAAAAGTCAATCAAAATGTGGAGCCACAACACAAGAGGAATCCCACATATAATACATGTCCACCCCCTCCAAAATGGCCATCAAGAAAGACATATAAAAATGTTGGTTCCAAACAACATCTTAACCCGACACGTAAAGTTTGGAGGATAAAAAATAATACATCCAACCAACCCATCCACATCCACCATCATCCATCATAATCCTTCATCCTCCTTAAATTCAAAACATCCCATGTCACAAATCCATCACATCTTAGCAACAACTCTCTATAATAAGGACTCTCATGGTACTTTATTGCGATGTGTGTATTCTGATAAGGCCAACTCTAGTATCCACGAGGATCACAATGACATCAATCAGTTGTATGCAAGAGCTATCATCTTGCTAAGGAAACTACATAAAAAATTTCATTATTGGCATGTCATGGCACCAATCCCCACATCGGCATCGTCAAAGGATTTAACATGGTCAGTGGTCATCTAAAGCATCAAGGCTATCCGATAAAATACTAAAATACAAAAAAAAATGAGAATATCAAAAAAATCGTCACCTTGATGAAAACCTAGCAAACAGGCATCATGGTGACACCAAAAAATCAAAAATTCCAAAAATAGTAAAGAGAAAAATTTCATCCAATAGTGAAAACCATTCTTATGGCGCTTTAGATAAGTACCATGATGAAAACCTAGAAAATAGGCGTCATGTGTAAAATAAAATATCTATGTGGACCTTTGCACTTGGGGGTAAGTTGTCTCATCTCCCATGCCCTTCACATGACATTATCTAAGACACTTCCATCGATCCATCTAAACCCTATCACTTTCCGTCCATATTCCCACCTACTTTGATCTTGATAAGGACTATAGTACATAAATAAATCATATTTTGGGGAAATTTTTGACATGTCTATCCTTTTGTCCTAAGCTATTTCTGAAATACCATTTCATTGCCTTCATAACATTATCCAAGGCCATACCTCGGCAAAAATAAATTATCTTTATACGACATAAGCCATCCATGTCTCCTATCTTTTACCAAAGCCATCCATTGTCCCTTTATACCTATCACCCATCTTGGTTTCCCTTGTCAATAGTCTAAAGATCCCTCATCATCCCATCCAGTCCTCACCAAGTCATTCCAAATGTAACAATATGGAAAACCTGACACATCATCCAAAACATTCCTTGACTTTGTCCTTGGCCCTGCTACAAACTTTTATCCTCTTGTCATGTCATTGCCATTTTCACATTGTTTTGGGATGTGTCCTTCCCACGTCAAACAACGTTATCATTTTCATCATCACATGTCAATCGGTATTCAACTTGAGTAGTGGAAAAATCATGGTTATCCTTGGATTCATGTGTGTCGGCATCATTCACATGAATTTTGTCACAATTTTCACAAAGCATAAAAAAGTCATAAAAATCATATTAAGTCCTAAAAAAAGGGCCTAAAAAATTTGAACAATGTCCTGAAGAAAACACAAAACATCCAAATCAATGTCAAAATCCCAAAAACAGAGTCAAAGTCAGTAAATTCTGGTCAATTCAATCACATCAATCATTCTTTATCCTGGTCTGAACTATGTTGTCTCTGCGCATTTACTACATAGGCAAGGCTCATCTTTGAGTCCCCGAGACATTAGGTCAGTCCTTTTAGGTTTGTCAAAATAAAATCATAAGTAAAACATGGTCATGTAAGTCAAATAAAGTAGACATAGTCTCACTTGACACAAGACAGTCATTTGAAACATCAACATCAAAATTGGTCAAAATAAGACAAAACATAAGCCAATCAATCATACAATCAAAATCAGTCAACTTGCCAAAACATTAGTCAAAATGTCAATCTCGTCACTCTTCGGTCCTCTTCAAGATGTGTCCTTCTTGGACTTGGATCTCGTAAAAATGTCATTTTCCTTTTTAGGATGTGTCCTTACTAACCTTAAGCACCGTCAAAATGTCAAAATTGTCAAACTATCACACAATTAATCTTCGACAAACAAACATTGGCAATACAATTAAATGGTTGTTAATTTTTGGCTATTTTGTCTTATCTTTTTATTGACTTGTCTTTTGGTCATGTTACTAGCTACCTCGAGGATGTCCCGTGAAGGAATTAGAGGTATGATGGCATCTCATGACCTATTCTATTTTTCTTTGACTGTTGTCTATGGATTATCTTGATAAAAAGACTAGGGAGACATGACCCTTAGTACGAGTTAAGAAATTACTTGTCTCTGATTGTCTATTTTGCAAGTGGATGACCTTGCACACCTTGGTCTATGTCATACCATGGTATTTGTTGTCCATTTGTGTCATTTTTACTGCCCAATGATGATTCGAGCAACACTTATTAGTACTTTGGAAAACGTTGAAGGATTCTAACATGCATTTCTTTTTCCACATTAACTTGCATTTTCTTCCCCATATCAACATCCATGTCTTCTATCCTAACATCCATCTTTTTCTCTAACATTTCTTCTACTCTGCATCATTATCATACTTATCTATCTTTCCTATATACTTTTGTCTTTCATCTTCTAGTCCTTTCATCTATTTCGAGAGCCCACTCGTATTCTCAGAACCCAATTGTCCTCTCGAGGGGGCATACCACAACCCTCCTCGTCATTATTCCTCATCCTATTTTTCACTAGGGTATTTTTTTTACTTATTTTCTTTGCCACAATGCGACAAGCTGCATTATGATAAAGAGGGGCAAATTTAGACACATAAAAATGGCCTCAACTCACAAACCACATTTTTATACATCTTATCATGCTTTGTCTCAACATAATTAAAACAATTAATTATGTCCCATTGTCCAATGCCAACTATAAATTAAATAATTCTTAATTATTTAATTAAGTCATGTCTTTTAGTCCTCCTGGCTATTTAAATAAATAAATTACATTTATTATTTAAATACATCACTAATTGCTTATGTCACTCTATAATTAAATAAATTCCTAAATTTATTTAATTATTATTAGTCCATTACTTCCTCCTGATTATTTAAATAAAAACTTTATTTATTTATTTAATATGTCATTTATTATTTATGTCTACTCATAATTAAATAAATTCCTATTATTTATTTAATTATTATCCTCTCCAACTTTCTTTCTAATTTTAAATAAAATCATTTATTTAAAATTACCCACTTTCTAATTTTCCTCCACAATTAAATAGTTTTAATTATTTAATTATCTTATTGATTTTATTTCTAAATTTAAATAAAAGCATGTTATTTAAATTGGTAGTTTCCCTCTTTCCAAGTAAATACTTTTAAATTATTATTATTTACTGTCACATGAATTCACCATTTTGGAATTAATTTAAAATATTAATTTCAAAATAGCATTTCTCTCCACAAATTAAGTTATTTCTAAAATAACTTGATTTTCTAACTCATCCTTTTCCACTTACTAATTTCTATCTCACTGTTACAACTATTATTTTCCCTTGATTTAGTTTCTTAAATTAAATCTAATCCACTCAATTTGAATTTCAGCCTATAGTTTCCCTAACCCTATTTTAGTGGTTGTCATTTTGAATCTTGACCATAGATTCTAGGGCACTTATCAATCTTTAATCTCATCCGTCCATTCAAAATTGCATTTTCTATAAAATGCCAATTTTGTCTTCATTTCGACATCTCTTAATATCTCTCAATTTCTTATTCTTCATTTCTTCACTTCATTAGTTTTTTCTAACATTGTTTTTTGTAGGTTTTAATATTGCATGTAGGATTTAGTTTCTCTTGCATAGTCTTTTAAAGAATCCTTCAACACTTACTTAGGACTAGGCAATAATATATATTTTCTCTTCAAAATCTAAGGGCACTTCACATTTCAGCAAGCTAGAAGGTACAATGGATTCAGCCATGGAGGATGAAGAACATAGATGAGATCTCTCCTTTTGTTCTTTATTTATTCCTTTTCATTTCATTGAATATTGTGGATCTATGTATTTACATGTGAGTTGCTAACATCGTAATCTTGTAGAAAAAATCCATAGTTATAGAATATATCCATCTTCATATGTGTTTAATCCTATTCAAGGTACCTATATTGAATTCCTCTTAAAATCCAACATATTATAGCATATTGATTGTACTTGAGTAATGACAATCATGTGAACTAGTTGTAGGAGACCTAAAATAAAAATGATAAAAAAAATTATAGGTAGTGTAAAGTAAAATATAAAAAGTTATGCATTAGTTAAAAAATAAATATTAAATGTTTAGATATTTATATATAAATTTAAATCATTTTAATAAATTACTCCATTATACCATTAGCATCCTACCTCTTTTCTAATGCATCTATAATTTCTTCATGGTTTTCCATACAGAGTTTCTATAACTCTTTTTCAAAAGGCTTCTTGTGATACTTCACTAATTTTATATTTGTTGCTACAACCAAATGTGAGTAGTGCATAAATTTCTAATATGTTTAATAATATTTAAATGAAAGTAAACAATTCTTCCTTATCAAATATTTTCATAACCAAGTGCCAACAATAACAGTATAACTTTTTTGATACTCGTGGTTCTCATCATCTACTCTAAGCTCTCACGACGAGCCAACAAATATTGTGTTTCCTCTTCGTTACCCTTAGGTGTAACAATAACATACACATGTCTTGCAAAACACATATATTCAATAAAGTAGCCCTCATGATATGTAGTTCATAAAAATACATGCATGTATAAAATTAAAAATTAAAACAATGTAATAAATTTATATATTGAACTAATTTACCTTCTTGTACACGATTTGAAACATTCAATCATAGTCATCTAACACTATCAATTGATTATCCTCTTCAAATTTTGTCTCATGTTGAATATGTTTTTTCCTAAGTTCCATGGATCTATGTTACCGTTATTCAACCAATTTTGTGTTTTCACATGCTTCCCACTTATTCCCAATATAAAACTAATAAAAAAGAAAGTTCCCTACTCCACATAATCCATATGATTGTGTTTCAACTTTAGATGAACGGTATTTTTTTGATCCAATAATTCTCACAATCATGTCAAAGAAGAATGTTTTCTTCTTCAAATAACCAAAATAATTGTCAATTTTTTGATTTTTCACTTGACCATGTAGATAAATTTGTATTACACCAATCTATAATTTCACTTGCATATTTTGATTTCACTACATCTAGAAATTATAATCCTTGTGCTTGTGTTTCAGCTATTAGATGAATGATATTTTTTTGATCCAATAATTCTCACAATCATGTCAAGGAAGAATGGTTTCTTCTTCAACTAACCAAAATAATTGTCAATTTTTTGAGTTTTCACTTGACCATGTAGATAATTATGTATTATACCAAATTGACAGTTTCACTTGCATCTTTTAATTTCACTGCATCCAGTTGAATCATGCTCCCCTTTACTATATCTAACTTCAACTAAGCTCCACATATGTTGGACATTATTTTCTTTATGGTCCCTACATATCTAATAAAAAAATTGAGAAATTTAAAACTATCCTATATAATTTTCTAACAATATGAAATATTTTATCATTTATATTTCTCTTCGCTTTAAATTATCAAAATAAAATTGAAACAATATGTACAAACTCTAATGAGTTTAATCAATTATCACTCAAACATAAATGATACTTCCACAAGATTTTTCTATTTTTTTTCATATTTTCATCTACATGTCTATACTCAAAAATGATCGCATGAGCTTAATCATAATATTGAGACTAGATCTCATCTTGTGGAGCAAGAGTGTATTTTTTTGCAAACTCATCCACTAAACTATGGTTTCAACTAGAAATATTTTTACATATGTAAAATTATTCATCAATCAACGAAGCATATTCAGAGTGTTTCATATATTTGTACATAATATTATTATTGAATTATGTGATGAATGCATATGCATATCTTTACTTCACAATGATTTCTATATTTTTTATCCTTTAATGAATACTAAACATTGTTAAAAATCTTCAAATCTACTCATTATTGTCCAAAATCATTTAAAATACTTATATGTATTCATTATCCTAACAATGAAAGGTTACCACATGTACTTCAATCTATAAAAATATAAGATTTTGCTTAAATATTTTTCCATCATATGTTTCAAAAAATAAAATTATTGTAAACTCCTTAATTGATATAGGTGACAAATTAATACCAAATTCCTACACAGTTTTGTTAGTATGAAAATTACAATGTATATATCAAAAAATATCATAATAATAATGTATTTACACATGAATTTTGTAACAACAAGATATTGATTTTTATTGATTTTTGCATACCAAGGTTTACATTCTTCAAACAATATTTGACTTATGTTAATAAAATTCTCTAATTAATTCATCTAGAATATTTTTTATATAATTCTATTCAAGTCATGTATAATAGATTTTTTAAATGAGAATCATGACTTTTTGATCTCACTCTTAATTTCAAAACCTCTTTGGTATTAGACAATACCCATTTATTAGAATTCCAATAGTTTTCAATTAAAGCTCCAACTTCATTATTTAGTTTCATGTTAGACTTTGGAGATCCACCATTAAAATCCAAGCATTGGTTAATTGGATTATTTTCAATAATTACTCTTCTTTCTATCACTCTTCTCAAAGTTTTAGTATGTACATTTAAAAATTCACTTGTCTTACTTAATATTCTTTTGTTCAAAATTAATTTATTAACTATAACAAGTTTTATTGTCCATCGTGTTGCATTTTTATCTTTAGAATAAGGCTTGTTTCCAATAGAATCAATAGTATTAGCAACACTAGAAAATTTTGTTTCATTAATTCATTATTATTTTTGGTTTTTATATATATGCCTAACTTTTAGTTAAGTTTTCATATTTTCATCATTCTAAATAATTTCATTACCATTTGACATTGATATCCTAGAAATTTTTATTAATAAAATTAGTTTGGATGGGTTTGAATTGATCTCCAAGATATCTTACTAGGAAAACTATCCAAAATATTTTATTCTACTTTTTAAAATACATTTATTTTCACTCAAACTAGGGATTTCATTATCTTTTTTGTGTTGTTATTAATAGCATATTTAACTACAAATTACTATATTTAGCTTCTTTTAAAATATTAATATCATCCTCATTGATTGCAATAGAAGACTTACCTAGACTCATTTCTATAGTCACCTTTTTCATAATCTTATATTTTACATTCACCATTTCCACATTTGCATCTTCAACATTCACATCATTTAAACTTGCATCTTCTATATTAAGTCATACATGTTGGTTTCTTCAATTTCCTCCTCTTCCATAGTCACCACATTGGATACCTCAATATTTTTATTTGTCGAATTCTCTCTCCTATATCTTTGTCATTTTACCTCTTTCTCTTGATGTCCTTTAATTTATTCAATGTCATGACCTTATTATATTTTGTTAACATTTATTTAATCCTATAATTATGAATATATCTTGATAATGTGGTGCAACCATGGTAGGAGGGTCCTCAAAGAGAACAATCTAGATCATGTAGCAAAAGTTACACAAAAGAAGCAACATAGAATATGGAGGAAAATGCAGATTCAAACATTCTTATTAACAAAAAATTTGGTTACAATCGGCCAGCAACATCCAGGCTTATAGATTCAGGCTCACATATCTGATACAACATGCTCAAAATATAGTATTCCTACATGCGAGCGAAAATATCATAGATCAATTTCCACATGCATCTTAATATACTTGATCTTAATTTCCCCCCTATCATAATTATCTATTACAAGATTTATATCATATATGTAGATCTAGAAACATCCATGTCAGTCAAAGAACATTACAATCTCCAATGAAGGAAACACAATGTGTGCATGAATAGGTCGACCTCAAATTTGAATTTCTTCCATGACAGGTGTGTATGATGAAGTTTGGACCTAAGATTAAGGTAGAGGAAACTCCATGGAAAAATTTGAATCATACCTCAAGGATCCACAAGCTACGAGAAAGATCCATGAGTGATCAAACTAGCCATTAGGTTTAAAATTATTCTGGGGTTAGTTCCAAAAACTGCCACTTAATCCAAAAGTGATAACTTGTTGGAAGAAGATCCAATCAAGCTGAAAACTTGGAATTAGGAAAATGAACATGTCCATGATGAAAACATAGATCCACAAGATCTGGTGAGAAAACATGGTGAAATATTGAATCTTCCAACTGGAACAAGAACAAGAACAAAACTGAATGAAAATATTTTTGGTTGATGGAAGATTACCAAGAATCAAGGATGCTCCTTCATCAAACATTCATGGTTAATGAAAATTGAATCTCTGACTTTATGAGCGCTCAAGTAAAACTAATACGATCTACCTCAACTTGAGAAATCCAAGAAGAATCCTTCTACCCTTCCACTTCACAATATATTCTATGTACTATCCTCCATATGTTTTCCTCCCATCTCTGATATCGAAAATCTTCTCTATCCCATCTAATTGTTCTTTAGGAAACTATTTCTCCAAATTTTCTTTAGTGACTTCATTGAATTTTGCTTCATGGTACTGTTGTAGGCTTGTAATGTTGAATATAGGTGATATATCCATGCCATCTAGTAACTCCACTTCATATGCATTTCCTAAATAAACTTTAATCAACATATTATAGGGTCCAAACTTCCTCATTTTGAGCTTATTGCATGCACCAACTGGAAATCTCTCCTTCCTCAAATACACCATCACTTCATTTCCAACTTCGAACTCCTTACGTCTCCTCTTTTTATCTACTTGCTCCTTATACTTTTGGTTCATATATTCCAACTCCTACTTTACTTGAGTATGCACTTTCTTCATATATTCTACAAATTCCTCTACTTTAGCACTTCTTTTATCCTTCATATTGATGTCTCGTATTTTTGATATACCTCTAGGATGAACTCC
This sequence comes from Sequoiadendron giganteum, assembly GCA_007115665.2. NCBI lineage: Eukaryota > Viridiplantae > Streptophyta > Pinopsida > Cupressales > Cupressaceae > Sequoiadendron > Sequoiadendron giganteum. Next base: position 486,838,156 of record CM021103.1, read on the forward strand.
AGTAACAATCTCAAAAGTTGTATTTCCAGTACTCCTACTCACTGAATTATTGTAGGCAAAATCTGGTTGAGCAAGGACTAAATCACAACTTTCGATCTTATCTCCAACCAAACATCTCACTAAATTCCCCGAACTTCAGTTCACTACCTCTATCTGTCCATCAGTTTGTGGGTGAAAAGTAGAACTAAAATTCAAATATTTCTTCAACTTCTTCCAAATTTTCCTCCAAAAGTAACCAAAATTCTTCATATCTTTATCTGAAACAATACTCCTAGGTAATCCGTGCAATCTGACCACTTCCTTGAAAAATAATTCTACTATATATATTGTGTCTTCATACAAGGTATGAAATATGTCATCTTTGAAAATATATATACCACCACAAATAGAAAATCATTACCTCTCTATGTCTTTGGCAAACCAATTTTGAAGTCCATGTTGATATCCTCCCAAGGTTTCTCTAGAACTGTCAACAGCTTATGCAATCCAACATTCTAACTACTCCCTTTTTCAACTTGACAAACTCTGCAACTTTGCAAAAATTTCCTAACATCCTTATGAATCTAGTATTTCTCACTTACCAATGTTACTATCTTATCAACTCCAAAGTGTCCTGCCAATCCTCCACTATGTTTCTCTTTCACCAAGTTATCCCTCATTGAAATACGAGGTATATACACTGATTCCCTCTAAAAAACATATCCTCCTAAATGAAATAATCCAATCATTGACTCCTATCCTCCAAGATTGGTTGTTTACAAGCTCTTGAAGGTTCTACAAAATCCATGTCTTCCTCATACAAATTCTTTAATTCATCAAAGCCTAATGTCTCCACTCTCATTCCTATCAACAATTTCCTTCTCCTACTCAAGGCATTGACAACTCTATTTGACTTCCCACTCCTATATTTCAAAACAAAAGTATAACTCTGCGAGAATTCCACCCATCTCATGTGCTTTTGACTCAACTTACCTTGAATTTTCAAATACTGTAAACCCTGATGATTTGTGTATAACACAAACTCCTTAGATAACAAGTAATGTCTCCACTTCTTTAAGGCTTGAACTATGGCATATAACTCTTGATCATACACTGAATACCTTTAATGTGCATCATTCAACTTCTCACTAAAATAAGCTACTGGTCTTCCTTCTTGACTTAATACTTCTCCAATTGCATCACAGTCTACCTAAAATACATTATTAAAGTCTAGTAAAGCCAACATAGGCTGCTCATTCACCTTTTGTTTTAACAACTCAGAGCTCATGTTTTCTCCAGATATCCACCTAAAATCCTTCCTATCTCCTCTCATTTTTTTCTATCATAGGACTACAAATAGAACTGAAACTCCTAATAAAATTTTGGTAGAAACTAGCCAATCCATGAAATGGTCTTACCTCTCCAATGCTTTCAAGTGTAGGGCACTCAAAAATTTCTCTTACCTTCTCAGGATCCATCTTCAATCCATCTATTGATATCACAAATCACAGATATACAAATTATTCCTTCATGAAATTACACTTCTTAATGTTTATCAACAACTACTCTTCTCTCAACCTCTACAAAACTTATCTCATATGCAATGAATGTTCTTCTCTAGTCTTACTAAAAGTCAAGATGTCATCAAAATAGACAATCACAAATTTACCCAATAATTTCTTCAATACCTCATTCATCAACCTCATGAAAGTACTAGGTGCATTTGTTAGTCCAAAAGGCATCACCAACCACTCATACAATCCTTCATTTATCTTGAATGTTGTCTTCCATTCATCCCCTTCTCTGATTTTGATCTGATGATATCAACTCTTCAAATCTATCTTTGTAAATTACTTAGCTCCACTCAAACAATCTATAATGTCAGCCATCCGGGGCAAATTAAATCTATACTTCCCTTTGATCTTGTTTATGGCTCTAGAGTGTGTACACATCCTCCATTCTCCATCCTTTGTATGTGCTAGCACTATAGGTAATACACAAGGACTTAAGCTTTCTCTTCAAACATTTTCTCAACAAATTTTTCACTTGTCTATTTAACACTTTATTCTCTACTGGTGTCATCTTTTGTGTTACATTAATAGGAAAACTATCTCTAGGAATCAGATCCATGCAATGATTGATACTTCTCACAAGCTGCAATCCATCGGGTACGTTATTTGAAATGATAGCTTTATTTTCTACCAGCAACTCCTTTATCTCCTCAAGTTGTTCTTCTTCATGTTTCAAGTCTTCAACCTTCTTAGGAACCAAGGAATAGCACATGTTCTCATGTCTCGGTCCATCCAAAAATCTCCTTCCATCAACCATGCAAATTGTAGCATTCGTACAAATCTTTGCTTTAGGAACATCCTCCAATGGAAAAAAAGTTTGCTTCATCCCATTAGCAACAATGGTATATATGTGGTATATATGTTATTCTTTCCATCATGAATAGAATGTCTATCATACTACCAAGGACTTCCCAAAAAAACATGGCATACATCCATAGGCATGATATCACACAAAAGTTCATCATGATAATTTTCTATCTTCAATTTCACTAAACATTATTCACTTACCAGTATCTTATGCTCATCTTGAATCCATGATATCGAATAGGGCTTTAGGTGTTTCAACCTTTCCAACTTCAATTTTGTCACCATTTCTTTAGAAACTAGGTTCTTTGAGCTTCCACTATCAATAATCACTTTGCAACATTTATCAACTACCTTGCATCTAGTCTGAAACAAATTCTTTCTTTACAATGGTTCCTTTTCCAATTCACTTTGACATAATACTCTCCTATTCACCAACACTTCTCCTTCTTCCATTTGATTAGATGATCCAACATGATCCTCCTCAAAAAAGGTTGTTATTCTATTTTTCTCAGTATTCATGTTTGTCTCTCCCTATTTTCATTCAAAGGCTCTATGTCCTTCTCCAACACATTTAAAACAAGTTTCCCTCAATACTCTTTTCTCCTGTCCTCTATCATCTTTTCTATATCCTTCATTTCGGTAACCACCATATCCTCCTCTTCGATAAGATTTTACATCATCTCTTTGGTATGAGTTCTCATTCTTATTGACTTCCTTATCCTTGTTTTGATCAGGAAAATGTCCTCTTCCTCCTCTAGTAAACATTGTTCCTCTCTGAAGTCTTCCACCTCTTCCTCTCTATCTCTTCTCATGTATTTTATTTAGCTTCTCTTCTTCTTTTAGGGCACATTGATATGCTTCTTCCACACTAAACAACTTAGTAAAAGTACCTTCATCTTGTATAGATGGCATCTAACAATTTACATACCTAGCTACTTTCTCAATCTCATCTTATAAATGTCTAGATCTTATATTCAACTCGTAGAACTCCTCAGTATACTCTGTCACACTTGATTACTTTCTCAATCTCATCCTATAAATGGTCACGATTATTCAAACTTTCTAATTAGTTAAATATGAATTATTTAATTAATATTCTAAAGTCATCTACATATAAATAAATTTAATTATTTATTTATATTGTTCACTTTTCCAATTCTTCTAGTTTAATTAAATAAATAAGTTTATTTAATTATTGCTATTTTCCTCTTAATTAAATTAAATAAATTTCAATATTTATTTATTTAATTATCATTTCAAAACAATGGATTATTCATCCTTCATTTCGCATTTAAATATTATATATTTAAATATCTTTTTCACCTCACTTAATTAAATATCATAAAATATTTAATTACTTTTATTTTCCACTTGTCACATATAATTAAATAAATTTATTTATTTAATTAGAATTATCCTCAACTTTCAACCAAATTTCATAAATGAGGAGATAAATGTCATGTTTGTCTCCATTTTTTAATGAGGATGGTTTTGTGGGTTGAAAAAATTCTTCAACCTTCTTCTCAACCTTCCACCTTTCTCTCAACCTCTCCATCTCTCACCATTCATCCTGAAATGTTTGAATCTCAACCGTCGATCTTTACCAACAGGATTTTTTCCTTCGAAAATCTATAAATACAACCTTCTCTTAAGTAGATTCCATCCTAGATTTCATGCATAGTTACTATAGTTGCATTTGAATTAGCATATCAGCATCCTAGCAATCTCATATCATATCATTTTAAAGTTCATAGTTTAAATCATTAACTATGGATATGCATTTTCAAACAATCTCATTCTCCTAAGCTATCATTTCAACAAGTTGTTGCTTGCACAATTGAGAAGCAACAACTTTAATCAAATCCTTGGAGATAGAGGACAATGGGACGAATTTGAAAGAGCTTTCTTTTTTTGGATTTTGCATTTATGCTTTCTAGATTAGTTTCTTTCAATATAATGTCTTATTGGTGTGTTAGTTTATTGTTTAATTAATCTACATATTTTAACTCACAATTTTTTGGCGCCCACCGTGGGGCATCCCCCGTTTTAATCTTTTTATTGCAGAAATTTTCAATAGGTGACAGACTAGAGTTGCGCTTTAGCGCATATGATTCTTTGTTTAGCGCATCCCTGGACTGTTTCGGCGCATAAACGAACTGTTTCAGCGCATAGACAGACTATTTCGGTGGATCCTCGGACTGTTTTGGTGCATCCATGGACTATTTGAGCGCATAGACAGCTTGATTTCACTCATCCCGGATTTATCATTTAGCTCATTTGTCAACTATTTTGGTGCATTGGTGGCTTGTTTTAGCGCATACAGGGGATTGTAAAAAAAAACTGATTCAGATGTCTTCCGCAGACAGAATTTTTCACTTCTCTTTTTAAATAAAATGAAGCAACCCTAGGATAGAAATTTAAAGTTTGGAATTTATCAATCCTAGGATATTCACAAAAATTGTTTTTTTATGCTGCTTAAAATGAATCCAATGATTATTGTGAAGCAAAATCTTCACTTAGCATAGATTAGGTAGTTTAATGTACACCATGGTACGCACAAGACCAAATATTGCACATGTTGTAGGAGTTGTTAGCAAGTATATGAGTAATCCCGGAATTGAGCATTGGAATGCAGTGAAATGGATTCTCAGGTAGTTGAGAGGTACATCGAATAAATATTTATGTTTTGAGGGCTCTCATACATATTTAAAAGGCTATGTTGACTCAGATCTGGCAGGGGATATTGATACCAGATGGAGTACCACATGTTATGTATTTACCATTGGTGAGAAAGCAATAAGTTGGATATCTCGATTACAAAAAGGTGGTTGCTTTATCCACCACATAGGTAGAGTATGTGGCTGCAACAAATGTAGTAAAAGAGATGATATGGATGCAACTTTTCATGGAAGAGTTGGGAAAACAATAGGCTGAAAATTACTTGTTCACAAACAGCCAGAGTGCTATACATCTTGCAAAGAGTTCCGCCTTGCACTTTAAAACCAAACACATACAGTTGAGGTATCATTTCATTCGGTCAATGATGGAGGATGGACAGGTAAAGCTGGAAAAGATACATACAGATGTAAATCTAGCGGATATGTTTACTAAGGCGGTGATAAGGGAGAAGTTGAGTTCCTCTTTAGCTTTGGTTGGCCTTCAAGGTTGAATTAAAATATAACAAAGCAGCAGGGTCCAAGGTTCTTATTTCCAATGGGAGTTGTAAGTGCAACGGTGTCATCCAGGTTTAGTCTCCAAGTGGGAGATTGTTGCTATGTGGTCACTGATCATTGTATATTGTACACCGAAAAAGGGAAAAATCACCGAAAAGGGAAAAACCCCAACTTTGTATAACCCTAATCCAGAAGCTTCTAAAAAGCTAGTTATAAGGGGTTTGTAATAGAGTTACAGTAGAACAAGAAAATTTGATTATTCACGATATTGTAATAGGGTTTTACATTGGTTAATGAAATCATTAGATGGTTGCGGTTTAGTGGATGTAGCCCACATTGGGTGAACCACGTTAAATTCTCTGTGTTATTTTTTTGTGTGTTTTATTTCTGGTTTTTTTGATAAAATCTGCATTTAGCTTTTAGATATGTACCTTTGAAAACCTAACATCCTTCACTTCGAGTATCCCTCAAGGGGTTAATCAATAATGAAGACTACAGAGTATCAAGGCTACAAGAGGTGGAACTGCTTGATGAACGATGTCAAACTATAGTTAATCATTTAAAGGGATATCAGCAATTTATGTCTCACAACTACTATCATAGAGTCAAACCACAAACTTTTCAAGTGGGTGACTTGGTTCTCAAAGAAAACCCTTGAAATCAGCAGGAATGGGAAAAGAAAGGCAAGTTTAAACCTAATTGGCTGGGCCCATTCATTATCATTGCTGCATATGGATTAGGGGCATATCATTTGTCAACATCAGAAGGGGACCTGTTTGAAGAATCAACCAACAAAATACATCTGAAGAAGTTTTATGCCTAAAAATATCAAAAACAATATAAAAAGTCCTGAAAAAAATACAAAAAAATCAAAAGAGCAAAAAAACAAAAAGATTAAAAAGAGAAAGAAAAAAAATTGTTTCCTTGATGAAAACCTAAAAAACAGGCGTCTTGGTAACAACAAAAAAAACATAAAATCAGGAAAAAGTGCAATAAAAACAAATGGTGAAAACCTGGCAAACAGACATTGTTTGTGATTTTGTTTAGCTCTCTCATCTATTAGGATATATTTTGCATATCTTTCTTTTCTTCGGCATCACATACATGCCTAGCCATCACATTCGCATCATACATCACAACATCTCCTTGAAATGACAAGGATCTCATCATGGCTTGATGATTATGTTTATCCTTAGGAGTAGTTGTGTCTAACATAAATCAAAGTCTAGGGTCACTAGGGAGGGGCAATTCGCTTCCTGGAGCTTTCTAGCAAGAATTTGGCAACATGTGTCAGGAATTAAAATATCAGGAACAACAAGCTTGTCCATTTAAACTGAGTCCACAACAACTATTTGACAAATAAAAAAAACAAATTGGATGATCTTAATCTAAATACAATGAATGGAACACTTAAAGTATAAGTTGGTTTGTTCTTTTGACATTTGATGATGTCAAATCTTTGGAGTGGTTCAATGATGTACTGAACTAGAATCACAAGGAAGGAGTATGATTTTGTTTTCTTTTTGTCTATAACCTAATCATTAGTATTATGCAATTTTTTTGTGGGCCATGCTCTACAATGTATCATTGATGACATTTCAAAATTTTCATAAGAAAATTATTAACTTTTGTCTCTTTATGCAAACAATACTCAGGTCATCTTGGTTCAATTATACCTTGATTCTTGTATTAATTTGCTATATCAAACATCATAAAAATGGTACTCAGGTCATCATTGGTGCTAACACACCCTTTGATGCTTGTTCTAACTTTTAACATATCAAAAATCTCGATGATGAAAAGCACATGCGACATGAAATGACAAACAGGAGCATGATTCATTATTACATTTTAGGACTACATAATTTATTTAGATTTGCATTTTGGAGGCTATTTAAGTATATTTTTGAAGGTTGGAAAAACTTTCATATATATTTTCAAACAACAATTGAGTACACTTGGACATTTATTACATCACATCACCTTTTCATTCATTACATATTATGCTATCATGCCTATTCATTTAGGATATTCTTATCCTTCATTGCACTACTTTCTATTTTCACATCATTTCATTATCATTGATCTTATTTAGTTTATCATGATCATTATCCATCTTTACATATCATTTTCATCTTATATGTATAGTCATTCATTAAGTAAAATATCATTCATTGATCATTCATCTCATATTATATCATTTTCACAATGTCTGCATTTACATTCATTTCACATCATAAATCTACATTAGTAAAAAAATTGCATCCATCTCATTCATTTTCATATTATCATTTAGGTTATCATTTTCATATCAATTGCATCGTATCATTGGGTATTATTACATTATCATATTCCATATGTATCATTTCGTTATCATTCATTCATTTCATTATACACCAAATTATCATTTCACTATCATTAGTTATCATTATTCACCAATTCATATCATTATATTTATTATCATCATTGTCATCATTATTCATTTTAGTTTATTAAATATTCATCTCATTTACATTTCATCACATCATCTCATTACATCTCGTTACATTTCATCATCATTTAGGTCTTTATTATCATTTCATTTCACATCCATTTATATCACTTTTTCATATTGATAATATCATTTTCACATTACATCATATCATTTTTAGGACATATCATCTCATTAAAATCATTCATCATTACATCTTACATTTTGCATAAAATAAAGTTAGAATTGCATCATCATACATGACATAGCATATAGAAATAAACATGCATCCATAATCATACATCATAAATCATCCATAACATGTGCATAATCAAATCACCACCGCATCTCATAAATACCATCAAAACAAATGTCCAGGAGTATAAGGATATCAAATGTTTCAATAAGATATATCAAATACAATGAATAAATGTGTCAAAATTATCATCACTGATGGGCATCTAGTCAGGCACATGGCTGCTACTATCTCCTGAGTTGGTAGGTCTCACAGGATCTCTACTCCCCGAGGCTCTAATCTCTCGTTTGGTTGGCTGACCCACACTCCTGGTAGCACTCTTAGAATGACTGTGTGAATGGGTCTGGGATCGATTACTTGACTGTGTGAAGGCAATCCTCCTCTTGGGTGGTACTGCCTCAAAGTATCTCATCCTATAATACTCGGCCTCTTGAGCAGTCTCCAATCCCTCTGCTACAACCTCTCCAATAGAGTTTCTCTCAACTAATCTGAGGAGTCTCTTGGCTACCCCCTCGGCCTGTATACATCTCTCCTGGAACCTATTTTTTTGCTTTGCTATAAGCTGAGCTATCTGTGGTTCAGGAGGTGGTGTTTGTGCAACCTGTTCCTACAACTGACTAATTATCACCTATGTCTGTGCTAATTGAATCTGAAGAGTTTGAACCTCTGCCTGTAAAGCATCCACCTTTCCCTATAAGGGAGCCCTGATAATAACTCATGGAATCAAAGTACTTAGCTGCATCTTGTACCCCTACCTGTGCAATTTGTGGCTGCCCTACTATCGCCTGTTCCTATGTCTGCCCTCACCCTCATTGTATAAATGGTCCTCCCAATAATGGGGTAGGATCCTCTAGGCTGGTGAACCTCGGGAAAGGATGTGTGTAGAAGAAAGTTGCATAATCATCTGTCATCTCTGCATCTATCACCTCTGGGTGCATCGCCTAGTAATCTAGCTGTAAATCAAAATACTCTACCCTAGTAGTCTCTATGGTCATGAATGGACTCCACTTTGATACATCCTCCCAATGCCTAGCGTAGTGTGCCACACCCTATGGCATCATTTTTAAAATTCCAAACTATCTCTAGATGCGCATAACCAAAATCGCTCGATGATGAACGAGGTGCATCCAATCAGGTACCTCGATCTGGTACAAAATGGAAGCTCTATATCATTTTCCTCCTAGTGGTCACAATCAAGATACGATCTCTAGATGATGGTATCCATGTCATCCAGTACCCTCCACTAGTACTCTAACTTTCCCAACCTCAGCTGGACAAGGGGACCTGTGTAGGCATAAACATAAGGGAAACCAAGAGGACGATCCCTCTGAACAATGGGATGAGTAATCACAATCCACTCCCATGCCCATTATTGAAGAAGAGTAACTCCATAGGAGAGACTCTTCCCATCTATGTACACGACCTGATGAAGATCATGGTATAGATGGGCAAGCATGTAGGACCCCCATGCATATCTGGTCCGATGGAGAAGCATGTCCTCCAAGATCTAACCCCACCTAACTGATAGTCCCTTTGACCTACGATTAGGACAAAGGAAACCACCAATGAAACCTGCTAACACTGAAGGTAGTGGGGCATATCTCTCCACCATCTCCTTCCAAGGAAAATCATATCCGGAGACATGAGGATCCTGGAAGACTCGTCTTAGTGCATTGGTCCCCCAATCTCCTTGTGATCATAGATCACAAGCTCACCAACTACAAGAATACCCAGAATCCTATATACGTCCTCTGGCATCACGGTCATCTCTCTTCTAGGTAGATGAAAGGTCTTATGCTCACTCTGCCACCTCTTAGCTAATGCATTCAATAGCACCCTATTGACCCGATACTACGGGATCCTCAACAAGGGACTCAACCCACCCTGGTATACAATCTCTAAATCATCCTGTGATAGTTGCGGAACCATCTCCCAGGTACGAGGAAATATCTCTCTTATCTAGAGGAGGTTAAATTCCTCCTTTGCAACATCATCACGCAATCATGCAAATCAATCAGCACATAATCTCTAATCAAATCAAGAAAGTTCATCACTTATATTAGTAAGCGATCAGCTCAAAATCACATCCTATTTGTTTTTTATATCACATAGAAACAAATTTAATAGTCAATCGACTCAGCATTTATCTATTTGTCTTTCAAGTAGGAAAGCAACTTTTGTTCTTCAAACACGAAGAAAAAATCATCAAATTAGGCTAATATTTTCTTGATGTTATTCAAACAGCATATAATCAGTTGTCTAATCTAGTAACAATCATCAAGTACATATTGAATTTCACTTCAAAATTTGAATTTGGTAAAAACCATGGATGTGCTAAAACAAGCATTAGATGTGCTAATTCACAAAAGAGCTAGTTAAATCCATGGATGCACTAAAATAGAGTTGCAATGTGCAACTCCGTCTATGCGCGATTCTATATAGTCTATGCACTAAAGAACCTATGCGCTATTTTATCAAATGGATGCGCTAATCTATCTCATCAATGCACAAAACTAATCAATGCACTAAACTAGCATCCTATGCAGGCAAAATGTATGGATGTGCTACTTAGGGTTTTCTATGTGCTACTCTACGTTATGCACTAATCTATACATCTATGCGCGATTGTTTCACACCTATGAACTACTTTGTATGTGCAACTTTATCTAACTTATGCACTAGACTATGACTCGTATGCGCTAAAGCAGAGCGTAAAAATTTAAAAAAAAATCAAAAAGAATGAAAAATGATAATAAAAAAATTACAAGGAGGATCAAGTTGACTTACAAGAAGTTTGTACATGGCTAGTCTCTAATGATGACAGGCTCGCTCATAATGGATCGGCATTGCAAATTTTTATCTCAGAGCTCTTAAAATTACCAAAGGTTACTATTCATATAACAATGACTTTTCACTTTTTCCACCTTTTGAGGGGGTAAAAATGACAAATTATTAGTATTTTTACTATGCAAAGTGTTATTTCGAGAGCTAAATCGCAAAATCTCTTCGAAAATCATCTAAATTCTTTCAAATCATCCTCATCATCATGTGATTTATCTATCGAGCGGGCATGTAGCATCGGTAATTTCTAAAATTTTGGGGCAAAGTTCTTTGAAGCAATGTGTAAAACACATCACTTCAAAGAGGGGAAAAATATACGCATTTAAAAATGGTCACGATTATTCAAACTTTTTAATTAGTTAAATATGAATTATTTAATTAATATTCTAAAGTCATCTATATATAAATAAATTTAATTATTTATTTATATTGTTCACTTTTCCAATTCTTCTAGTTTAATTAAATAAATAAGTTTATTTAATTATTGCTACTTTCCTCTTAATTAAATTAAATAAATTTCAATATTTATTTATTTATTTATCATTTCAAAACAATGGATTATTCATCCTTCATTTCGCATTTAAATATTATATATTTAAATATCTTTTTCACCTCACTTAATTAAATATCGTAAAATATTTTATTACTTTTCTTTTTCACTTGTCACATATAATTAAATAAATTTATTTATCTAATTAGCATTATCCTCAACTTTCAACCAAATTTCATAAATGAGGAGATAAATGCCATGTTTGTCTCCATTTTTGAATGAGGGTGGTTTTGTGGGTTGAAAACATTCTTCCACTTTCTTCTCAACCTCTCCATCTCTCGTCGTTCATCCTAACATGTTTGGATCTCAACCATGGATCTCCGCCAACTGGATTTTTTCCTTCAAAAATCTATAAATACAGCCTTCTTGTAAGTAGATTCCATCCTAGATTTCATGTGTAATTACTATAGTTGCATTTGAATTAGCATATCAGCATCCTAGCAATCTCATATCAAAGCATTTAAATGTTCATAGTTTAAATCATTAACTATGGATATGCATTTTCAAACAATCTCATTCTCCTAAGCAGTCATTTCAACAAGTTGTTTTTTGCACAACTGAGAGCCAACAACTTTAATCAAATCCTTGGAGATAGAGGACGATGGGACGAATTTGAAAGAGCCACTTTTGTTTGAATTTCTCATTTATGCTTTCTAGATTAGTTTCTTTCAATATAATGTCTTATTGGTGTGGTAGTTTATTATTTAATTAATCTACATATTTTAACTCACACAATCTCCATCACACTTGGGTCTGCATTTCCACACACTCCATTTCCTCTATCATTTCTTCTTCTTTCCATCTTTACACAAGCCCTCTATAGTTGTAGGTCAGATCCTCAATCCACCACCCCACAACAAATCTTCAACAAGACTTTGCAAACTTGAAGATCTTCCGTGGAACGAATCTCACTCTGACATCAATTTGGTGCAGTCACGGTAGGAGGGTCCTCAAAGAGAACAATCTGGATCGTGCAACAAGAGTTACACAATAGAAGAAACACAAAATATGGAGGAAAACACGGATTCAAACATTCTTATTAACATAAATTTTAGTTACACTCGGTCGACAGCATCCAGGATTATAGATTCGGCTCACGGGCCTGATACAACATGCTCAAAATACAGTATTCCTACATGTGAGAGAAAATCTCACAGATTGAATTCCACATACATTTTAATCTACTTGATCTTGATTACCCCATATCCTAATGATCTATTAGAAGATTCATATCATATCTGTAACTCTAGAAACATTTGCATCATCCAAAGATCATTACAATCTCCAATGAAGGAAACGTAACATGTGCATGAACATGTTGACCTCAAATTTGAATTTCTTCCATGATAGGTGCCTATGATGGAGTGTGGACCTAAGATTAAGGTCAAGGAAATTCCATGAAACAATTTGAATCACACCTCAAGGATCCACAAGCTACAGGAAAGATCCACAAGTGATCAAACTAGTCATTAGGTTTGAAATTATTTGGGGGCCAGTTCCAATAATTGTCACTTAATCTGAAAGTGATAACTTGTCAAAAAATGATCCAATCGAGATAAAATATTGGAACTAGGAAAATGAACATGTCCACGATGAAAACATAGATCCCTAGGATCTCATGAGAAAACATGACGAAATATCGAATCTTCCAACTGGAACAAGAACAGGAACAAGAACTGAACAAGAACAAAACTGAATGAAAATATTTTTGGTTGATGCAAGGGTGCGAAGAACCAAGGATACTCCTGCATCATAATGGATCACTCATTGATAATTAATTTACTTGATTCCTCTAAAAAATACTACAATTCATTTTAAAATTGAATATAATTCTATATAAAAAAACAATATAAAAAAAAGATCACTCATTGTCAAGTCATGCATGATAAATAAAATAAATAAGTGTAAGGTAGAGGGACCAACCACACCAAGGCTCTAGGTCACAGAGATCTAGGAGTGGAGGGCTTCCCTATCTTACCTCAATCAAAGCATATATTTAGGTCAAGGATAGAGAGTGAAGAGCACTTTAAAGTGCTTTTGTCACTCTACAGATTTGAAAACCTGAATGGAACTAGACGAGCTAGTTTCTGGAATTCGAACTACACTTTCGACAGCTCTCTTCTCAAGGATAGCAGTGTGGTTCAAGGATGACAATGTGGCATGCTGGAATCTCTCTAGTGTGTTGGTGTCCATAGGGTCAAAAAGTGTGAAATACAGTGAGAAAAAACAAAAAACCTAATAACGATCTAGTTAATGATAGTTAACAAACTAAGTTGAATAAAAAATATGAGAAATAACTATAAACATGGTAAAGAAGGTAGATGAAAACAAAGGTGACAAGGCTTAACTCACCAAAATTCCAACTCGCCAGCAAGCTCCATGCAACCATATACCTAAAAAAAACCAAGAGAGGGAAAAATATTGGGTTATATAGGGGTTTCCCTCAGTCAAACCCTCACTTTGATGTTTCCACCTCCATGGATAGCTAGGAAAGCCATGATATAGAAAATGCAATAAAGGAAAATAGAAAGAGATAGTATGAACACTATGAAAAACACAATGCTACTCTATCAAACCACAATGAAAAAACGATACTGAAGCAATACCACCTCCACCCAAAGGAACTCAAGGTTGATGAAGGGACAATGTAAGATAGCAAGCTTGTAAAATTCAGCACAGCCATAGCAGTGACGAAGGACATCTTGCAAGACACCAAACTCGCAACTTCTGTGGTAGAAATACATGTTCTAAGTGGTTTCATGGATCCAGAGGTGTTACGCTTCATGCCCAATCGATAACATAACATCCCTGTAGACTCTAGAGGTAGGAATTTGTTAGGGATGACAGTGTGCCATGTAGACATCCACATGTCATGCTTGCATCCCCAACAAAATTTCCCTCACCGACATAAAAGACAAGCGCCAAGTGGACACATTTCAGATGGGTGATGTGGAATTTCGCATTCGGGTTTGATTTTCTAAGGTGGAGGGATGCAAAAGGGGAATTTACACAAGGGGTGAAAATATGCTCCTATACATTTTTCTCCCACATTAGCGAGCATGAGTGTCAATGATTGTTCGGTAAAGTAGATCAAAGAGTTAGAAATTTATACCTGAATCATCAAGGAAGCAGACCACAATCTAGTGAGTTTGAAAGCATGAGTTAGGAAAATAAATTTGCATGTACTCTCTCTTGAGGAGGTTTGAACAAAGAACCTCGTAGCTACTCAAAACTATAGAGTTGAACAAAGTACACCGAAGGCCCACAAAACAACGATGGAAAAATCTCACAGGATGGAAGCTCTTCACAAGGCCTTAGAACTACAAAGAACATGCCCCTAGGTACTCTCTCCTAAAGGAAGGCCAGTGTGAGGGGACTCTGCAGAGTTAGATTGGAAATCAGATTGACAAGGACACCTGTAAAGAAACACATTAATCCACAGATAAAACATGTAAGAAAATAAAGAGCGGAGACATAGGAAAACAAGCAAATGGTCATGCAGATAATCAAAAAATTGGAGGAGGATTCTTTCAAAGGTGTCCCCTTGGAACCCTTCAAAAGAAGAGGGGTCCACTCAAGGGATGCGTTGTTTGAAAGTGCAAGAGAATTTTTTCACAAATCAATTCAAGGAATCCTTTCAAAATATGTTCACTTCATCAAGGAATTTGAAAGGAAGAACATTCCCCCTCATGAGGAGAAGGTTGAGGCTTCTCCCATAGGAAAAGTTGCTCCATTCTCTGAGGAAAATTTTTCAATTTCTTTCTTTACTAACGCATGACAAAGGAAACAAGCTCCACTAGGGATCCTTGTTGAGAATGTGATTTTTTAAAAATAATTTAATTTATTTTTGACAAAAGATTCATTGGCCACTGAATGAATTTTGTGAAAATCAAATTTTACATGATATCCCCCCCTTAGGATGGTGTGTGCTAAACGAAGAGGCATGTGACATCCTAAGGAGAGAAAAGATAGAATGAAAAAGTGATGTTGTGACCCATGACATATAGTGAGATGTCACCATGGTAATGTTATCGCACACACGAGGGATAACACATGAGCACCACATCATCAAAAATCAAGCACAGAAGATGCTAGAAAAAATATGCAAGAAAAGAAACACTAACATTATGAACAAAGGGCACAAGGATGATCAAATATTTTGGGGTTAGAGCTACTCATAAATATATATATATATATATATAAGTATAATAATAGTATATAGATGAACCATCATCAACCCCCTACTAAATTAGACCATATGAATAATGCATGAGAAGATAAAAAAAAAATTAAAAAATGGGTCAATATGGAAGGGAAGCCTAAATGCCCTCAACACTTTGCATCATCACCAATTGTCAAAAATCAATACACATAACAAAGGAAGAATGATGTAACAAATAGAGGAACTTTTACAATATAAAAAACTCTTGTATCTGAGCACCTACAAGGGTGACAAGGGTCATCTAGGAACATATAACGCAAGCACAAGGGAAAACATGGCACACACACTCTACACTACAAATAAAGAAGAGGTGCCCTCCTATCACTCATCAACCAATAGGTCATCAGCCTCCCAATCTAGATCATTATACGGGGAAGGTGGATGATCTTGAAAGAATGGAATGTCAAGGGGGGAACCCTCTAACACCCCACAATAAGAGCCAAGGAAGAAGGCCCCACAAGGTCTTCTTCGCTCAATTCTTGTTGGGAAAATTTCAACCATTTTGCAAAGATCGTTGAAAGGGTCAAGACCTTATACAAATAATTAAACATGCGCTTCACAAGAGTGGCATGTGTTACCTCAACGAATGAGGGAGGCGGGGCCCAAGATTCCAAGATTCACTGCTAGGCTCACTAAATGACTCAGTTGCAGTGAAAAACTCTGGTGACGCCATTAATTCTTCTATCACTAGGATGGAACATGCTAGGGATCCTCTCTCACCCTATTTATGGCCAAATTTACACAACATATAGGAAAGATGTAATCACCTTACCTCTCCTAGAAAATACAAACAATCATTAAATCAATTTCCTTCCAAGGTCTTATATGTTGGATCTAAATGTGTATGTCTTGTTGTGCAGTCAATGAGGCTATAATGTTTAAGCAACCTACTAGCAAACAAGTACAAACTGGATAGTACAAAATAACTTAACATTGGGGGTTTAAAAAAATAGAAAAATATCGATTAGGCCTTTGGGTAAAAAAACATGAACACAGATTTCCTTAATTCAGACATGCAATTATTGCAATGAGTGCCTTCCTAATTAACCAAATAGTAGGAAAATAAAATTTACAAAATGGTTCATACCATTGCATCCATTCATAGTGAAAATTTAAATCACAAAACCATTCCTCATCACTTTTTTTTAACTTTTTCAAGAATAAAATATCACAAGCTCATTACTAGAATTAATAGATCGACAAATGTTAAGAAACATCATTCATAGATAATATAATAAAATTGTTTCAATTTTGGAATCTTCCATTGATTTCTATCAAATAAGAAACATTTATACACAACAAGCACTGGCATATGAATAACCATTGTTTATCAACATCGTCGTTAAGCTAAAACAAAAAAAAAAAACTACTTCTATTTAAAAAACTATAAAAAGTGTTTGAGTGTGTCTCGCATGAAAGTTGTAAAAATAACTGTAAAAGCTTAAAATTCTAATCTTCAGGTAGCTAATAAAACTTCAATTAGCTAAAATTTACAATGAGGAGATAATTTTTAATTATAGATCAAATTAACCTTAATTCCTTCCTCAAAAATCAAGATCCATAAATCTTCGGCCCATATCCATAATTGTTGGAATGCAGGTAGTCAAGCCTAAGTTTGCTTTCTGCTGAATTGAAGGAGTTGAAAAGGAGTGCGCCATATGTCTAGCCAAAAATTAACATGAAGTTATAATTATATATCCTACTGACCACTTCACTTCATCTCTGAGTCATCGAAACTGGTTCTGGGGGTCATTCACCTGCTCGAAGAGTAACGTGGAAGTGCGGTTGTCAACAAAAAGAGGCACCTGGACTGGTCAACCATGTCGACTCCATCCTTCTCAAATAGAGAATTATCCTTTATTTATCATCCTTGTGAGGAGTATTGTGATATTCATCATAGCTATAGAAAAAAAAATTTAAGGCATCACCATCAGGTCCATCAAACTAGTCAGCTTTGAACATTGACTCCTCAAACCTCTTTTCCATTGTAGAAATTACTTCCCTTAATTGGCCAATGTCTGTAATTTCCCACCTCATGTCACATCTAATATCAATTAGCCTATCCATGAGATTTAATTCAACATTTTCTCCTTCTTTCATTAATTTGTTAACCCTCACCTCCCAAGCATCTTTTATTTCGCCTAATGATTCAATTCTCTGATCTGGAGGTAAAACGTTATCAATGAGATTTGCAACAATGTTTTCAAATATACCTGCATTCTCCCATATCTCATGACTACCCTTAATCATATCTATCATTTGTTCACTGAGATTATGTGTTTTGAAAATAGATACATTAATAGACTTTGAAATATATTCGGGGTTCTCATCACCCAAAATTTGTGACTGGACCAACTCTTCATCAGAAATTTTCTCAATCACTTTGAATTTTCCCAAGTACTTCCTGAGATTATCTTCTTCTTCCCACCATTCCCTTATGGATTATTCTATTATCTTAAGTAAGGCCAGGCCTGCATGATAATGTTTAAAACTTTTATCTAGACTCTTATCTATATTAGACTTAAATTCATTAACCCAATTATCAAACCAAGTAGCTTTCTTTTTCATCTCAATTAATTCCTCTACCTCTTTCCTACTCATTAGAATAGGAGCTTCCAAACTTGATGATGGCTCTAATGTAGATGTAGTGAACTCCCTCAAAAAAAAACTCACCTCTCCCAACTGAGCCTTGAGTTCATCCTTGGCCTGCTTATCTTTTATTAATCTATATTTGGTGGTGGTGGCGACAATATCAATAAAATTCATCTATTGATTCCTGGTATGATTTCTAGATTGATGATGCTTATTAGATAGTCCTCAACCTACAATTCTCTATCATCCATATCATCAATCAGTGTGGCAATTTCAACTATTATATCCTCTTCATCAGCCAATTTTATGGAGTGTACAACACAAGATTTCTTCTTAGGCTTTACCTTCTCAATTTCTTTTATCATATCATCCCACACTATAGATTGAGGTTGAATTTTTTGTCTCTTTTCTAGAATCAACTTGAGCCAAGTGGGAGCAGCTGGCTAAGTAGTTACTTGTTGAACACAGAGTGGTGTTGAGGACATAGGTGTAGAAGAAGTTACTACAATGGTTTTCTTGGAAGAAGGAATTTTTTGGTCCTCTTGTTCTTTTTGTAACCTTTCGTGTTCCATCCTTTCATTTTGGACCTTAATCTCTTCTATGTTTCTCTCTGTTCTTTCCTCTCGATAGCCTCCTCTTCATCTCTAAACCTCTAATGTTCCAATTCCTTTTCCCTTTTTTCCTCCATAGCATCCTTTTCTACTTCACCCCCTTTTTAGTGCCTCAGCTGCTTCTCTTTCTCTAGTTGTCTCTTCTTCTTCCTGAGCTAATTGCTCAGCAACTAACCTTTGGGCACTCTCCAGCAACTCTTACTCTTTTTCAGTTAAAATCTCATTCGACCCCAATTGTTCACTATACAAACTTCCAGCTTCAAACCTTGTTCCTTATTCAACTAGGTCCTCTTCAACCTTCTTCAAATACTTCTCCCATTTGGGTCTTTCTCCTTCTTAAGATGGTGTTCTTTCGGAGTTTGAAGAAATGGGTGATTCTTTTATATCAATTACAGGGGCCCTCTCCTCTTCAATAGTTAGTGTTTCTGGTATTGATGGTATAGTAATAGGGGTCTCTTCAGCAGTTTGTTCTCCTAGGTATATCATGGCCAAAGGCGTGGTACCGAAGCCTGAAACAACTCTCATAGCAGTTGCCTCATAATTTCCTTTAGCCTTCTTTAAGGAATCATCAATTTTATGCAATGAAATCTCTTCATTTGATGAGGCGGTCTCTTTTATGGTTGCCTCTATTGCTGCAACACCTTTCTTTAATCTCTTGTATTGTTGGTTTATCTTTGTGTAGGAAATAGGTTCATTGTTGGAACCTCTCTTCTTTGAAGTTTACACTCTCGGTTGTTTGAGGCAGAGGTTGAGTGAATTATTGCTTCTTTCCACAACTTCTTTTGTCCTTGACTGAATCTTGGTTACCTCCTTTTCCATCCAATCAATGGGATCCAAGCCCATTGTGGCTACTTCATGCATTTCATATAGAGGATCTAAAGTGATCCCATCATTAGTGATATTATTTGAAATGTCTACAATAACTTCAAAGTCCTTCATTTGGGGAATTGTTAACCTTTCATACCCCCTCTAACTTACCTCAAACTCATCTTGCAAATTATCCCAAAAATCTTCCAGCAGTGGCTTATGAAGAGGAAACTATGAAGCATAAAGACCATACATCTTCCTCTTAGCATGAAATTTCTTCCTTGAAGTGTGGTGTTTGTGTTGGATATTTTTGATATATGGTTGTCATTGATTTCAACACTATTGGCATTAATGTCTTTAAGGTTGTATATGTCGAGGATATTCATAAAATTGTAATAAAATAATTTGTAGGCTATCAATGATGTATTGAAATTCAGTATGATGGCTAACTTAGTCTATTGATGATAAGACATTGTGAATTAAAGGGTCTCTTGACAAGTATATCTAGTTTATCCACATGAATTTTTAGAGGTTCCCATGAAGATTTTATTAAGTAACGAGTATCTATGTTCTGACAGATGTTTTTTCTTTAGTTGGTGTTCCTAAAAGAAGATTATATGATTCTAGTAATTTGAGTTGTTTTGGATGCTTGAGGATGTTTCTAGATCATGATTTATCTATGTTTTTTATTTGAATTGATTGGTGTTCTTGTGATGGGTGATTTTCTTCTGTGAGTTCATGTTTTTCATGATCATGGCCGACAGGGTGATTATAGCATGTTGTGGATCTTCAAGGCATGATTGTTTAAGGTCTTTCATGTTCGATACATGTTGTTTTGGGTCCTTACTATGTTTTGGTAGACATTATTTATTTTTCATTGATAAATTGTTTATTAATTTGGGCTAGCAGTTTGTACGCATTTCATATTTTGTTGTTCCGACATGTAGTTGATGCTATCCTTATTTGCAGATATATATGATCGATTGTTTATACCATATGAGATAACTAGTGAGTGAGATGTGTGTGTTACGTGTGAATGATTTTATAATATTTTGAAGGTAGAAGTAAAGTGTGCAGAAGAGTGAGCAAAATAAAGTGTTTATGTATTTGATAGAACTATAATCAGGAATTAGAAGATTTTATTTTCTCAGTTCATAATCTTCGGATGAAATCCAAATGTGACTATAAGACAGTGAGTCTTCCCTTGGGTGGTAAGACTATTTGTATTTGAGCAGTGAGATCTAGGAAGTGTGCCTAAATGCATGTTCATTCCCCATTTATAATAATTTAAATAGAGTATAAATTTGTGGACTAACCTCCACTGTGGTTTTTCCCCTAACAGGGTTTCCATGCAAAAAACTTGGTGTTATGTGTATTTTTGATGTGGTGATCATTTATGCTTTCATGTTTATTTATTAGATCTGAGAATAAGTTTAATAAGTATAATTTTGCGACAACCAATTCACTCCCCCCCTCTTAGTTGTCTTCCTTTGTGTTTCCAATAATTGGTATCAAATCTTGTTCCTCTGGAGAAGCTTGACCACTTGAGGTGATCTGAGATGGCGACATATAAGATGGATAGTCTGAGATTTCATGGAACAAATTATTCTTTGTGGAAGACTTGAATGGAGTGTCATTTGAGATGCATTGGTGAACCTTACTGGACAATCACAAAGAATAGATATAACATCCTAGAGAATGGCCCTTCTATTGTAGGTGAGATTAAGGAAATCGAGTACAATATTAGGGTTAAGGAAGCATTATTGAGTGATTTGACTAATTCTGAGATGACAAACTTAATGGAGCTGAAGACTTCTTATGAGATCTGGAAAATTTTGGAAACTTTGTATGAAGGTGATACCCATGTGAAGATTGCTAAGCTTCAAAGCCTGAAAGGGAAATATGAAACATTGAGAATTGGTGAAGATGGTAACATCACTTATTTTATGCAAAGAGTGAATGAACTTGTGTGTAATAGAATATGTGCTAATGGAACATTGGAAGAATCACATATTGTTGCTAAAGTGCTCAAATCCTTTCCTATTGCATACAAACACAAATCTGTTGCTATTGAGGAGATTTGAACTATGACAAATGTAACCAGAGACATGTTGATTGGTAAGCTTGTTGCTTTTGAGCTAAGTGAGTTTTGTGAATCTCTTCCTAAGATAGAATCTGCATTCAAAGCTTTTGTCTCCAAGAAAAGTTAGGCAAAGATATGATCCAGGAGAAAGTTCTTCTAGAAAAATGTCCAAGTATGAGCAAGAAATGAGAGAGATTGAAGAAGAAGAGAGAAAACTAGATGAGATTGAAGCACTTATTGTAAAGAGGGTAGCCAAAGGAGAGGGTAAGTATAAAGGGAAATTTCCTCTTAAATTTTTTTCTTGCAATAAGATAGGCCATTTTTCCTCAAGGTGTCCTGAAAGAGTTCCTAAGCCAAGATATAACAAGCTTAGATTCCAAAGAAAGTGTTATTATGTTGTTGATGAAGGTGTGATAGATGATGAGTCTGATAAAGGGAATGTAAGTGAGGATGAATGGATATTCATTTCTATCAAGGAAAATAATCCAATACCTACTGAATCTACCAGTTGCATGAATTTGGGGAAAGCTCTAGCTATCAGAGTTGAAGAAATAGATAAATGGGTGATTGACAGTGGATTCTCTCATCACATGACACGTGATAAAATTAAATTTGTGAGCTTGGAAAAGTATGATGGTGATGTTGTAAGATTTGGTGATGACAAATATGGTGTAATCTATGGTAGAGGATCCATTTCTTTTGATGGTAAGCATAATACTAATTATTTTCAATATGTGGAAGGTTTGAAGCATAATCTCTTAAGTGTTGGACAGATGGTTGACAAGGGATATAATCTTCAATTTAAGGATGGAAAGCTTAGAATATTATGGAGTTTTAGAAATTTTATTGCATTTGGTACAAAAAAAAAGGTAATATCTTTCACCTATGTACTAATAGTAAAAGTTGTTTGATTTCTCAAGTTGATGAAAGTTGGATGTCCCATAGGAGATTGTTTCATGTAAACTTTGACAATATTATCAAGATAAGTTCTACTCAAACAGTGAGAGATCTTCCTAAGTTGATAAAACCTACTAATACTGACTTGTCTGGTCCTTCTAGAATTAGAATTTTACAAGGAGACGGATATTTCATTTTACTTATTGATGATTATTCTAGATTGGTGTGGGTTACTTTCTTAAAAGAAAAATCTGAAGCTCTAGAGAAATTCAAGATTTTTAAGGCTATTGTTGAGACAGACAAATGTCTAAAGATTAAATTTATGAGATTAGCTAGAGGTGGTGAATTCACTTCTAGTGATTTTAATTCTTTATGTGAAGAGAATAGGATAAAGAGACAATTATCTACCCTATGGACCCCTCAACAAAATGGAGTTATTGAAAGGAAGAATAGGACTATTCAAGAAGCTAGTAGGACTATGATGCAGGAAGGAAATGTTCCTCATATCTACTGGAGAGAAGTTGTGAGTACTACCGTTTACACTCTCAACCAGGTACATGTCAAAGGTGATACCAGTAAGACTCCTTATGAGCTATGGTTTGGTCATAAGCCTACTATGAGATACTTCAAAATCTATGGGAGTAAATTATATGTCAAAAGAGATGAAGATATAGGAAAGTTTGATGCTAGAAGTGATAATGGAATCTTTCTTGGTTATTCTACTAGAAGTAAAGCCTGTCGGTGCTACAATAAGAGATTGAGGAAATTAATTGAAAGTGATAATGTAAAGGTTGATGAAGACACAGTTAGACCATCCAAAACTTGTGAATATGATTTAGAGTATCAGAATGACAGTTCAAATAAAGGAAAGAAACTTCAAACTCTAAATGAAGTTCAAATTATTTCAGTGAATTCAGAAAATCAAGAGGAAGAAACTAGTGAAAGTGCAGAAGTAATATCACAAGAGCCTAAGACTCCAAGGTATGTAATACTAAATCATTTAGAAGATCTAATTATAGGTGATAAGAACAAAGGTGTTCAAACAAGGAGAATAATTGTAGAATAATACTGCTTGATCTCAAAGACTGAGCCTAATAATGTCAATGAAGCATACCAAGATGAACATTGGGTGGAATCAATGAAAGAAGAACTACTACAAATTGAAAAGAATGATAAGTGGATTCTTGTTCCTAGACGTAAGGATAAAAATGTAATTGGAACTAAATGGATCTTTCAGAATAAACTGAATGAGAAAGGTGAAGTTGTTAGAAACAAAGCAAGACTGGTGTGTAAAGGATATTCTCAAATGAAAGGAATTGACTTTGAAGAAACTTTTTCTCATGTTGGTAGGATTGAATCTATGAGATTATTTCTTTCTTATGTTGCTTACAAAAACTTCAAGGTTTATCAGATGGATGTCAAGTTAGCATTTCTAAATGGTGAACTATATGAAGAAGTGTATATTGAGCAACCTGATTGATTTCACTTGACTGATCAAGGAGATATGGTTTGTCGGTTGAAGAAAGCAGTGTATGGACTTAAGAAATCCCCAAGAGCATAGTATGCTAGATTGGACAAGTATTTTTTGAATCTTGGATTTAATAAAGGTACTACTGATATTAATTTGTATTCCAAAATTGATCATGAGAAATATTTTATTGTTGAAGTCTTTGTTGATGATATCCTTTTTGGAAGAGATGATAGTTTGTGCACAAATTTTTTTGATGAAATGGAGAGTGAGTTTGAGATGTCTATGATTGGAGAAATGAAATTATTTTTGGGATTGTAAATTACTTAGCTAGATAAAGGGATCTTTATACCCCAATCCAAGTATGTGAAATAATTGCTAAAGAAGTTTTGTATGGTAGATTCAAAACCAGTTGGTACACCTATGGTGAACGGATGTAAGTTGACTCAAGATGATGATTCTCCTAAAATAAATTAGACTAGATATAGATGCATGATTGGTGGATTTCTCTATTTGAATCAAACTAGACCTGATATCATGAATTTCGTATGCATTGTTGCAAGATTTCAAGCTAATTCTAAGGAATCTCAAAGGGGACAGTTGATTTTGGCCTATAGTATCCTAAAGAAGATGACCTTACTTTGAGTTATTTTATTAATGTTGATTGGGTAGGAGATGTGGATGATAGAAAGAGTACTAGTGGTGGTGCATTTTTCTTGGGAAATAAGTTGATTTCATGGTTAAGTAAGAAACAAAATACCATTTCTTTATCTATTGCAGAGGAAAAATACATTGTTGTTGCTAAAAATCGTACTCAATTATTATGGATGAAGCAAATGTTGAAAGATATCAGAGTTTTGTATGATGAACCTATTGTTATATTCTATGATAATTCAAGTGCAATTAACATTTCTAATAATCTTGTGCTGCATTCAAAAACCAAGCATATATCTATCAAGTTTCACTTTTTGAGAGAAAAGGTGAGTGAAAAGGAAGTCAAATTGGAGTATGTGCCCAATAAGGAACAAATTGTAGATATCTTTACCAAGCCCTTTCCTAAGGATACTTTTGATTATCTCAAGGGAAAGCTACAGGTTATTACACCTCCTAATCAGAATTAAGATGCATTAACATGCATAAGTCTATGTATTTCATAGTCATATCTTGTGACTTGGATTGATGTTGTGGTGGCTGCTACTCAAGGGGAGTAGTCAAATCTTTAGAAATTTTTTCCAAATATTGTGTGGAGAATGATAATGTGTACCTTTGTCGTTGATGTCAAAATGGGAGAAGAGTCATGTGAAAATCTATGAAAGAGTTAAGGAGAAAAGAATCAAAATCTAAGGGGGGGAAAGTGCTAAGAGAAATTATCATTGATGTTATTTTTCACATCATGTGTTTCCATCAATGGAAAAGGGGGATATTGTTGGATATTACTGATATGTGGTTGTCATTCATTTTAGCACTATTGGCATTAATGTCTTTAAGGCTGTATATGTTGGGGATATTCAGAAAATTGTAATAAAATAAGTTGCAGGTTATCGATGATGCAGTGAAGTTTAGTATAATGGCTAGCTTAGTATATTGATGATAAGAATTTTTGGATTAAAGGGTTTGTTGAAAAGTATATCTATTTTATCAACATGAAGTTTCAGAGGTTCGCATGAAGATTTCATTAATTTATGAGTATCTAAGTTCTGAGAGTTGTTTTGTTGCTTTAGTTGGTGTTCCTTTAAGAAGATGATATGATTCTAGTAATTTGAGTTGTTGTGGATGCTTCTATGGTGATTCATTATGCTTGTGGATTTTTCTAGATTGTGCTCTATTTGTTTTATTAGTTCACATTGATTTTTGTGCTCACAATTGGTGATTTTTTTCTATGAGTTCATGTTTTTCATGATCATGGCCGACAAGGTGATTGTAGCGTGTTGTGGATCTTTGAGGCATAATTTTTTAAGGTATTTTGTGTTTGAGAAAAAAAAATTTGGGTCCTTACTATTTTTTGGCTGACATTGTTTGCTTTGTATTGAAAAAAATTATTAATTTGGGCCGACAATTTGTACACATTTCATATTTTGTTGGCTTAACATGTAGGTAATGTTATCCTTAGATGTGGATATATATTATCGATTGTTTATACCATTTGAGAGCAATGGTGAGAAATATGTGTGTGTGTTTCATATGAATAATGTTTAATCTTTCGAAGGCAGAAGTAAAGTGTGAAGAAGAGTGAGTAGAAGAAAGTGTTTATGTGCTTAACCAAAATTGTAATCAGGTATTAGAAGATGTTATTTTCTCAATTCAAAATATTCAGATGAAATCCAAATTTGACTATAAGACAGTGAGTCTTCCCTTGGGAAGTAAGAATTTTTGTGTTTGAGAAGTGAGCTCTAGGCAGTGTGCCTGAATGCATGTGCATTCCCCATTAATAATAATTTTAGCAGAGTATAAACTTGTGGACTAACCTCCACATTGGTTTTTCCCCTAATAGGGTTTCCATGCAAAAACATTGGTGTTATGTGTGTTTTTTATGTGGTGATGGTTTATGCTTTCATGTTTATTTATTAGATCAGAGAATCAATTTAATAAGTATAATTTATGTGACAACTGATTCACACCCCCTCTCAGTTCTCTACCTTTGTGTTACCAAGAATTTGAAGTTGAAGGCCTATAATTATTTTGTTGCTGTCTTGGCCACTGTGGAGGATTGACAAGAATAAAATCCAAATTCCACGGAGAAAGTGACAAATATATTTGTGTTGTGCAGAAAATGTTGCATTTACTTCAGTTGCTTGATAGGAAAACTCCATCAAAACCCACTAGTCACTATAGCACCTTGGCAATTTTAATGGGTGATCTTCAAACTCGAACAATCTAAAATAGGTAGATTTGGGGTATAGGATAAACCAATAACCCAAAGGCTCAATGAATTCCATCAACTCCCGAGATAATCTAAAACCAACATCACCTGCTAGTTGATGAAAAACTACATATAAAAATGCATCATTAACCCTTTTGAAATGATGCTCTCCTTCCTTTAGCTTTAATTGGTCATAATATTCCCATACTTTCTTCTGATCCAGGCCACTATCCATTGACCGTTTAGTATTCAATCCTGGGAACTAACGCATCATTTCAACACAATAAATGGCATATGAAGTCATATAGAATGTGTTGGTTTTGGCTACTTTCAACAATTGATCGTGAATTTTATTTGAAATAATTTGTGCCCAATCCAAATGTTGCTTTCCATCAAGAATAAGTTGAATAAAAGGAAACATCCAATATTCAAATCTACTGGAATTATTCTTCCCAAACACCCATGAAAATAGTGTCATCATGTCACCAATGTCCTTTGAGAAATTAGACCTCTTAAACCTAGGTGGAAACTTCTTCATTGACTTCTTTTGTGTATTTAACCATCTCTTATTGATAAATGCAATATTCCCCTCCTCATATTGTGCCCATCGTGCAAGTGGTTCATCTTCTAACATGATATTGGGGTTAGGATGAGGAGATGGATCAAATACCAACCTAATGATTGTAGGAGTAAAGTCAATAATCACATTCCCTTGTGCATCAATGCACTACCTTTGAGTTGGATTGTAGGTCTGTGAAGAAGTTAGAATGAACTCAGGGCATTGTATAGACATGGGGAATCTGGCTACATGTTCCATTCCAGAGTTTATTAATCATTTTATCTCTTGGGGAATCATCTAGTGAGAGAGTGTCCTTCCAAAAGTGATCCAAATCCAAGTGTCCAACCAAAGTGTCTATGATATTCATTACTTCATATCCAAACTTAGATGGCACTAGGTTTCCTTGAAACTTGTATTTCATGGTGACCTGGATCTCCTCTAGCTTTAATCTCTCAAGCTTCTACCTTTTTGATGTTCCTTCTGGGAGCACTTCTTCCTCTTAAGATGACATTTGTTAATTATCCTACACTACTAAAAATTATTAGATAAGGAAAAGACATATGAAGAAAAATTTATCATATGCATTTGTATTATACTAGCCTTAATTCAATCTAGAATCCTATTCAACAATTTAATCAAGCACCTTTGGGTTTCGGGTTCGGGATAGAACCAGGAACTCGATAATTTTAATCAAAAACTTGACTTTGTTGGACTTCCAGATCGATTTTTTGCTAGGCCCCTATACCTATACTAGTGAACCAGTTTAGTGCAATCCATGGTCTGATCCCATAGTGTTCAGGAATTGGGATCAGGTTATCATTCGAAACCGAACCCACAATGTTAAATAAGTGCATGTTGCTTCCCAAGTTATGACCCTAATATGATATCAGGCATTGGGCTGGAGACTTTGTCATGAACCAAAATCCTTAGATAAGTGAACAAGTGTGAGTTACAATCCAAATTCCAATCCTGATGTAGTGTCAGAGGTCAGGATCGAGTAGTTATGTGAGATCAAGCTAGTTGAAAATAGGCATGATTAGGTAGAATTATGAGTCATGACCCCAACGTAATGTCGGGGATCAGTATCAAGTTCTTGTCTTTTTTCTGACCTTAATTTTGTGAACAAGTGGAAAGATCAACACCAAGTTTCGATCCGAATAATGATTCAGAAGTCAGAATCGGGTTATGGATAGGTCAATATACTTGTCAATATTTGAAAAAATTTGATGTCAGTACAATGTCTAATCATGATAGTAATGCATGGATCGCAATCAGGACAATGAGTAATACATGCATGAAAAAACTTTTAACAATTTGTGGTAATGACCCAAAACCCAACACCAATGGAACATCGAGAATTGGAATTAGACAAGTAAACTGTGAAACTCAAACAATGGTAAAACCTCAAGCGCAATTTTTGTTCCCGACTTTGAAATACATGTGGGAATCAAATTTTGTACAACAATAATGAACGAAGACATAAACATATGTAGGAATATCTATAAATCATGCATTTTCTATAGGGTTATCTATGGGACCAAGATTCTTGATTTTAAAACAACTGAAACTTCAAATTCAAATGTGGTTTGACCCACTGGTACGATCGAAACCCTAGAAAACTAGGGCACAATGGGAAACAAAATCCCATCGACAAAAACATACCCAAAAATAAAGACAAGTGGGAAAATAAACCAAATGCACCCAAAATATGTGAAAAAAAACAAAACAAGGGCAGAATGGGAAACCAAAGGAGAAAACAAACAAATGAAGGAAAACTAGAATGAGAAGGAAAATGTGAAACAAGGGAAAACCAAACCCAACAAAATAGATAACAAAAGAAAACGCAAAGTAAAACACCCCTATCTCCAAAGACAACCCAGAATTCTGGCAACATAGTGTCGAATTGAAGAACCTCCTCAAAACCCTAGCTCTTTACGTCACTCTCACATTCTTCATCAAATTGGTTTTAGGTAGAATGAATGAAAATTGAGGACCAGTAGAATAAAAATCTATTCACATGTGCAAATAGTTAGATATTAAATGCAGGCAGTCGGGCCTCGGGATCAGGGTAGTCATCACAAATGCGGGGTTATGAGAAGGAAGACAAATGGTGGTCAAGGTCATGATATGGAACAACACTAGTCCTTCAAAAGGTGCAAATTTCAATCGATGGTTCAATGTCTGAAACCCAAATAATGAACAAGACAAAACAGGGCTCAGAATCGAGACATGGGATGAAACCAAAACTTTAAAAGTTCTAATGTCAATCATAGTATGAAGTTTGATCCTAAAACACGCAAAAAGAGTCAAAATTCAAGATCACGTCAAAAATAGGGACAATAATATTATAAGTTCTTGGTTTAGGTTTTGATCTGAAACCCGACTCTGACATAAGAAAAATGCATAAGAGAAGAAAATTGAGGTCAAGATTGGGTTCTCATCAGGGGTTTACACCTTTAAGGGTGTAAGGAAACGGTTTCGATCTAACACACGACCCTGAAAAATGAATGAAAAGAGAAGGCAATGGATGGTGATCGGGATCAGAACATGGACAAATAATTTTACTTTGAAAAGTAACAAGTGTTAGTGCTAATTAAATACCTGAACCCAGAAAATAACCAAAAAAAGACTTAGGAGAAAAAGATACAACTCCTAAGTCCCAAGCAAGAACACAAAGGACAAAAGAAACAAAAAGGGGACCCATTTTCACCAAAACAAAATGGGTTTGTTATGCGAGGCATAACAATTGGCGACTCGGCTGGGAAAATGGTCTACCCATTTTCAAGATGCTAAAGAATTCAATCACCTAGAAATTTTGGTTTGTGAATGTTTTAACTCAAGTGCGATCAACTTCAGAA
This sequence comes from Sequoiadendron giganteum, assembly GCA_007115665.2. NCBI lineage: Eukaryota > Viridiplantae > Streptophyta > Pinopsida > Cupressales > Cupressaceae > Sequoiadendron > Sequoiadendron giganteum. Next base: position 486,868,760 of record CM021103.1, read on the forward strand.
AACAAGATTGAGCTAGAACAAGGTATGATATTCTAAAAGTTTTGATTTTGGCTCTTTTGTCAAACTAACGTTTGACAAGAGCCTAATTTTTAGAAAATTGTTGCAAAGAAGCATCTCTCTGCTTGTCCAAATTGAGTAAGCTAGTTAATCAAACCTCTATCCTATCATCATTAGAGTAAAACTCTTTCATGAATTGAAGAACAAGTATCTATAGATTGATAGAAAAGACTAGATCTTGGTCGTAGACTAAATTAAATGGTGAGTTTCCTAAGGTGGCTTTAATTCTAGTCTGATCAGACCATAAGGCAAATTTCAACTCTGTGTGTCAATCCCTAGGATTACTTTCTAATAAATTATTAATTACCTCCAAAAAAATCTTATTAGTAGACTCTACTACACCGTTTCCCTATGGATAGTAATTAGAAGAGTATTTTTAAAATTATTTTATGTTCATATACCCATTGAATAAATTCTACAGAAGAAAAGGCAGGGTCGTTATCGCATACCAGAGCGAATGGTACTTCAAACCTAGTGACGATGTATTTTTTGAGGAACCTGATAACAACCTCTACGGTGTTTTTCTTGCAAGGTTGATCCTCAATCCAACATGTGTAGTAATTTTTTACCATCAAAATGAACATGTGACATACAGAAGAGTTTGGATTAATCACCACGACAAAATATAATGCCCATTAGGCAAATGGTCCTACCTCATATACTAGTTGCAACAGAATTTTTGTATTGCATTCTCAAGATGCCAAATTTTGACATGTATGATATTTCCTAACATGTTCATGAGTATCTTGAAACATTTGGGGCCAATAATAACCAAATCTCAAAATTTGGTGTGCCATGGCATCAATTGAACCGTGCCCAATACCATGTCTACCATGAAACTCGCCAATGACATGTTTTTCTTGTTGTTGATCAAGATAGCGTAAATAGACACCCTCAAATTTCCTCCTCTACAAGGATCCTCCTTTGAGCATATAATGGGAAATCTTCAATCTCAATGCTCTTCTCTGAGTGGTATTCATTCCATCATGACATTTATTGTTTAACAATAAGAAAATTAAATCTACATACCAAGGGTTGCCTATGAATGATTGTATAGTATATTGTTGGAAATTAATATTGGTGTCAACATCATCCATAGCCTTGGATAAACCTTTCCCTCAAACTAACCTCATCAATGAATTTCAAGATCAAAATCCTATAGAATTGTCATCCATTTTCCTCTTATTTCTCCCAATTCACTCTGCATTAAAAGAGACTTCACTGTAGGGTCAGGAACTATGGCAATGATCTAACTATAGAGAATATAGTGTTAGAACTTCTTAATGGCTTGTACCAGTGCAAAGGCTTGCTTTTTGAAAGGTGGATATCTAGCTTCTGCATTTTTGAATGGCGAGCTCATGAAAGCTATAGTTTGTTTGTCTCCCTCACCTTTTCATTGTATCAAGACAGTAACACATGAATGATCAAATGTGAAACAATAAATATAAAAGGCAATGAATAACTGGGATAGGTTAGAACAAGTGCCTTTGTCATAGACTATTTGATTTGTGTGAAGAAATGCTTAGCCTCATTACACCATTCGAACTTTGTATCCTTATTCATCATTTCATTAAGGGTTTTGATGATCTTCAAAAACCTGATTATAAATTTCATTAAAAAAATTATCTTCCCAAAGAAAGATCTCATTTCCTTTTTATTGCCTAGAATGGTCAACTTCAAAATAGATTCTACTCGATCAGATTCAATTGATATCCCTCTCTCTAATATTATGTGACCCTTTTGAAACCCTAACTACGCACTTCTTTGGATTGAGGGATATGACATAACGTATACATTTAGCTAGTACCTTTGACAAATCTATAGGGTGGTATTCCATGTTCTTTGAAAACACAGTGAGATCATCCATGTAAATGATAATGCATTTACCTACCTGATCCTTGAATGCCACATCCATTGCACGTTGAAAGGTGGCTCCAAAATTAATGAGACCAAACGACATCCTCTTGTAGGAAAATTTCCCCCACTTAGTACTGAAGAAAATTTGCATTCTATCTTTGTGGTTCATTAACATCTAATTATATCTGGAATATCCATCTAGGAACGACATCATCTATGAACCATTGACTATTTGCAACACCTCATCGAGAGAAGGGAGCAGGTAGTTGTCCTTTTCTAAAGATTTATTCATATTTCTGAAGTTGACACATAATCTAATTTCCCCATTCTTCTTACAGACAAGGACTAGATTAGCAACCTAGGTTGAATGCCTTACTGGAAAAACTATTCTCACAGATAGTATCTTTTGTACCTCTTGAAGAATCAAAGGTTCGAATAGAGCACTGACTAGGCGTTGTTTCTATTAAAATAGCTTTGCTTCAAGTTTCAACAGGATGGTGTGCATGATTACTAAAGTGTCAAGAGTCTTCAATTCTTCATACCCCCAAGCAATTTTTGTGATGTCTCTTTTAATTACTCCCAATATTTTGTCTTTGATTTCTTTGGGACAAGTCTTACCAATAAAAAATTTCCTTTCTAGGCCCAAATCTGCTAATTTATATGACTCATACTTTCCTCCTCTAGTATCTATAGGCAATTTTTCGTGAGCCCAAGGATAAAAATCAAAGATCCTCTCTAATGCTATCATTACTTTAAGAATGTAGTTGGTTTTTCAGATTCATTATGCCTTCTCCATCACAATTTTCTAGATCCCAATCTCCCTGATCTCAGACAGATTCATCAACGATATGCTGGAGTTGAGAAGATACAACTTCATAGGAGCCCAATGACCTCTGCAAGCAAATAACCTATTACAAGGGGAAGCAAAGAGAAGCAACAAAGAAAATGCTCAAGAATGTGGAGCAATGTATTCACCCAAAATGTAAAATGAATAATGATACAAAAGATAGTTTTAAACCATATATAGATGAAAACCCTAAAAAGGAAAACCCTAGGCTTGCACAATAATAATTAATAAAGTAATTAATTATTATGCACCTAATGTTAGCTTAAGTGAAAAAGAGGTAAAAGGGAGATTTATGTAATTAAACAAATATTGTTTAATTAATAAAGTAAATGTCCAATTACTGTAACACAATATTCCCTTCAAATACATCTGAACTTGCAAGGAAAGCAAGGATATGTTGGTCATCATCAAAAACCTAGAAACTTTGGACATTGTCAAGGATAGGAGGAATGGACACTAATTCCACAAATAATTTTTTTTATTTTGGAATCCTTCATGGACTCTAAGGTACTGGCAGCAACAGCTAGTGCATCTGTGATCTAGTTATCTTCTCTGGGAATCAATTTGATTCCAAAAGAATCAAAATCTTCTATCAAATTCCATATCATGTTCTTGTATGCAGCCAACCTCTTGTTATGGCATGCATATTGACTATGAAATTTCTTAATAATTGCCTCAAAATATCCCATGACTATCAGAGCTATAATTTTCTTATGATGCACAAACATCAATCCTCTAGCAAGTGCTTCATATTTTGCGACATTGTTAGTATATCCAAATTGCAACCTCTAAGAAGAAAAATAGGTTTTCCCTTTTGGGTTTGTTAGTTCAACTCCAACTCCACTCCCTATTTTAGACTTGGAATGATCAAATTTAAGGGTTCAAATATTTTCTTGCGCTAGGATCTCCTTCTAAAAGTGAGTCTTGGGTGTTTTCTTGCGAGAAATAAATGGCAGATCAGACTAGTTCAGTACATCAAGATTGGTATATTGTAGTAAATGATGTTCATCAAGGACTTCACAAAAAATTCTAAACTTGTGTTGAAACTATTTCCTGCACCTCACCTTGATCAGCATTTCTATAGTTGGTTATCTTCCTAAGCAACCCCTTGGGAAATGGAATGTTGGTAGGGGTGAGTGTGTTAGGCAACTTCTGAGATTCCTCAGTGTTATTTCATAAATCAAAAAATAGGACTTGAGTTTGTCCCATTTGGGGAGTGACTTTGTCCTGGGTATTATTGGTCCTTGTTAGAATAATTGCATCTCTAGCCTCAAATGGGAACTGATTTGGAGATTTTTTGGGGTGGTGTTCATAATTCTCTCTTGACTAATAGAAATGGTTGAGAATATCTACACATGGTTGGCATGTCAGCTCAGAATGGCTCTGGTACTAGACCCTACACCAGTTCGAGAGTAACAAACTCCATTAATCAACCTCATCTCCCAAAACTAGCCTATCTTTTTCTATATTTTTTGATTAAAATTTGTTGGCTGATAGTGGTCATAGGATCACTATGCTTCAAAGGTTGTGAGCAATTAGGATTAAACATCGAGAAGGTCATAATATCTTTCCTCCTATACACTCGCATCTGAGTTTCAAAATAGGCGACTTCATTAGGACAATCATATTCAGTTATCATATGTTTCAGATGTGGTTCACTCTCGATCCTGATCTGAGTTTCTACCCCTTTCCATGGTAGCCACAAGTGCAAGAAATCCAAGGAGAGATAACCTCCAAGTATTTTCATTAAGTCTCATCTTAGTAGCATCACGTATGTTTCAGGGATATCGAAACCCTTAATATCCATATATGTCTAGATCCACGAGTCTGATCCAATCTACACATGCACATTCTTTAGTTCTCCAATGAAATTAACCTTAGTTTTATCTAATTGTATTACTTTCTTGTGAGTTTGAACCAGACTTAAACCCAAATTTTTGCAAATAGAAAAGGGCATGACATTACCTGAGGCTCCAAAATCTAAAAGGCAATTGTGTAGATTCTTTCCAAAAATTCTCAAGCACAAAATAAATGGGGGTGTCCTTGTCTTACCTCTATACAAGGTTTCATTCATATAAGTGGTTGGAGTCACCTTATTCTTTCCTTTTGACCTATCTGCCTCCTCCAAATATTTTAGTAATATTTCACATGGGGCAGGGCACCACTTGATAATATCAAAAAATGACAGAGAGGTCTTTTCTTTCTACATTTCTGAAATGAAATCAAATTCTATGTCATTATTCATCTCAAATTTAAGAACAAAAGAAGAGTTACCTTTGTTCTACAATTCAGGTGGGCCTTTCGGTGTAGGCAGATTGTTGTCAGCATTTTGGTTCAAGGGAACCATAGCATTGGGAGAGTTGGATGTGGTAAATGGCCCCTTGTTCTAATTCCTCATGAAATGGCCTCCCTTGTTTTTAAAATCCTAAGCATCGTAGCTATCTTCCTCTAAATTTTTCTCTCCCTACATAGGAAACTAGTATCATTCATCAATGGTTTCAAAATCTATGGTTGTATCAACTGAGCCACTACCTTTGGTAGGCTTTCCCTATGGTGTTTGGGATTCATCTTGTGCTATTTTGACAACCTTATCCATCTTAGGGAAATTAACTTCAGAATATGAGACTATGTCATGTAGCCTGCATCACTTTGTCATGAAATTCAAATCTGCCACATTTGCACTGTGTGGCTTATGTTCATTAGATGTATAGTTGTGGGAAACTCCCCCATTGTTTGGTCTAGTATTCCACTACCTACCATTATTAGGTCTTTAATTGTATCCCCTATTCTGATTCTGATAATTTTGGTTGGGGAATTTCTTACCTTAAAAATTCATTTGATTTTGATTAGCATTTTGTTTGGAATAGTTATTTTGATTGGAAAACCCTCCTTGATTTTGGTAATCCTAATTTTGGTTTTGACGTCGGTTAAGTTTAAGTTGAGTCATCTCATTAGTCACCTGAGATAAATTATTCTTCAGATTTTCTAACTTTGTGGTCAGGTGAGTGGTGCATTCACTTTCTATAGGATTTACAGCTAGTGAGTGAGTCACAAGGTTAGATCCCCCAGTAAAATTATGTGGATTCTGAGTTTTTTGGGAGGAATCTAAAGTCCCACCATTAACCCATGGTTGTGGGGACAAAGATTGTAATTCAGCTAAAGGTCCATACGTAGAGTGGGAAATCCTAGGGACTGTATTGAACAGTGGGATTGCATTAGACATCAGAGGATATCCTAAGGGAGGAAAAACCCCTCCAAGGCCACCTGATTGTGAAATTATTTGTTGTTGTATTTTAATACCAAGATGATCCACCTTGCATAATTAATCAATGTATGTCGCAAGGTAAGTTCTTTGCAGAAATAATCCAATTAGTGGGTCTATGGCCTTTAGGTACGCTTGGATGGTAATATTCTCAGCCACCAGATATGGATCTTGTAACCACTTGTACATCCTTTGGAAATGAGTTTTAAACATCGATAACGGTTCATTTGGATCCTTCCTAATTGTGGAAAATTGGTGATATAAAATAGTAGGGTCTACATAAACTCAAAATTGATTAAGAAAAGCATCTTCTAAGTTTTTCCAACTCGGGATGGATCCAATAGGTATTTCTAGGTACAAATTGTAAGCCATATCTCCCAATGAATAGGGGAATAACCTACATGCAACATCTTGATGAGTTATTTGAGCCCAAGTGTAGGCATCTTTGAATGCCTATATATGCTCTTTATCACTTCGTGACTCCCAATGGGCGTACCTGGGAACAAATTTCTTGGGATTCTTAGGTATTTTGTGAATGCCACCAGGAATGGTTCCCAGTGGGGAAGGAATATTTCCAAAGAATTTCATGGGTGGTGGTGGATTTGACTGTGCGAGTTGTGGTATAAGTGGAAATCCAGGTGGAGTACATGGTGATGTTAATGGTGGTGGGATCAAAACCTGATGGGCCCTGGGTACAATAAGGGTTTGGAGTTTGAGTAATGGGTCTAGATTTCTAGCGGATCTCAGAACTCTTTCAAACCTATCTAGTGAAAAGGACCCAATTCACTCCAGTTTGTTCTTTTCGGCCCTCCTTCTATCACAAGTTTTGTTGATGGCCAAATTGACATTGCAACATGTAGGCAAGATGTAATCACCTTACCTCTCTTGAAAAAGACAAACAATCATTAAATCAATCGCCTTCCAAAGTCCTAGATGTTGGGTCAGAATATTGTTGTTTCATTGAGCGATCAATGAGGTTGTAATGTTAAAAGGGTCTACTAGTAAACAAGTACAAACTAGGTAGTACGAAATAACTTAATGTTGGGGGCTTAAATAAATAGAAAAATATTGATCAAGGCTTTTGGATAGCAAAACATGAACATGGGTTTCTTTAATTTAGACATGCAATTCTAACAATAAATGCCTTCCTAATAAACCAAACTATAGAACTGTTATCATATAATCTAGCAGCGCTCGATTCACGGATAACCCCCCTACAAAACTAGTTCATTTCCTAGGACCGTGTGTTTCAAGCATGTAAAACGAGGCAAACTTGTTTTACGAGGTCTCTAATCTTACCTAGTTCGGGTAGGTGATGATACGCTCGCATTCCAAGTTTAAAGTTTGACTCCTTTCAAACCTAGGAGTTAAGTCATTTTTCCTAGCTTTTGGTGCTCCAATGGTGAAAATCACCGCCATTGCACCTTTTTCACTGTAACTCTTTTTGGTGCTCAGGTGGTGATTTTCACCATCATTGCACCTTGTCTAAGTTTTAACTCTTGGTGCTCAGATGGTGAAAATCACGGACATTGCACATAATATTTTTTTGACATGTTGGTGTTCGAGTGGTGATTTTCATCGCCCAAGCACCTATTTGTTATTTAAGTCGAGTTCGCCTGCCGCATTCAATGCGCGCGATTTAAGTTGAGTTTTAGGTTTTAATTAACTCAAACATGAGTTATTTTCGCATTTTTGCTAAAAGAATCCTCTCCACACTTTGCTCCTGTGCTAACACAAGTTGCCTCCCTTAAGATCGAACCTTCGTTTCTACCTCCAGCACATGGTTTTCACAATGATCTTTACCATAGTTATCACACCATTGAGGTATGTTCACATTTTTTTTCCTTTCAATTGTCAATTTTCTTTGTTTAAATTTGAATGCTTTCCATTTCTCATCGGTCTTTGGCATTTTTCGTTCATCATTTTTGTCGCTTAGTATTTTTTGGTTCTCTTTGCTCCTCCCCTCGTGTCTGTCTATTTCTTCTAAATAGGATCCTGTCATTTTTCCTTGCAAACTTTGCAAATGTCGTGGCAAAGGATCTCTCCACCTTCATGCACGTCAGTCTTTGTTTTTCACAATGGTGTACAGGCGAGGTTTTTCACCGACGTCGCACGAAAGTGCTAAGTCATCCACTAGTGTCTTGGCAGTGATTTTCACTGCCATGACACCCACTCACAAAATACCTAGGTGTCGAGGTCGTGAAAATCATAGCCATGACACCCAACAACTTTGACATGTCGGTGCTCGAGCGGTGATTTTCACCGCCTCAACACCAAACAAAAAATCACTTCAATGCTCGAGCAATGATTTTCACCGTCTAAGCACCAAAATCTACACTTTTTCTCTAAAACACTTTGAAATGTGTTTTCTCTTCATTTTCACTTCCACGCTCATTTTTGAACCTTGTTTTCCACACCATACGGCCAAAACACAGTGACTCCATATTGCCATGTTCATTTCACATTTCCTCATATGACATGTATTTCTTGACAATCATTGAATCCACCATTCTTCCAATTAGTTTCCAAAGTTCCATCAAAATATCCTCGGAGATAAGAAATACATCAATCTCTGCTCCCCTAAATGTCAGTTGAAACACCATCACCATCTCCTAAAGCAAAGGGTAAGATGAATTATAAGTACCAAGACATTTTCCCTCCAACCATGGTGTTGTCCAAGGTGGATTAGATCAAAGACACTGAGATCGGTCATCGAGATCTAGTAGATTTCGTGAAGAGGATCCAACAGAGGCCATGGGATGAGAATTTGAAGGCCATTGTACATAGAAATCTTCATATGGTATCTACTCTCCCAACTTCAGCTCATCACATGGAGTTCATACTTCAGGTTGCTACTCACTATATCCAAGAAGACTGAACTATGAGAGATTTTGTACGTCGGGTTGTAATGAGACTTGACGGTGAATTCTTTGATATAGTCTTCAAAGTTCCACAAATGGAATAGTACACTTCTATCATGATCCAGAAGGCTCAAGAGATATTTGACAATGATTCAGTCAAGGCCAAGATGTTGATCAACTCACAATGGTTGAAGACTCCCCGACATGTTGTTTCTAGTTGGCCTAAGGGACTCCCCAAGAGTGACTTCAAAGAAAATGTGAGAGACATGATTACCTTGTTAAGCAGAGTTAAGGGTTTTCCTGAATCCTCTCATTTACAACATTGGATGTATGAATACATCCGGATCATCAGAAGGAGGAAAGTACACATTGATTGAGGAACACATATCAGTGACGAAATCCATGAGTAGCTGATCAGGGTGCCCAGCACCTTAGAATTTTATATGACCTCTTTCTTGGTGTATGCACTAGCAGTAATGAGGTAGTTTCCAAGTTTATCTACCAAAGGTAATAGACATTCTAGCCCTATCTATGATTACTATTACCAATTGAACCTGAGGGAAAGCTTCCACCACTTCAAGAGAGTCACATATGCTTTCTTCACTCCTTTGTTGTTCACTTTTGACCCAAATTAGGAGAAGAAGAGATTATCATATGAAAGCCTTCAAGACATATTCTAAAGGTGAGCTTCCCAAAGAAAAACCCAGTCCATGTCTGGAATCCCACACCAAAGAAAAATAGGCTGCGATTCCCTCTTCATCCCGAAAAGGGCCAAGGATCAAGTTTGTTGTGGGGAAAAATACTCCACAGACCACTGAAATGTGAGAAACAAGGGCTACCACATCTCATGCAAAAGAGAAGGAGCTTGTTTCCGAGAAATTATATTAAAATGAGGAAGGAGGAGATACATAATTTTAATTTGAAGAATCAAATGATGAATACTCTAGAGAAACCGAATCAAATGAATAAGAAGAGCAATCCATAGAAGAGGTTGAGGAATACCAAGAGGATGAGAAGATTTTGTCCCCTCCTCAGAATGAAACCGAAGAGATCCTAGTATCTTCACCTCCTCACACTCCCTCAATTCCTAAATCTCTTGTTCCTCCCATTCCTTCTTCTCCTCTTCCTACCATAGTTACAGGAGTAGAATATGTTTCTTCCCCACCAGTAGTATCATCTGTGTCAGTTTCTTCTACAGTTGACCGAACAAAAAATATCAATGTTCTATCTAGTTCACCAATTTCTCTCCCCAGTTTATCATCTCCATCTTTTGACATTTCTTCAGAGGCTAAATTTAACAGATTCATGAATGAATCTTTGTAGAGTCACTTTGCATGCAGACAACTGGGCCCATAATGACTACAATGGCACCCATAGTTACCATCTTAGCTATTCCTCAAGGAGCCCTAGTAGCTCATGAATTAGCAGTAATAGGAGATGTATATGCTTCTTCCCTCCCTCCTTGGTTGGTGTAGCAGGTTCCTAAGTGCAAGAAGCAGATGATCTCCCCCGATGAGCTGGACCTGGAAGAAATACCTGCCCACAAGATCAAGGAAAAGAAAAAGGCTTAGGTTCTATCAAGACTCCATATTGATAAAGTTGTCGAGAAGTTTGTTGAGGTAGGTTTTCTTCCACAACCAGAGGGGGATATAAGTATGGAAGATTATACTATACAAATAATACAACATGGGAAGGTAACCAATGAAAGTGCTAAAGTAGATGCCCAAGTAGAATTGGATTCCCTTGCAAGAAGGCTTGACAAGATGGAGCAATCTAAGAATCTATACAAGGAGAAGGTTGAACACTATGTGAAAATCTTGAGAAACATAGCAGGATCTTCAATGAGTCATACCCAATCTATGACCTTGGTGAATGTTGAAGAACCAGTTGTACAAAAAGCAGAGAAGCTTGCAGCCAAAGGTAAAGTCTTCAATGATTTCATTGAAGATATCATAGATCATGGGACACAAGTCATCACTACCGCAAGTGAGAATAAAATACAAATAGCCTAGCTACAAAGTGAGCTTAATAAAGAGGAAGGATCACTTGTGAAAGAGCTACATGAGATGGAAAGGTCCTTATCATCATGGCTAAAGATGAAAGAATCCAAGATCAGAAAATTGGTAAAGAATTGAGTAATACTTGACAAGGAGATATATGTGGAGGTGAAAGAATCACTCAAAAATAAAATATAGGTATTAAAGTTTTTGATTGATGAAATTCACCAGGTACAGGAGGATGTAGAAGGTTACTGGGTTCTATGGTTAAATGGAATGGAAGAGTTTCCAGGTGATCTCCTCGATGATGAGAACACCTTTCTTCCTCTCAATGAGATTATTCAAGTGTATAAAGAGGCCTTCATGAAGCTTGTGCATGATAAAGGTTTTTCCAAGAACACCATGCACATTGTGTGTGATCTACGGCTTTCACTTGATTATTTCAAGGCTCATCTTCAAAGGTGTAAATTTTTTTCTTCATCTACAAAGAAGATGATTACCAAAATACACATGCTGGTGGATTATACAGTTGGGCCAAACGAAACTTTCCTACAAGAGATGACAAAGAAATATGAAGACTTTCGTGCCCAGTGCAAAGAACAATAGTCTTCTTTTTGTCTCCAGTGTTCGCCATTTTTGGTGTCCCCTACTTTGCACATTGTAAATAGTTTTTGACATCCTATATGTCTTTTTGTAAAACATAATTACACCAAAATATGAGGTGCAATTACGTAGAAATAAATTACACTTAGCTAGATTAGGGTTTCCTATTTTTATTCATCTGATTTCCTATTTTTTCTCTTCCCTCTTTTCTATAAATAAGAGGGATTTCTTTTGTAATAGTTACCTTTTGATATTTTGCAATGAAGCGTTTCTCTTTTGAAACAAGCATTGAGACTTTGTGTTCAATATTGTGAATTTAGATGTAATCAATAAAGAAGAGGATTGCATACCAAACTTCGTGTTGGAATCGATTTTCTTGTGTGTTTATTATATCAGTAGTGACTAGTGTATGAGATTGAAAGGGCTTCAAGTGGTTGATGTAAACTTTGTGTTACATTTATCATTTGGATTTTTTTATGTTTGTAATCATTCATGTTGTTTGAGTAATCGTTGCATCTAAGAAGACTTTGTGCTTCTAATACAATGAATGGTACTTCTACAGGATTCAACATTGAAAAGGCTATGGAACAACTTTGTGCCTTCGTGAGCCTTCCCTTTTCCTTTTTATTTTTGTTATTATAGATCATACTTGTTATTTCTATGTTGTGCTTTGAAAAGATAGAAATATTGGCATTACTATTGTTGTTTAAGTTTAAGTTATCAAATTTAAAGCTTTTCATCGTGAAGCATTGTAAACATCTTCTCTGAAAAAAGAGAGAAGTATGAGTGTAACACACTCTCCCCCATTTCATGAGTACAGTGTACATTTTGTAAGTATTCCTTTAAGTTTACTATATTTTGTAATTAGTATTAAGAAGGGCACCTCCCCTTTTTGAGAGGAGAGATTATATCTCACATAGTTGTGGTTGAAGTCTAGATGGCATAATCGGTTGAAAATTTGATTACACTATTTTCACCCAACAAGAACAATACAATTTAGGAAATGATTCATACCATTGAATCCATTCACAGTGAAAATTTAAATCACACAACCATTCATCGTCACTTTTTATTTACTTTTTCAAGAATAAAATATCACAAACTCATTACCAGAATTAACAAATCGACAAATGTTAAGAAACATCATTCACAGATAATGTAGTAAAATGGTTTCAATTTCAAAATATTCTATCGATTTCCATCAAATAAGAAATATTTATTCAAATAAAGCACTAGAATATGAATAACCATTGTTTATCAACATCATCGTTAAGCTAAAATAACTTCTGAAAATAAACTACTTCTATTAAAAAACTATAAAAAGTGTTTAAGTGTGTCTCGCATAAAAGCTATAAAACTAACTATAAAAGATTAAAATTCTAATCCTTAGGTAGCTAATCAGACTTCAATTATCCAAAATTTACAATGAGGAGATAATTTTTCATTATAGAACAAATTAAAATCAATTCCTCCCTCAAAAATCAAGATCCATAAATCTGGGGCCCAAATCCACAATTGTAACAATGCCCAGTCAAGCCTAAGTCTTCTTTCTATTGAGCTAAAGGAGCTGAAAAGGAGTGTGACATGTGTCCACTTAGCCAAACCTTAACATTATTTTCTAATTTTATCTCATGTTGATCACTTCACTTCATCTTTGAGTCATCGAAACTAATCTGGGGGGTCGTCCACCTGCTCAAAAAGTGACATGAAAGTGTGGTTGTCAAGAAAAGAGGTGCCTAGACTGGTTGACCACGTTGACTTCATCTTTCTGAAACAAAAAAAATATCCTTTATTTATCATCCTTGTGATGAGTCTCCTCATCATAGCTATAGAAAAAAAAAATTAAGGCATCATCATCAGGTCCATCAACCTAATCAACTTTGAACTTTGACCCCTCAAACCTCTTTTCCACTGTAGCAATTACTTCCCTTATTTTTCCAATGTCTATAATTTCCCACCTCTTGTCACATCTAATATCCAGCACCCCATCAATGAGATTTAACTCGACAGCATCTCCTTCTTTCATTCATTTTTTAAGCCTCACCTTCCAAGAATCTTTTATTTCGCCTAATGATTCAAGTCTTTGATCTGGAAGTAAAACCTTATCGATGAGATTTGAAACAACTTTTTCAAGTATACTTGCATTCTCTCATATCTCATGAATACCCTTAAGCATATCTATCCTTTTTTTAATGAGGTTATCTGTTTTGAAAATAGATACATTAATAGACTTTAAAATATATTTAGGGCTCTCATTACCCAAAATCTGACTGGACCAACTCTTCATCAAAAAATTTCTCAATCACTTTCAGTTTTCCCAAGTACTTCATGAACTTCTCTTCCTTTTCCCACCATTCCCTTATGGATTCTTCTATTATCTTAACTAAGTCCAAGCCTGCATGGTAATGTTTAAAACCTTCATCTAGACTCTTATCTATATCAGACTTAAAATCATTAAACTAAGTAGCTTTCTTTTTCATCTCAATTAAATCCTCTACCTCTTTCCTGCTCATTAGAATAGGAGCTTCTGAACTTGGTGATGGCTCTTATGTAGACATATTTAACTCTCTCAAGAAATTATTCACCTGTCCTAGCTAAACCTTGAGTTCATCCTTGGCCTGCTTATCTTTTATTAATCTGGATTTGGTGGTGGTGGCGACAATATCAATCAAATTCATCTATTGATTCCTAGTATGCTTTCCTAGATTAACAATGCTTATTTGATAGTCCTCAACTTTCAATTCTTTGTCATCCTTATCAAAAATTGAGGTGGAAATTTCATCTATTATATCCCCTTCGTCAGTAAATTTTGTGGAGTGGACAACACAAGCTTTCTTCTTAGGCTTCACCTTCTCAATTTATTTTATCATGTCATCTCACACTATAGATTAAGGCTAAATTTTATGTCTCTTTTCCATATTTAACTTGAGCCAAGTGGGAGCACCTGACTGAGTAGTTACTTGTTGAACACTGGGTGATGTTGAGGAAAGAGGTGTAGAAGAAGTTACTGCAACGATCTACTTGGAAGAAGGCTTATGTTGGTCCTCTTGTTCTTTATGTAACCTTTCTTTTTCCATCCTTTCATTTTGGACCTTAGTCTCTTCTATTTTTTGAATCTCTTCATCCCTCTCAGTAGCCTCCTCTTCATCTCTCAACCTTTGATGTTCGAGTTACTTTGCCCTTTGTTCAACCATAGTATCCTTTTCTGCTTCACCCCTTTTTAGTGCCTTAGCTTCTTCTCTTTCTCTAGTTGTCTCTTCTTCTTCCTGAGCTAATTGCTTAGCTGCTAACCTCTAGGCACTCTCCAGAAACTCCTCCTACTTATTTTCAGTTAAAACCTCATTCAACCCTGATTGTTTAGTGTACAAACTTCCAACTTCAAACCTCATTCCTTCTCCACTTGGGTCCTCCTAAACCTTCTTCAAATAATCCTCCCATTTGAGTCTTTCTCCTTCTTGATATGGAGTTCTTTTAGAGTCTAAAAAAATGAGTTATTTTCTTATATAAATTACAAGGGCCCTCTCCTCTTCAAAAGTTTTGTTGTTCACATTGTTGGTGCAATAATAGGGGTCTTTTCAGTAGTTTTTTCTCCTGGGTGTACCATGGCCAAAGGTGTGGCACCAAAACCTGAAACAACTCCCACAACAGTTGCCTCATAAGTTACTTTATCCTTCTTCAAGGAATCATCAATTTTCTACAATGAAGTCTCTTCTTCTGCTGAGGCGAGCTCTTTTGTGGCTACCTTTGTTGCTGCAACACCTTACTTTTAATCTCCTATATTGATTTTTTATCTCAATGGGGGAAATAGGTTAACTTTTGGAACCTCTCTTCTTCAATTTTTGCACTCTTAGTTGTTTGAGGTGGATGTTAAGCCACTTATTGCTTCTTTCCACAACTGATTGTGTACTCAGTTGAATCTTGGTTACGTCCTTTTTCATCCAATCAATGGGATCCAATTACTTTGTGGCTACTGCATCCATTTCATAATGAGGATCCAAAGTGATCCCATCATCACTTATATTATTTGGAACTTTTGCAATAACTTCAAAGTCCTTCATCTAGGGAATTGTTAACCTTTCATACCCCCTCTTCCTTACCTCAAACTTATCTTGAAAATTAGCCCAAAAATCTTCCAGCAATGGCTTGTGAAGAGGAAACTATGAAGCATAAATACCATACACTTCTTAGGATCAAAGTTCTTCCTGGAAGTGTTTTGTTTGAAGTTAAAGGCCTGGAATTCTTTTGTTCTTATCTTGGCCACTATGGAGGATTGACAAGAATAAAATTCCAATTCCATGGAGAAATAATGACAATTAGTTTTGTGTTGTGCATTAAATATTGCATTTACTTTAGCTACTTGATGAGAAAACCTCATCAAGACCCATCTATCACTATAGTACCTTGGAAATTTGAATGGGTGATCTTCAAACCTGAACAATCTAAAATAGGTAGACTTGTGGTATAAGATAAACCAGTAACCCCAAGGTTCAATGAATTCCATCGCCTCTCGAGATAATCTAAAACCAATTTCACCTATTAGTTGATTAATAATTGTATATAAAATGGATCATTAAGCCTTTTAAAATGATGTATTGCTTCCTTTAGCTATAATTGTTCATAATATTCCCATACTTTCTTCTGATCTGGGCCACTATCCATTGACCCTTTAGTATTCAACCCTAGGAACTAATCCATCCTTCTAGCACGATAAATGACATATGAAGTCATATAGAATGTGTTGGTTTCAGCTACTTTCAACAATTGATCATGAATGTTATTTGAAATAATTTATGCCCAATACAAATTTTTCTCTCCATCAAGAATAAGTTGAATGAAAGAAAACATCCAATATTCAAAGCTATGGGAATCCTTCTTCCCAAACACCCATTAAAACAATGTGATCATATCACCAATGTCCTTTGATAAATCAGATCTCTTGAACTTAGGTGGCAACTTCCTCACTAACTTCTTATGTGTCTTTAAATATCTCTTATTGATGAATGTTTTATTCCCCTCGTCATATTCTAACATGATCCTGGGGTTAGGATGAGGAGGTGGATCAAATACTAGCCTAGTCATTACAGGAGTTAAGTCAATAATTACATTTCCCTATGCATCAATGCACTACCTTTGAGTTTGATTGTAGGTCTATGCAATAGTTAGAATGAACTCAGGGCACTGTACAGAGATGGGGAATGTGGCTACATGTGCCAATATAGAGTTAGCAATCATTTTAGCTCTTAGGGAGGTGTCTAATGAGAGAGTGTCCTTCCAAAACTGATCCAAATCCAAGTGTCCAACCAATGTGTATGTGATATTCATTACTTCAGAGCCAAACTTAGATGGCACTAGGTTTCCTTGAAATTTTTATTTCATGGTGACCTAGATCTCTTATGTCTCTAATCTCTTAGGCTTCCACCCTTTTGATGTTCCTTCTGGGGGCACTTCTTCCTTTGAAGATGACATTTGTTAATTATCCTGTACTACTGACAACTATCAAATAAGGAAAAGACATATGAAGAACAATTTATCACTTGAATTTGAATTATACCAACCTTAATTCAATCTAGAATCCTATTCAACAATTTAATCAAGAATCTTCGGGTTTCAGGTTTGGGATAGAACCAAGAACCCGATCATTTTAAGCACAGACTTGACTTTATCAGACTTCAAGATCAGGTTGTTGCTATCCCCCTATACCTATGCTAATGAACCAATTCAGTGCAATTCCATGGTCTGGTCTCGTAATGTTTGGGAATCGGCATCAAACCTTTCCAAGAAAAAACACATTAACATCGGAGTTAATGATAGGATTTTGTTGTGTTTCAATCCTAATGTGAATGAGTAATCAGGATTGGCTTATCGATTGGAACTAAACCCAAAATGGTAAATAAGTGCATTTTTCTTGCTGAGTTCTGACCCCAATATGATATCAATGATCGAGCTTGGGACTTTGTCATGAACTAAAATCCTTAGAGAACTGAACAAGTTTGATTTACAGTCCAACTTTCGATCCCGACATAGTGTCGAAGGTCGAGATCAGGTAGTGATGCGAGACTAGGCTAGATGAATATAGATATTATTAGGTAGCATTCTGATTCCTAACCCCAATGTAATGTCGAGGATCAAGATCGGGTTCTTATCTTGTGCCTGACCTTAAGTTTATGAACAAGTGGAAAGATCAACACTCATTTTTTATGATGATAATTAATCAGAGGTCAGAATCGGGTTATTGACAAGTCAATATAATTTTCAATATTTGAAATTTTTTGGTGTCAGTCTGCTATCCAATCATGATAGTAATGCGAGGATCAAGATCGAGACATGGAGTAATAAATGTGTGAAAAACCTTTGAACAATTTTTGGTAACAACCCAAAACCTGACCCTGATGCAACATTGAGAATCAGAATCAGACAAGTAAATGGAAAAAATTAAACAACGGTAAAACCTCAAGTGCAATTTCTATTGCTGACTCCAAAATACATAGGGGAATCGGATTTTACACAAAAATAATGAATGAAGGCATAAACATATGTAATAGTATCTAGAAATCATGCCTTCATTATAGGATTATCTATGGGACCAAGATTCATGATTTTAAAATAGTTGAAACTTCAAATTCAAAAACAAATCAAATGTCATTCAACTCGTTGGTACAACCAAAACCCTAGAAAACTAGGGCACAATGGGAAACAAAATCCCATCAATGAAAATAAATGCCAAAACAAAAACAAGCAGGAAAATGAACCAAATGTACCCAAAATATGTGAAAACAAATGAAATGAGGGTATGATGGGAAACAAAAGGAGAAAAAAAAAAGTAAAGGAGAATGAGAAAGAGAAGGAAAACATGAAACAAGGGTGAAAAACCCTGAAAAAAGGAGAACAAAAGAAAATGCAAAGCAAAACACCCCTACCTCTAAACGTAGCCAATAATTTTGGTAGCATAGCGATGAATTGAAGCTCCTCCTTGAAACCTTAGCTCTCAATGTTGTTCTCACATTCTTCATCAAACTGGTTTAAGGTAGAATGAAAAAAATCAAGGAGTGGTGGAATAAAAACCCATTCACACATGTGAACGGTTAGACATTAAATGCAGGTGGTCGAGCCTCGAGATTAGGGTAGTCATCATAAATACGGGCTCATGAGAAAGAATACAAACAAGGGTCAAGGGTGAGATATGGAACAAGATCGATCCTTCAAAAGGTACAAATTTTCGAAGATGGTCTGATGTTCAAAACCTGAAAAATGAACAAGACAAAATCGGGCTCAGAATTGGGACATAGGATAAAACCAAAACTTTAAAAAAAATTGATGTCAATCATGGTCTAAAGTCTAATCCTAAAACACATGAAAAAAGTTGGGAGTTTGGATCAAGTTAGAAATAGGGACAAGAGCATTTTAAGTTCTTGGTTTAGGTTTTGATCCCGAAACCCGACTACAGCATAAGCGAAACACTCAAGAGAAGAAAATGGAGGTCGGGATTAGGTCATCACTAGAGACTTACACCTTTAAGGGTGTTAGGAAATGGTTCTGATCCGACATGTGACCCTGAAACATGAAGAAAAATATAAGGCACAGGATAGGAATCGAGATCAGAAAATATATAGAGACTTTTACTTTGAAATGTAACAAGTGTTAGTGTCGGTTTGATACCCAAACCTGAAAAACAAACAAAACAAGGAATAGGAGAAAAAGAAACAACTCCTAAGTCCTGAGCAAGAATACCAAGGACAAAAGAAACAAAAGAGGGACCAATTTTGACCATAACAAAATGGAGTGGCTATGCAAGGCAAAACATGGCCCCCATTGCAATCAGGGTCATCCTCTATCTTCCATTTCATCGAGGGATGTGAAATCCCCATGGATGAGGCAAAAGGCACGAAGAAGGAGGATAAAATCATGGTGGAACCACTGAGGTGTTTTGCATGTCCATGGGATTAGAGAACTATGGGATGTCTCAAAGGGACATACAGATAGGAGGCTCAACTAAGGGAATAATAAACACTTACATCTTTTTAGGGTTAGGGGTTTTTACGCTCACAACAGGAGCTAGAAGTAGCACTGAGGCTAAGTGAAATGAAGTGGAGGGGATGGGAGAGAATGACACAATATTAGGGCCTAAAAGAGGGGTGGTTTAATCCCCTTCATTCCTTTGTAAATTGGTTTGCATAGTAGCCAAATCCTTTCACTGATGCTTGCGCTCACATGCAAGGTAGTTCCTTCAACTTTGGGAACTAGAGGTCAGAAGCTAGGATGGAATAGTTGGCTTGTGCTCGGCCATTAAAGTGTCCATCATGTCCATTTCTAGTGGAGCAAGATACTTATAGACAAGAGAAAGAGGAAGATATTGAGATGATTTTGAAGCAACAACAAGGGGAATAGCCTCTAATGCCTCAGTGGTGAACATCTTCCTATTCCCTGCCTTGGGGGCAAGAGTGGTAGGAGGCCGCAGAGGCCGAGAATAGAGGACTCCCCATGGGGAGCCTTCTCTTTACCATACCAAATGGGCCTAGGCACCATGGGAAGAATGGAAATTTTGAATGTTGAATACTTGGGTTACAACAAGGCAAGAGGAAGCATCAAGTGAGACAGTAGCCTCAGAGGAAGAAGAAGATTGGTGAGCATGCTTTTTCTTTTCTCTTTTTTGATCCAAGGTAGTATCGCTATCAGCCTTCAATAAATCCCTATGTGAGATAGCATAGGGAGATGGAAGGTATCTAACTTTAGGTGTTAAGTGCCCACTCTTGTACTTCACATAAGTTCGATACAAGAGGTCCATCCTAGGAGGAAGTGGAACAATGGGTGTAAGCCAAAATTGATTCAATGAATAGGTACCATGCACAACTGATGGTTTATAGCTGGTGTCATGGACTACATGCATTGTACCCCCATGAATGAATGTCAAACATTTATGCACAACTGAGGGAATTGCATTCATAGCGACCAACCAGGGGATACCCAATTTCACCCTAAAGAGTTTAGACCTTGGGATTATGTCAAAAGTTAAGCTCACTCATTTTAGTCCCACAAGGACCGACAAAGTGATGCAGCCTAAGGGAGGTACAAAAATTCCATTGTGTGTACAGATGGTGCCTTCAGATGCATCATACCCATCTATGTGCAAGAATTTAATCAACATAATCTCCTCAGTTATGACATTCACTCGACATGTGGGGTCAACAAGAACACTTCTCACAGTGTTTCCATTGATTTGTGCAAGGATGTATAAGGGATATGGTTCTCTATTATAACCCATCAATAGGTCTTGCAAGATGAAATTTATACCGAGATAACTACTCACAGGTTGCATGGATGGGATGGATAGATATAAAAAGGAGGCCATCGTACACACTATACAAATATTTCACAGAGCCCCCAAAGGTTTTGCAATTGGATAGTGACCCAACTAAGGTTTCATTATGTAATGCCTACAAAACCTTCCACCTATGTCACTAGGGGTCATAGGTTGGGTTGCAAGGCGAAACACCTCAAACCACTCACACCCACAACACTCCTAGGATACAAGGAAAGGGCCTTTTAACATGACTAAATGGAACCAAATGGTTCACGCCAGGTTCGCCAAAAATGTAAGGTAGGGGAACCAACCACACTAAGGCTCCAAGTCACAAAGAGCTGAGAGTGGAGGGTTTCCCTATCTTACCTCAAGTTAAGTGGGTTTTTAGGTCAAGGATAGAGAATGAAGAGCTCTCTTAAGTTCTTCTATCACACTACAGATCTAAAAACCTGAATGGAAGTAGATGAGCCAATTTTTGGAATCTGAACTATACCTCAAGCAACTTTCTGCATGAGGATGGTTGCGTGGGTCAAGGATGAAAATGTAGTGTGTTGGTGTCTCTCTAGTGCACTGGTGTCCATACGACCGGAAAGTGTGAAATACAATAAGAAAAAAAAAACCTACTAACAGTCTAGCTAATGAGATTTAATGAACTAAGCTGAATAATGAAATATGAGAAATAACTATAAATATGGTAAAGAAGGTAGATGAAAACAAAGGTGAAGAGGCTCAACTCACTAAAATTCCAACTTGCCAACAAGCTCCATGCACACGTACACCTCAATACAGCCAAGAGAGGGAAAGATATTGGGCTGTATAGGGGTTTTCCTCAATCAAACCCCCACTTTGGTGTTTCCACCTCCACAGACAACCAGGAAAGCCACGATATAGAAAATGTGATAAAGGAAAATAGAAAGAGAGAGTATGAACACTACAAAAAACACAATGCTACTCTATAAAATCACAACAAAAAAAGGATAGTGAAGCAATACCACCTCCACCCAAAGGCACTCAAGGCCAATGGAGGGAGAATGCAAGCCAACGAGCTTGGAAAATTTGGCATGGTTGCAGTGGTGATGAAGGAGATATTGCAAGACACCAAACTCAAAGCTTATATGGTAGCACAACACATTCTAAGTGGATTTTATGGAGAAACAATATATTTTAATTCTCAAGAGATTGTATGAATTGCCAAGAAAGAGCAATTGAATAGCTAGAAATATCAAGAAGATTGAATTGATAGTGAAATTTATGCATTTAAAGATAGATTATTAAAGATAGATTAGGAGGGAAAGAGTCATTTTTGGGCCAGCTAGTCAACACAGACACATTAGTCCTCATGCCCAATCGAGAACATAACGTCCCTATGGACTCTAGAGGTAGGAATCTGTCAGGGACGATAGCGCACCACACAAACCTCTATGTGTTACACTTGCATCCTTGACAAAAAAATCCCCACCGACACAAAAGACAAGCATCAAGTCGATTCATTTTGAATGGGTGATGTGGAATTTTTCATTTGGGTTTGATTTTCTAAGGTGGAGGGATGCAAAAGGGGAATTTACACAAGGCATGCAAATTCACTCCTATGCAATAAGAAATTATATATATATTGTTACACTAATTTTTATAGAGAAAACTTGGCATTAGATATAATAGAAATGGGTATCCATTTCTAAAAAGGTATGCACAATAAAAATAAATGGGTACCCATTTCTTTTTAGAACATGTACACATTTTATAGTGGATATGCATTCTCTAAAATTTATAATTACACCCATGCTTTTGATTTGGTTTTAGTCTTGGAATAGAGGCTAAAACCCAACCCCTTGGACCTACAATTATAATGCCATGGAACTTACAAGATAAAAATTGACTTTGCAAATATAGCAAATGATTTTTTTAAAGAATTTTTGGATAAAATTAAAAGTCAATATGGATGACAATGTTCAATTTTTAAATATCTATTTTTTTAGTGTTGAACATATTTTTCTATTTCTTATTTAATTTTTAAACAAGAAGCCTCAAAAAATCAAAATGACATATGTTAATATTTTTTAATAACTTGGTTACAATTAATTTAGGTCAAATTATTTTTGTAATACATGAAAGGTTTAAAAAAATACTTTAATACCAGTAAAAAATATAATTTAAAAAAATATATTTATTAAAAAATTATAAAGAAATAAAAAACCCTTACCAAACTTTAACATCATAAGCATCTTTCCACAAAAGTATTTTAAAATAAAATCTTTACTACTTATTTTGTTAGTCATACCTATGCATGCTTTGGCTTAAAACTCATTTTTCTAAAAGATCAATTTTGTACATCTGATTCAAAACTAAATTTTGTCATTTGGGTATTAGAATAAATTATATATTTAAAAACTAAAAAAGAATTCTACATTTCAAAATTTCTACACCATATTATTATTTTGTAAGTGCTACCACAATCCTTGTCACTTCCCCAAATCCGCATCCACCTATAAAAGGGCTTTCCCAAGTTGAAGTTGCTACCCCTCTTGTATGGTTTTTGAAACTATGGTGGGTGTCGCTATGGGTAGATCGCAACCTCATTTTTTCTCGACTTTCTAAAGTTAATCCTAAAGAATTGTCTTTGAGTTGTCTTTTCATTGTCAGGGTTTGAAGCAGTTTCCACAACCTTGGCAAGCATCGACCAAATGAATAAAAAGATAAGTAAATCGATGCTACTTTGGAACTTTTGTAAGGTTGTGAAACTTTTCTCAATTCCTGAAAAGGTTTCAGAAACCTATTATATCCCTGATGGTAATGTCTCTCTTTCAAAGGATCAAGTGTTTTATTATTATCAAAGGCCCTCTTTTAGAAAGGCACCGAAGCAAGATTATGAAGCGGATGATGAGAGGTTTTTTAGAACTATGTTAGACTCTAATGGGATTCCAAAAACCCCACCAAGACCTGACATTGATTTATTTGCAAAAAATGAAATACATTATAGGAGTAACATTAATTGAACCAGAATAAATTGACATTTATTATAGTTGTAGAAGTAAAAATAATACATCACAACAAAATTAAAACACATGAAATAGAAACAGAGAATGTCAAGCTCATCACCTTATGTGGAACATTTTAGACAAAATAGTGTATATATATATATATATATTTATATTTTTGTTACATCAAAAAGGGGGATTTCTAGTACACTTGCAAGTACGGAGAGGAAACATTAAAATTTGAATGCCCTCCATGATATATTGAAGTCTCTCTATCTGTGTTGGGGAAAATAGGTTTTTAATGAATTTGAAAAAGTGGGAAAAAATTTCTATCATATTTCTCTCTAGTCTGATGCAAAGGAGAGGAACAACTTACTTGTCTTGTTCATTCCTAAGAGTGGTAAAAATATAGACAACATCCACCACCAAGCCTTCACGAGGGTACTCACTGAGTTGACCCACTATAGTTTCCACACTGGCTAGATAGATTGTTCTAACAAACCTCTCTATAGCTCTAGCTCCCCATCCCAGCTTGTTGGAGGCCTAAATAAAATTATATAGGAATTGATCTAGAAGTGAAGAGTTGTACACATGGACATGAATAAGGAAGTTTTCTCCAATTATCTTCCTTATGACCCCTTCCCTTCATATCACTTCTGATAAGTAACACTTCTCTGAGCTGATATGCCACTAGTCTCTGCATCGAACTACATTTCATGCCCTCAATCATTAGAAAATCACTTTTAGAAGTGGTATCGTTGGAATTAATTAACATGGTGAAAGTGAAGCTGATATGTGGAGAATCAAGATATCTCCTTCATATTTATAGAGAAAGGGAATGTTTGTCATGTTCAACAGATAAGTTATGACGAGCTCTCTCAGTTGAAACTAATGGATGAGGACACTGCCAACTTGTTCCAAATTAAATGATGTAGCAGATGATGTGATTGATTATTGTATTCCCAACTAAATAAACTTTAGTATTGAGCTGAAACTTATAAATTAAAATCTACCTACATGCATACGATCACCAATGGATATGTAGTTAAATGCAGAATTGGAAAATTATAGTTATTTCACATCTACAAGGTGCACAAGGCCTGCATACAAGGAGCATAGTGCATTAGGATGTTAAAATCAAATCAATATGAGCAAAAGAACTATGAAATTTCTAAAAATGGTCATAAATGCTCAAAAGGTTCGACAAAGTAGAAATTGAATAATGGTTTGTGACACGTTCATTTGGTGAACCAATGGTTATGATTCCTTTAAAAGAATCAATTTTCAAGAACTTGGTGTCAGTTATGTTGTAGAAACTTATAGACATGTAAAAATGACCTAACACATATCACACATCCTGAATGACATTTTCTCATCATTGACATCATTATCATTAAATATCACTGAATTTCACAACATTTACATCAAAAACCCTATTTTCCTCTATTAATTGAATCATTTTTAATTATTTAATTAATTCACTATTTCATCATTTATCTAACTTTATTCCTCTTGATTAATTAAATAATGAAAATTATTTAATTATTTTGCTAATATACCCTATTCTTCTAAATCCATTAAATTATTATTACTTAATAGTTTAATTATATCACTTTCACCTTTCTAAACATGAATAATTAAAATAATTATTCAACATCATTCAAAAAGGTCAAAAAACAAATACAACTTTATTTAAATTCAAACATGATTTGCACATTCAACTTAAAACATTAATTAATTAATGTAATTAATTAATTATCTTCACCTCTTTTATGAATGAGCAAATCACAACCACTAATTTCTCACTCTAAATAGTTCACTAACTCATCTATTCTTTAATCCCACTAACCTCTTAATCTATTTCTTCAATTCCACTGAATACTCAACTTGATTTCCCAATTCCATAGATTACGCAATCTAAATCCTCTAATTAAGCAATTAACATCCTTAATTGGATCAATCACATAAGCTAACAGAGAAATCTAATTCCTCTTAATAGTTCTCAATTGTTGACTATGATTTTTCATTGTTGCATCTCAGTCATTCATCTCGAAATAGGAAATCTAAAAAACAATCTTCTACCTTCTCACAAATCATCTAGAATTTACATAAGCGAAGCACAACACAATTATCTCTTGAGCACGTGATGAGTTATCATCACATTCTAGTTCAACATTTTACACACATTGAAGCTTTTACAGCATCAACAATGGAGGCTTTGTATTAGATTGACCAATCTGGCATCCAAATGTCAATGCAAACACAACTCCAACATGGGATGGTATATGTTTTAAAGTTTTGATATCATTTTGTGTTATCTTAGGATTTCATTGTTTGATTTCATAATTTTAGATCTTCATTTCATGATTAATGCTTTTTTGGGACCTTAATCTTGTTTGAATTATATTAGTTTAATTTATTTTCTTTCCTAATTCTTTATTCCCCCTTACGACATTTAGCATGCCCGATTGGACCTAGGTCCTTACATTAATGTTTTCATGAGTTTATTTGAGCTATTGTAGGTTCCAAATTGTTGATGACATTTTTTGAAACACTGTTGACAATTTTCAAGTCAAAGCTAAAATATTTTCATGTGGTTTTTTCCACATTCCTATTGTGGTTGCACTTTTTCCAACCACTATTGAACTAAGCATGATCGATTTTGGCATTCTAACTGCAATTGTCTGTAATAGGTCTACAGTTGCACTTTTCTAAACCACTATTGGAAAACTTGACTGCTATTGATGTAGATAGGAAGGCTGGTACTATCTAAAATATTACCGCTATTTCTTTTCTCTTTTTTGTTTTAAAAACTGCAAATAGTTTCTTCTAATTTTTTTGGTCTACTTAAGGCTAATGTTTGATTGTTTGGTGTTTTAGGAAATTGCTAACATCAATTTTCCAAACCTTGTAGGATTATAGCATGTGTATCCATGAGAAAAACTAATGGTTTCATTGCAGGGTTGGCGAACGGTCCAAGGACACTTCAATTTTAGAAAGTTTCATAGTTAGAACACACTTCAAATTGGTGTTTTAAAAATCGAACCCACAACTTGCACACTTCAAATTGGCATTTTTTAAAACTGAACTTCCACATCTTTATTAGTTTAAATAATTTTTCAATTTGG
Source organism: Sequoiadendron giganteum (assembly GCA_007115665.2). Classification (NCBI taxonomy): domain Eukaryota; kingdom Viridiplantae; phylum Streptophyta; class Pinopsida; order Cupressales; family Cupressaceae; genus Sequoiadendron; species Sequoiadendron giganteum. The sequence continues at coordinate 486,895,645 of CM021103.1, forward strand.
TGTTGTAAAAATGAACCCACAACTTCCACATTTCAAATTGGTGTTCTTAAAATTGAACTTTCAAAGCTTTCTTAGTTTAAAGAATCTTTCAATTTGGAGTTGTAAAACTAAACCCACAACTTGCACACTTCAAAATGGTGTCCTTAAAATTGAACCTTCAAAGATTTCTTAGTCAAACAACATTTCATTTTGTGATTATAAAATTAAATGTTGTGTTTTGACCAAAGCATTTCATTTTACTGACAAATAAATGCTTTTTATTTTTATTAGCCACATTAAGATGGACAAGGCTATTAGAAACACTCAAGTTTGGTTCTTAAAATTGAACAAGTCCATTTTGATTTACTACATTGCTATATTTTTCCTAAAGTCTCGAACGCTTTGAAATCGGTGTACATAAAAAATGAATTGATATCTTTGAACATTTCAAATTTTGGATTAAAAATCAAATTGATATGGATTGTATTTCATGGTTTCCATGCTTGTAAAACTACATGTCTATCCTCTCCCCTTGCATCTTAGGACAATTTTGGGTGATGAAAAGCACTTTGAGTTTCGCATCTTTTTTTTAACTATTTTAACCTTTAGAGGGTCTGCCTTGAGATACATCCCACATTGAAGAACTCAAGGTGACTCAAAGCAATATTTCTCTTGGGCCTCTATATAAATGATCAAGGATAAACATCAAGATCAAAAAAATATTACATTTTTTATAGTGCCATTCAGAATGGGGAGGTACCTTCAAGTATATAGGGCCCCTAGTAGGAGTGGTTAAAGCCTTAAGTGGCTTGTTGGAGATTAGCAAGGCAAGTTATCCCCTAAACAGTGACATAAAACCTTGAATTAGAGGCCACCCTTATTTCCAAAACATTCTTTGAAACTGGTGCATCAAAATTTTCTTCCAAGATGTTACTTACCAAGTATGATTTATGGTTGAGGCATAACACTCTCCATAATTTTCATGTAAAATCATCCCTTTGGGGCATGAGGAGAGACCACCTAAAATAACATGCATATCCTCTAGGTTGTAATGATTGTCTTCCATGAATTTTCCAAAAATCTCCATTTCCTTGCACATCAAATACTTTGCTTGATTTAAAAAGCACTCCAGAAAATAAACATTAAACCTGGTTATCAAAATGTCAAACCATTTGGACTTAGTGTGAATACCTTTGAAAAGAGCCCTATATTTGCATTCCTTAAAGATATCTTGTTTTCCAAAACAAATATCTCTAAAGCTTTCCAAATATTTAGTCTTACATTTTGAGTCACATTTAGACCAAAGTCAACATTGGAAACTATGATTTTAGTATCTTGACTTTCACAATATTTGAGCTCTATGGAAAGAAACTTGCTTAATCCATAGACATTTAGAGTCAAAAAATTTGATTGTTGTATTGTTTCACTTGCCAAAATCTTAGAAACAATTCTCTTAAAACAATCAGCTTAAATATCTCAAAAATTACAAACTTGTCCAAACTACTATTACAATTTCAAACTACAAAAAATAAAACAAAAGTTTCTATTGCAGAAATCTTACCATTATTGACCAAAACATTTCCATAGTTGACCTAAAACTTGCCGCTCTTTCTCTCTGTTTTATGATAGTCACTGAAAAAACTTTTTCGCTTTTGAAAAACATAACTGCAATTGGCCTAAACATTGCCACTATTGATCTAAATATTAACATCGTTGACCTAAATATTTTTGTTTTTGACAAATCTGACACTCTTGCCTTCATTGTTTCACTAGTTAGAAAATTTGCAACAAAGACTTCTTTTGATAAACCTGTCACAATTGTCCTTGAAATTTAGTCGCTATTGACCTAAACAAGGTTGCTTCTGTCAAATTTACCACAATTTTTTTATATGTTACTAGTCACAAATTGAAATGGAGACCACTATTGCTCTAATTTTGACCGTTGTTTTCCTAAATTTGAAATTCTGTTGTTCTAAATATTGCCTCTATTACCCTTTTTTTTGGTGCAAATCAAAGACTAATCCAAAACTAGTTAATCATTCATCTTTTGAGAACAAAATAGTCAAACCTCCAAAACCCCTCATATCTACATCTTTCCATATCCATTTGCAAAAAAGAAACACATCAACCTAGTTTTAGGATTCAAAATCGAAACACAACTTGGATTATTCCTTTTCTCTGAATTTCTAAGATATTAGCATTTGCTTTCACCTCAAGGCTAGTTCAAGTATATCTTCAAACATATTCTCTTGAAAAATGGAATAAAATATCAGTCCAAGTTTTCTACACTTTGAGTCCCAAAATTAGCATCGTCTCTAAAAAAATCCACCAAACATCACTCATACTTTAGGGTCTTGGGTATCATAAAAACCATAGCAAACCATCAACACCTTTGTCTAAATTTTTTTATTTTACATCATCATCATTCATCATTCCTTTAAATGGAAAAAGATCAAATATCAAGAAAAATCTTACACTTCATGACTATCTGACGTCCTACTACTACTATTCAACAACCAGATGTTACTGCTTCTATTATACAACCAAATATCACGTGATTTGAAGGTGAGTAATTGGAAATTATTAGTAGTTTGATAAGTTTCATGTTTGATATAAAAGAAACACCAACTCAGTGGAGAAACATGGCTACTATTCTAGATGAAGAAGAAGAAAAATTTGAGATCTTATAGCTAGAAGACAAGTATTATCACCTCCTGTGTGGCAATAAATCCCAAAAATAAAACATCATTCCATTCCATAGCTAGTGATCACAAAAATTCAATTAGGTCTTGGAAATTTTTATGACAACCATGAGATCTCAACAAAGAAAAAGATGGAAGCCAAGAAGAGTAGCTCAAGTGCACCAAAAACCAACATCACTAATAAAGAAACCAAACCATGGGGTGATAAACCAAGTGACCTTACAATTCCTCAAAGAGAATCCTCATTTAAGGCAACACAAGGCCAACCACCAAGTGATGAGGAAGTACTCCTTAGACACCAAAACATGATTGATTGTCAAAATCAAATTCCAAATCTCAATGACATGATCATAGAAGAATATGATAGTGATGAGGAACTTGCTGATGATAAACTATTAGAGATTTCCCAAGATCCTAAGATGCAAAAGCATATTGACAAGATTCTTGGAAAAAATGCACTCATATTTCCTCAAATTAGCAAAAAGTGGTGAAAAATTACCCATTGACTTCAACATGGACATCCTAAAAGATCCAAATCTTATTCCACTAGGAGATCAAACAGTAGTTAGAAAAATTCCAAACCCACCCACGAATCCAAAAATACCACTATTTTTTCACAAAACAATGATCAAACACAACCCATGGATAACGCATTGTTTAGACCATCATCCCAAATTGAACAAGAATTTTTGGCACAATAGTATCAAATAAATACAACCCAAAACATGCCACAACATAACACTATTCAAAACATGAGAAACATTCCAATGGAACGACAAGGTGGTAACCCATCACAAGGGAAATACATGCCACAACACACTTCATACATTGACCCTTCCAACAACTTACAATAGCACCATGGGAAATTATCATAAAATCAACCACAACAAGGTGTACCATCAACACAATACCAAGGTAACCTTCAACAAAATCAGCCATAGCAAGGTGTGCCATCAATTCAATACCAAGGTAACCTTCAACAAAATCAACCACAAAAATTTGTACCATCAACGCAATACCAAGGTAACCTTCAAAAAAATAAACCACAACAAGGTGTACCATCAACACAATCAACAACAACAAGGTTTACCATCAATGCTATACCAAGGTAGCCTTCAATAAAATCAACCACAACAAGGTGTACCAACAACACAATACCTAGGTACCCTTCAACAACACTCGCAACAAAAAGGTGTACCATCAACACAATACCAAGTTACCCTTCAACATAATCCATAATAACAAGGTATATCATCAATGCAACATCAAGGTAGCCTTCAACAAAACCCACATCAACATGGTGTACCACAAATGAACTATCAAAGTACACCCCATACTCCACAGCAAAATATCCCTCAAAATAAATATCAAGGTACACAACAAGGACCCAACCTACCTTATGCACAACAATGATCCAACATACCTTATACCAACTATGGTCCTCAAGTTCCCATAATTATGCAATATCCAGTTTATGACCAAACAAACGTCATGGGACAATAGATTTACAGTACCCAGAATCCTCAAGAAAACATGCCAAACAATGACATAAATGTGCAACTTAAAACACTCAATAAAATGATATCAGTTATAAAAATTGGAAATCCAAGGAAGATTTATGCTCTCTAAGACATGTTTCCATATTTTTTTGATAAATATTTATCCATGGTACCTTTCCCTAAAGGCTTCGAAATACTAAAATTTGACAAGTATAGGGGGAAAGGAGATCCAATTGAGCATGTATGTGAATTTTCAGTATCTTGCATGGAACTACAATGAAATGACACCTACTTGATGAGACTTTTTCCATGGAGTCTCATTGGGCCCGCTATAGATTAATTCTCTCATTTACCGCTAGGTATCAAAACATTTGATGAATTGTCATATAAGTTTGTCAACCATTTCTCGTATAACATAGAATGGGAAATTATGATCATTGACCTCTATAAAATCAAACAAAATCAAGGTGAATCACTTACCTCATACCTAAAAACATGGAGACACAATAAGTGGCATGTTCTAGAGAAATAACTTATCAATGTCTTTATCTTCAATGTACATGCAAATATCAATTACAACCTCACAGTATTATGCCCAAGTAATTTCAAGGAAACCATTGAAAAAATTATACTCATTGAAAGAGCCTACATTACAAGAGGAGTAATCAAACTTTACAACCTAAAGGATCAAACCTCTACTTCAAATGAAAAACCTAAGATATGGGCTAAAAACAAAATTGTGACCAATGATGGAGTGGTTGATTCCAAGGTTGTATGCAATCTGAAAACTCCCAATATGCCACAAAATCATGTTCAAACAGCATATCAAGGCTATTCTTTAAATAAACCATAGAAAAATCAACCCAATTAGCAATAGAACAACCAACTCAAATATTCTCAAAACAACCAACCCAAGAACCAACAGCAAAATCAAGGACAAGATAACAAAAGGAGACCGCCAAGACAATATGACCAACCATGAAGGAAATTTACTCCATTGGGAAAATAATTTGAGGTGATTATGCACAAACTAGTCAATAAGAACCTCATCAATATCAATAACAAAGAAAAGTATGAAGAACATAACTTCAAAACTCCTTGGTATAACGAGAACGACCAATCTGAATTTCAAAAATCAAGGGGAACACTACCAAAAATTGCATGAGACTCAAGAACATCATACAATATTTAATCGAAAAGGGAGAGGTTGGCATAGAACATTATCCCAAAAATAAAGACCTAAATAACTACAAGGATCTAATCCCTAACCATTCTAAGGGAAAATAAAAAGGAAAATAAAAAGATTATCATAGCACCCAAGGAGAACCACCCCCAGTATAAAATACAATTAATCCATCAAGTAACTATAGCATTTTGAAACAACTCAAGAAAACTCTATCCTTCATTTCCATCCTTGAGCTCTTAAAATTGTCACTAGCACATAAGGAAATACTAGAGAAAGCACTTTTTGAAACGTTAGTCCCAAACAACCTTAATGTTGATCAATTTAAAGCCATGGTTGGAAATATCATATCCACCAATCATTTAGTATTTTCTGAGAAAGACCTTCCACAAAAATCTTTCCATAATCAACCTCTTTATTTAGAACTATGTGTCCACAAGTACAAAGTTAAGAGAGTACTCATAGATAATGGTGCAGGTCTAAACATTTGTACCTTCAATTTTTTTTAACAAATGGGATACTCTAATGATGTCATAGATAAAAAATAAGAGAATCACCATCAAATCTTATGATGACATGGACTGAAATTCAAAAGGAAATATCAGGGTACCCATTCAGATAGGAAAAATAATAATAGAAACTACTTGTCAAGTACTCGATCTCAAACTTCAATACAACCTTCTCTTAGGTAGACCATAGATCCATGCTTTAAAATAACTCCCATATACATTCCATCAATACCTTAAATTTCCTTATGACAATAAGGAAGTTACCATATATGTCGACCTCAAACCTTTCCATTATTGTGCTAAATTGGAGGAAAAATATAAAAAGATTCAGAAAATACCCAACAATGATATATCTTTTCACTCCCTTTCCTAGATTGACCCAATATCACTAGCTTTGTCCTACACTACACTAGCATCAACTGAGCTACCTAAATCTGATACCAAGATCTAGGTACTTGACAAATTCTACAAGGAGTATCATTACAACCAATCCTTTTGTATTGGAATGCTACCTCTAACACCTAAAAATTATGGAGGACCAAAGGAGATTGGATAGGCTCAAATTGTAAAACCCACCATCTTCACCAAGTGGGGTAACATGCAAGATGAAGAGGTATCTGAAGAAGACCTGTCTTCCTGGATCTACAAAGAAGAAGGATGGGAGATATCACTACCTTTATTTCCAATTGATCAGAGCAGCAAAGGATACCAGATAGCCAAAAGCATAGGGTTCATTGGAAAAGGTGGCCTTGGTTCATATGAACAAGGAAGAAGAGAACCAATCATTATGGAAAACCACCCAAAGAATCTTGGAGTGGGTTAAATTTTATCTAACATGATTACCCTCGATACTGGAAGCACATCTTATGAGGAAGGATCTACTTCTACCACTGATGAGACATCAAATAATTGTGAACGTCTAGATCACTATATGTATATCCAACACAAGTTTGAGAACCTCAATGTAAATACTATCATTGTTGAACCTACATTTGAATCTACATATGATGATGACAATATCAAGATGTATTCCAATGAATATGAATAGGATTCTTGTGCTTCTAGTGAGTACAACCTAGAAACCCTATGGGGGTTTGATAAAAACAATGCCCCTACCCTAGCAAAAATAGCATTAAGCTTTGTTGATACTAATGACAAAATATCCTTGCAGTATCCATAGTTGATATATTGGGACTAACAACATCATACTCTGGTTTTGGACACATTCCAGAATGATGAGGCTATTATGGATTTCATGGGACTTCAAACCAATATACCGCAAGGAGATTATAAAGTATGGTTTGTAATGGAACTAGTTCAAGGAACATATTTGGAGGGGAGATTGCATCTTCCAGTCACAAAAATAAACTACAAAATTTAAAAATCAAAAGGAAAACCCCTAAAGAAAACCACAATGTGGCTTTATCAGATCTAGAAAAGAGAAAAACAAAGGACGTATCTAAAGGTGAAAACCTCTCTAAGGCACCCGAACATGGAAAATTCAATCTCTCCACCATATAATATCAAGATAAATCAACACTCCTAGTTCAAGACACCAAACCTATCAATGTTGGCATAGTAGAAACACCCAAAATCACATATCATGCAGCATCGCTTGATCCTGAAGAAAACGTGAACTCAGAATTTATCAATGAAAGAAAAATAAACTTTGCATGGGCATATGTAGATATTCTAGGGATAGATCCAACATTGGTCATACATCACCTAGCAGTATTCCTTGGAGCTAAACCCATCAAGCAAAAGCTACAAAAGATGTATCCACAGATAGCACTTTTGGTCAAATTAGAACCTCAAAAAAACTATTAGATGTGGACTTCATCAGACCCATTGACTATCCTGAATGGATATCTAATCTAGTACCAGTATCAAATCCCACTGGGGGCATAAGAATCTATATAGACTTATGAGATCTAAACAAGTATTTCCTAAAGGGTGACTTTCCTCTACCTAGCATTGACATGATTGTAGATCTAACTGTAGGGCATGAAATTCTATCACTACTCGATGGCTTTTTCAGATACAATTAGATCAAAATATCCTTTAAGGACCAACATAAAATATCTTTCTCTTGTGCATGGGGAACCTTTTGTTGTAATTTCATGCCATTCAATCTAAATAATGTAGGAGTAACCTATCAACAAAAAATGACCACCATTTTTCATGAAATGTTGCATACTACTATGGAGGATTATGTGAATTGTATAGTATAAAAATATATCAAAAGAGAAGACCATTTGACCAACCTAGAAAAATTATTTGACAGGATAGAACAATATAACTTGTGCCTCAACCCAAAGAAGTGTGTCCTTGGTGTGACTTCTTGAAAACTGTTGGGTTACATAGTATCAAGAAGAGGCATTGAGGTATATCCCACCAAGGTTAAAGTTATATTATAAATTCCTCCAAGAAAATTGAAGCAACTGAGAAGTCTACAAGGTAAACTACAGTCCATCAAGAGAGTCATTTAACAGTTGGCAAACTAGTGCCATCCATTCATCCACTTGTTACACAAAGACATAACATACAAATGGGATGGTAGATGTGATTAGGCATTTGAATAGGTCAAGGATTACTTACTTACTTACTTCACCAATATTAATGCCACCAATTCCAAATAAGGAAATGACTCTATATGTATCTACAACATAGGCAACATTAGGAGCTCTGTTAGTACAACTGGATGACAATAATAAGGAAAGAGTGCATTCTATTATATTATCCAAAGACTGGTGGGCTATGAATTGAACTATTCACTCATAGAAAGAGTATGTTTATCTATCATCTTTGTGGCACAAAACTTGAGACACTGCATCTTAAATAGACAATTAAATATGATATCAAAAGTAGATCTCCTAAAGTATCTATTTTGAAAATCATCTCTAACAAGGAGGATCACTAAGTGGGTAATGATACTTAGTGAGTTTGATCTAGATTACATTGACAAAAAATATATCAAAGGAAAAATCATGGGATATGAACTAGTAGAAGCACTGATGAAAGATCATCAACCTTTAACAATAGAATTCCTAGATGAAAACATACTTTTAACTGATCAATCTAGCCACTGGACCTTGTACTTTGATGGGTCCTAATGAGTCCAATTTATGGTTCAATTTTGATAGAGTTTATCATCCATTTGTTGTAGTTGTCATAGACTTTGATGCTTGGATGTTGACCTTTTTATGATATTTCCTTAAAACCATGGACATTGGGCATAAGCTTATTTTTATAACCTTTGAATGACATTGACATGTTATATTAACTATCTATGTTAATTTTACATGTCGATTAATGATTTTCACTTTAAGACGGTTGTAGATATGCAATTGTTGTGTGTACTATTATTGTCATACAAATATAATCAAAGGCATGCAATTTAGGAAGATTCCTCTAGCTTGTGATTCACCATAACAGTCAATAAGGTAGTCATTCAATGGAGGGAAGACTCTCGATGACGGGAGATTCCTCATTCAAATCAAAATTGTAACCACCTTTTAAATGGTCTTAATTGTCTATTGAGTGAATATAGGCATTATTGTTGTGTTGGATTCATGTTAAGGAAAACATGCCTAGCCAGATTTAGAGCATGTGTAACTCTGCCTCTCCACTTTTTATTCTTTCCATAAAGTGGTTTCCTCTGAATCTATTGGAGTTTACCACCTTTCTAGGTGATTAGTTAGTAGCCTATTTTCCTATAAATAGGACTTGGATGCTCCTTCTCAAGAGGTTGCTAAATCTGATGATGTAATTGCATTCTTAGTTTTTCAATAATACAGTCATGTTGCTCAATTGTACTCATGTTTTCCAATGAATAAAATGAAGTTATAAGTTTGTGTAGTTGATTTTACATTTGTTTTAGGGGATACTCATCCAAGGGGGACCACTTGGTGAGTATTCCATCCTTTAGCTTAGTTATTATTTTATGTACAGTAATTAGTCAACAATCTAGCACTGTCTGTTCCTGCAGCCAAAGTAGACAAAATAGTTTCCTATTTTTTCAGTAATATTTTTATTTATTTCATGAATTTTAGCATAATATATTTATTGGTTGATTCTCAGCACTTATGTTATTTCCTTCCAAGAAATTTACTTTTACAATTGTGTCTTTTTTAGTTGTAGGATGAATGTGGCTACTTTGGATCCCTAGTCAACATATTGTGTTGACCCATTTCAAGTTTATCTCCCTAGGTTGACAAGTTAAATGCACCTTTATGGGTAAGTGCACTAATTTGTGACACAATTTTAGTGCCAAATAGGAAAAATTTGCAAAAAAAGGTTGAAATTGGTCATTTAGAGCATGGCAAATGACTTGAAGTTATTTGGCATGCACCAATTGTAAAAGTTAAATAAAACCAAAAATCTCCTTTCAAACCCTCATTTCACTTCAACCCGCAGCTTGGCTTGGAGGATTTGAGGTATGTAACTCATGCATGTGAAATATCATCCATTATTTGCATCCTTATCTTGCGATTTTTCATGAGGATGTCGCCAACATGTTAGAGAGGTCAAAGATTGCAAAGAGGTATGTATTTTATTCTATTTATTTTGAATTTGATTTAGAATGCATATTGAAATATGTTTTTATAATAAAATTTTGTTCTAATTCTCAAGGAATGAATCTCCACCTCGAAACATTGAGAATTCACAATCACCCCCTCAAAGAGCCTCCTATACAAGAACAACCTGAAACCCCTCCATCAATTCATAGGCATACTCAAAAAACACAAGAAAATATTCTAAATCAAATTGAAAATAATAAAAGAGACAGTGAACAATTAATTGAAAGATTAACCAAGCATGCTAAAACCCACCCTTATAGGAGAGGGATTGTTGAATCATTGAACTCAATTGTAACTCATAAAGGAGAAATGAGCGAGAAAATAAATTTTTGGTCAAATAAGAGGCATGAGATGAGACAATTTTATGCTAGTGGTTTGTCATATGTAGATGTCAAAAAATAAATTATTAGCAAAGCCAAATTGCGTGCTCTATTTACAGACCTGAGAAATAATGCAACTTTGTCTCATGCATGCAGGAGGTTCCCCATCCATTGGTGCCACCATGATTTAATTAAAAATAATTTTTGGGATCAGTGATGGATGGTATTTGACCAACGTCCATGCAATAACCATGAAGCATTGCAATAATTTTTTAGGAAACTCTATTGTGAGTTTGTCCTCAATAAAATGCAAAACTATTTTGGCATATTAGACTTTCAGGGTAGAATTGGGGGCTCCACACATGACAGCCCTTCTACATGAGGTAATCCACAGTTGGCACTAAGACCCTTGGGTAGACCCATGGCGGAGCATGTCATTTTCCCTTCCATTGTTAAGGATAGTGTAGAGGTGGACACACTGGATTCGATTGACTCACTCACCCAAACCATTTTACAATGTGTGAGGCCTCTAGTGGAGCCTGATGTGGAGGAGACGTGTAGGCCCCGAGATCCACCCCACCATTGTGGCACTTGTGGTTTTTTTTGCACATATGATTATTAGAGTGCTTGTGATGTAGCTACACAACCTACATCAGCTACAGAGGCAATGGCTTTCATAAATGATTTGTTGAATGATACATTCGGCATTGACACTCAGGTAAAATTTAGCAAGTTCATTTAATGTTATTTATTAAATTATATTTTGAAATTTAAGAATAACTAAATTAGTAGAATTTTAATATGATGAAATTTCAGGGATAGACTATTCTGAGACATGCTTCATTCCTACATACCCTTATTCATTCTCAGTGATGAGTCCATAGGTATGCAACTAGTATTGAAGATATTATTATTGAATTTGAATAGTTGAATTTTATATTTGAATGTTTTTCTCATAACATGCTTTGGATTTAAAATAGTTTTCTGGTGGACCTTCGACCTCCACACATCCCAATTCATTTCCTCAAAAAACTTTCACTCAGGTAGCCTTTATTCATTAATGGTGTTGTAAAAAATTGTTAGCTACTTTTCATAATTATGTGTATACAAATCTAAAAAATTGATGAGAAACAAAAACAGTGAATTTTTATTCCTTGATCATGTCACATTATCTTCTCCTAATTCACTTTTTGTTCCTTTATTCCTTCATAATCCCTTCCCATTAACATTTAATACTTCACCCTATTTTCCATTATCCTCTCCTAGCCCATCCCACTAATATTTTCTAGTCCATGCTATGTGTCATTATCCCCTTCTACTCCCATCTTATTGTACCCATTAATATTTCACCCTAGATGTTCCATGATCCCCTATGTTCCACCTTATGTTCCTTTATCCATTCTATGCTATACCATCTTTATCCATGTTTCATCCTAGATAACTCTTCTCTATTATTAATACACACAGGTCAAGTTCACACTTCATGTACTATAGTCAAACCCTAGACACCTCCTAATTCACCCTATGTTGCATTATTCCATACTAATCACATCCCATTAACCTCTAATTTTGCACACTATATTTTTTTATCCCATCCTAGTCCATCCCATTAATAAATACTAGTCCATCCTATTTTTCATTAATCCCTTCTATTTAACATCCCATTACCCTCTCTTATTTCACCTTATGTTCCATTATCCCCTCTTGGTCTTGTCCCATTATCTTTCCCTAATTCATACTATGTTCCTTTATTCCCTCCTAATCCCATCCCATTAACCTCTAATAGTTCATGCTATATTTTTTTATCTCATTCTAGTGTTGTGCCCTCCACATGCAAAACCCATAAGGAAAGGGGACCCTCTCTTTCTTTCACCTCGTCGGGTTATTTTTATCATCAGCTCATTTTGCATGTCCCCGTTTTTGTGCCCTAGATGTTCAGTATGCCTCCAAAGTGTCATCCTAGGTTGACCATGTCTCACCCCCTCAATATTTGCTAAGTCTCGGAGCTCCTTTGGAATTTCACATTTTGTTGGCATTTATGCAGCCTTATGGGCCTGGCTCGCCGAGTTTCCCTACTCGGGATTCCTATGATGGTTCATTGTTTCAAATGGTCGTCGGCATGCATCCTTCTGATCCGTGGATCTTGGTGCCCTCTTTGTCACCAGCTTCACAATTAGCAATTTTTGAATGGTTGTGACCCCCACGTCTTTCTGAGCCTCAGGTTCCAATACTCTCATTGTCATTATGAATTTCAAACCCACCAACCTCACCGTCTGTGAAACCTACATTTATTAAGTGCATTAATTTCACTTAGGAGTATAAATATTAGCACTCACATGTCATTTTAACATGTCAGGAAGATCAAAAAAGTGCAGCACCTCCTAAGCCTTCGACACCTTCACGTCTGAGACTTCCCTTCGCCGATCCTTGCGAATTTTTCATCTTTCCTCATTAGGTTTGAGATGTGAGTCTTATGTCCGACCTCCTATTGCTTTTTGAGTGATTTCACATCTAACTAATCAGTAGGAAAGTGATAAATGGAATGAATCTGATGGGAAAATAGTAGTGCCACAAAACCCATATATTTAAATCTCCAAAACATCCCTCTAAGCACTTAGAAATCAAACTTCGAACATTTTCTTCCCATCATTGTTCTTTGAACTAGGCGACCGCGCCCTTTGGGCCTGAGAACTTTGATTCCCTTGTTGTTTAAAGCCCAAAACTTGACAAACTTGCCTCAAATGGCAAAACACCCCGCAGGTTCTGGACTCTGAGACTCTACCTCTGGATTGCAACTTCTAGACTCTGGAACTCTACCCCCAGAATACCATTTCTCCAAAGTTGTCTCAAATGGTAATACTTGATAGCCTTCCCTAATTTTGGTTCTGGATTCCCTAATGATGACCCAAATGACTTTCGATTTGAAATCAAACATTGACCCATGTGCTAAAATTTCACCCTCTCCCACATGAACCCTTCAAATTATCCAAATCCAAGGTCGGGAGAAATCATCTGGGTCTCCTTGCCCTGTTTTCCCTTCAGAACAGCATTCTGACCAGGGAAGTCCGACCTGTGGGGGTTGAACCATCCAAATTCCCTCCAGTGAACTATTGATGATAATTTTGATTAAGTGTTAGATTTTTGAATGATGAATTATCCAATCTAACAATTTTTTGCAAGGATTTGGCTAAGCATTTGTATCATCATGCTTGATTATGCTTACCCTCACCTTTGTGTGCAGGATATATGGAATTAGGTGCAAAAGCCTTGGGGGCAGTCAAGGACAAAGGAAAGAGAACTGCCAAGGCTCCTCAAGGCAAGGAAGATAAAGATCAAATTAAATATCAATTCCATGGAGCACCATTGCACTCCAAAGTCACCACTAAGTGGAAGGATATCACTAACACTAATATCAGGCATGTTGATATTGATGACTTCATACAGAGAGTTAGAATCAACTCTAAAATAGACAATGCAAAATTAATCAAAAGCAACGGCATAGCTAAGGTTGTAGGTTTCCCTCCCGCTTTGGTTGCCTTGAAACTAGTAATGGCTTGTAGAGGGGCATATCATCCAGAAACAAGGACTATTATTGACCAAGATGGGAATGTGCTAGCTGACATGATAGCCTCGGCAATAACAAAGACCTTCCATATCCTAGTCTTCGGGATGATGGAACTACCCACTATCAAGGAGTGTAAAGAAGTGTGGGACGAAGACCCCATCAAATGTAACAAGCTCATAAATCAATACTGGCTCAAGGACAAAAGGGGCAGCGCTACAAAAGTTCCTTAGGAGCTCTTTCATAGAGATTTCTTTGAAGACTACCATGATCTAGTCACCCTGCTGAGCAAAGTAAAGGGCCTCCCTACTGCAACTTATTTTCAAGAGTGGATGGTATACTTCTTTAGGAAAATTCTCCAAGGAAAGGACACCACATTCTACTGGGGAGGGATAATTAGTGATTTCTTCCATGATCAATTAATGAACGTTAAGAAGACATCCAAGTTCTATGTGACTTCATACTTGGTATATTCATTGGCTGATCAGAGGCACTACAATGGATTATTCATGGCTCTAAATGAAAAGCCTAGTAGAGAACTCAAGGTTTATGACAGATACCCCAACCTACAATTCAGGAACTTCAAGAAGGATTATTGCACGGTAAATGATGCCTTCATTTCCTATATCATCAGGCTCCTCGGGAGTGATTTTAAGAGAAGAGTCTCCCACAGTGCTCAAGATTTTCTAAGAAATTATTCATTTCTATTCATTGAGTATCCTAAGTTCACCTACATAGGTGCCCAAGGATTTTTAGAAAGACCAAACAAGTTGCCTTAGTACCCTAATGACCGAATAATATTGTTAGAACTCTCTTGGATGCTGCGAAACATTCACACCCTCCTAAGTAACAAGAATCTAGCGAGGATTCCTTATCCCTATACACTTGGCCAAGGGATGTATGAGCTCTATACTTCCCAGTGTGCCCACAATTCAGAGAAGGAACTAGCGGAGTACCATTTCAAGTCCCACACGACCAAACCGTGGATGGATCTATATGGCCATATCAAGAAAGAAAATGGACAGGAGTATGCCCACCTCCACAGTGTTGAATACTTTTGGGCCAATTTCAAAGATGACTTTGAATTGTGAATAAGGCACTATATGCAGATGACCGCATACTTTGTAAAGAGGTTTAACTTGTTCTCGGTGCTTGATTAGCTAGAGGAGGATGAAAGTACTATGATTGACCCTAGGTACAATGTTGGTGCCAATCTACCACTGCCAATGATTGATTGGGATAAGCATGAGGTTGATGACCTCAACATTCTTACCAAGCCTATTGAAGCTCAAATGAAAGTATGGATTGATGGGCAGGGTGTTAGTTTCAACCCATAGGGGTTCGCCCTAACATTCAAGGGGCTCAAAAGTGATCCAAGTGGATCGGATGATGCAACAACTACATAGATAGTTGAATCATCAAAATCTCCTACATTCATTCATTCAAGAAAGAGAAAGGAGACTGACAAGCAGTAGTCTAATCCAAAGGTATACGCTAGAAAGGCTTCAGAAGGTGAACCTTTGAAGAAAAATAAAAAATCAGGGAGCATCACCAAATTTCCTATGATCCAAGAAGATCCACTCCTTGAGGGAGAAGAAATGGAGATCGATCAAACAAGGTCTCCACCTATCTCATCTACTGTTGTGATCACTATTGCTACCGCTACCACCCCGATTACCCCACGTATAGTAGTTGCTTCATCTCTACCTGTGGTGCACATCATCATCCACCTTGTCTGTAGTTCTCCCATTACACAGGTAATATTGACAGATTCATCCTCTACCACCACCTCGTCAATCTCCTCATCATCCATGTCCCCATATTTCTTGCTTCCGACTGCAATGCCTACCCTTACCCTTCCAAAGACTTTCATAAATTATATGCAAAATGTACCATTCGAGCTCTCGAGAATGTTTGCAAACCCGGTGGTGCAGGCTGCAATCATCCAAGAAATTATTAGCACTCCAATTCCTCCTCTTCCTACTGATCCCCTTACAATGGAAGCCACCATGCAAATTTCTGAAGAATTGGATCACTAATAATAGATGGAGGCAGCCACAGCATTGGAAGAAGAGGCAGATGACTATCATGAGCACTACATTTATTAGAATTGATTAATTGATGAGGTCACATATAAATATTCCATTGATGATGGTGAGGGTCTAGACACAAGGATGATTGAAGAAATGCCTGACCCTGAGTTTAATGCAGAGTTGGCCAAGTGACTCAAGGAAATTTAAGATAAGGAGGTTGAAAGATAGCCTATTAGTGAAGAAGAGGTTGTTGCCATAGAAATAGAGGGCGGTAGACCTCTAATGGAACAACATGACCATGGCTCTATACATGATGAGAAGATGCTCCCTCATGATGAATAGGAGGATAAGCTTGAGGAAGAGGCTGAAGTTCATGAGAACCTAGAAATTCAACAGCCCGAGGAACATGGGCATGATAAATAACAATATGAAAAATATGTTGAAGGGGAACATAAACCCAAGGAACGCCTACTCATCAAGGTCCCTATCAAATGTACAGTGTTAATCCAAGACTCTGACAAGAACAAAGGAGATGTGAGGATGGAGTAGGAGGAGGCTTTGAATGATAAATAAATTGAAGTCAAGGATGATGAAATGGAAGATAAATAGGAATCACCTAAAGAAAATTCCTTGATACCTAACTGGTTGGAGAAACAACTGGAGAAGAAGGATCCCACTCCAAAGCACCCAAAGATAAGGCTGGAAGCTATATTGGCTTGAGCCCAAATCAGTACCAAGAAAGAGAAGAAGCCCAAGATCAAATCAAAGGTAACGATGAATGCCTCAGGATCAAGAATGGTGCAGGTAGCTACACCATTGGTCAGAGAATGAGGGGTGAATTACAAATCTCCACCATTGACTTGGGAGTAGCCACTAGGAAACAAAAGGTAGATCACCTCCAAGAATCGATGACCATGGTGGTGCATCTAATCTAGCAGGGTAAGGTATCAAAAGAGGAGCTCAAAGCATAGGTGGTTGATTTGAAAGCCTATATCCAAAAGTGGTCATCCATAAAAGAACAACCTACAACCTCTTTGGCCTCGCCGTAATTGTTGTCCAAAGAGTAGAACGATAAATTGGAAAGGAGAAAGAACTTGGACAATACCACAGAAAGTTGGTTTTGGTAGGTCTTGGATGTTGGAAATACAGGCATTAATCATGTTGTTCGGACAAAGAACAAGTTCCTGGACATACAGAAGTCTCTTGACGGCACAAGGAAAATTTGCAGTGACTTCCAAGTGAAGTATCAATCTGCCAACCCAAACACTGACGCTATTCTTAAGCTGCCAAGTAAGATTTGGGAGAAATAATTTACATTCAGAGAATATGATCACTAGCTTATGGATATCTAGAAGCAAGACTTTGAGAATTGAAAAGAGAGGTTGGAGAAAGCACTTGAAAAAGTGAACTCGGATATCGATTGGGCCAAGGAGGTTTGGTCAGATTGTGGCCGATATCTGAAGTTAATGCTTGAGTACGATGTGCCCATTGTCTAGATCAACCCAAACAAAGTAAAGCCTCACTTCTAGAAGAGGATAGAAGATGGAATGTCAGGAAAAATTACCATGGATTTCATGAATTTTCAGCCCGAGCCTTCACCCAGTCTGAGTTGTTCAAAGACCACACTGCCAAGTATGATTAAGATTGGGAGAAGCTCATTGACAATTCCAAAGAGTGGAGCTACCAAGCGTTGTGATTCGACATCATAGAGGTCGATAAGCTCCAACCGGTGATCCTAAATTTCATGGAGTATGCAGCTTTCAAGAAGCAAGAAGGCAACCCTATTATTGATGAAGCATTTCTAAAAGAGTAGCTATAGCAAAAGAGCAATCAAAAAGTGGACAAAATGCTATACTATTTCCACTAAAAGACAAAATAGGAATATGGACAAAATGTATTTTAAAATGTAATATATTGGGGGGTATGTAGAACCCTAGGTTACAGTGAATTGTGGCCACACAAATGTAAATCAATCTTTGCCACATGTTCTACTTTTGGGACCTTATAAATAGGGGACCTCCTCTCATTTTCAAGGAGAGTTGAGTTGTTGTAATGACATGTTGTAGAAATTTTAATAGAAATACATTGACTTTGGTGCATTTATGAGTTTCTTCTCATGTTTCATGATTCATCTCGAATAGTTAGATGATCTAGTTCAAATTTACTTTGTTGTTTCATTTCCTTTTAGTTAACTTTGGTAGATTTAGTACTGTTGTTCCATGGTTATGAAGATTTCTTCTTTGTAGATGCCTTCATTGTCCATACTTTTGGATATTTTTTGTTGGTAGATGGTTGTGCAAAGTTAGTCTAGACTTAGATTTAAAGCTACCTTTAAATATTTATCTTTTTTCATGCATATGTATGGTGAATGAATGATAAAATTTCTACAGTCCTTAGAAGATAGCACAGATTTCATGACATTGTGAAATTTTTGGTTAAGTGAATTTTTGTTTTAAGGAAGTTGTCCATAGTAGAGACCTCCATGATCATTGTTCATTAGTAGTTGCAGATCTAGGAACCTTCTCTCTTCCCTGCCCTTTTTTCCTTTTTTTAATAATTAACCTATGCTAAGGTTAATTGCACACTGTAAAGCCAAATCTTAAATCAGAAATGGAGTTCAAGACTACTATTTGAACCTACAGTAATGTTACAATGAATTACCATCTTATTACTCCATTTGCAGATCTGATTCCTTTACAGCATAACTCATGTAAGTCTGCCCTATGATTACCAGAAAAATAACATCAAACATCAACTGATATATTCTATGCAAGTCATGACCTGACACCGAAGAGACCTTGGGGTAATTTTCAGTAACTTTCTAGATATTTCCTTTCAAGAGAGATAATAAATTTGCACATTGTGTGTGTTGAGAAGGTGTGAAAAATCACCCATCAACACCTATCCCATCCCATTATCACATTCGACTCCCATCCCATTATACCCTCTATTATTTCACCATATGTTCCATTATCCCTTTTTGGTCTTGTCTCTTTATCCCATCTATGCTATAGCACCTCCATCCAAATTTGATCCTATACATTGTTAGAAAAAATAAATTTGCTTCCACTCAATATTGACCAAAGTTTTCTTCTCCATTATTGTTGCACACCTCAACAACCAACTTCATGTACTATATTAAAACCCTAGACACGTCATAATTCATCGTATGTTCCATTATCCCTTTGAAAGCTGCTAGTAACATAGTAATCCTCACTTCATTCATGTGAACTTCATTGTGGAATTATCACTATGTTGATAGCATGCCATCATTAACATTAGTTCATTAGCATATGCAATATGAATCTCAATGAGCACTAAACTTTAGCATTTGCAAGAGTTTGGACTATGCCAATGGACTTAGTAACTTCACCATTATGTGATCTATAAGCACTATATTGTAGTCTCAACTGAGGCCAACCATTTACTCTTTCAATTATGACAATTATAAAGGGACTAGAAGAACCTCTTTATATTGGTGTTAGATATGTTGCTTCATTTGAAGTTGATGACATTAGACAGCCCTGGTGATGTTGTTGGCATGATGGACCATGGAGTTGCTGCAAAAATAGCCATTTTTGATCCATTTAGAGAGTTATGCAACAGATTAGTTGATTTGACATTATATTTACTCTTTTATGGTCTATAATAGAAAATTTTCATAATACTTTTCTGTAGTTTAATTGCTATCTTGATGGTTTCTATAGGTGGCTTTCACTCCAAATCGTGGATGTGGTAATGATGTAAATGTGCATGATGACTATATGTATGCGGTAAGTGATTAATTTTTTTTATATGTCATTCCACAATTCAATTTCTATATATTAACATCTTTAATTTTTATTGTATCAGTTGAAGGTCCAAAGTGAAGAGAGGAAGACTAATGAGCGTGTTCGAAAGATAAGAGAACTAACAGTCACTCCATCCAGCAAAATTTGGAAGGTAGAATGGGATCTATTTTCTTACCCTAGAGGGAAATGACTATGTATTGAGGTCATTTTTTGTATGCCTATGTGGCATTTTTTAATATATTTTTTGTACTATCGATATATACATGACATTTTATGTCCATATGGCTCCTTTGTACTAAACCTGTATGGATTTTTTTATAATTTTATCAATATATAGCATTGTATAGCCTTACGACTTTTTGATTAACGAAAATATTATTTTGCTACTACCATTCTTGAATGATGTTATCATCTATATCGCATAATTTGTATGCTTGAATTTTGTAGGCATCTAATGCTTAATTAATTATTGTCAAATGCTCAATAAGCCTCATCTAAAGTGTATTGTGTAAATAAGCTCCATTCCTGGTGGTTTGTTTGTTCATCTATATTGTGTGTATTCATGTGTATGCTTCATGCTTCCAATGCATAGTATAAAAAATCTTTTGGGGAAAAAATCAACAAACCAAAAGTATAAGATTTTTTGAAAAAATTGGGAAAAAAACATATTTAAAAAAATGCAAAAAATTGTAGAACAAGAGATAAAAACTATATTTTTTGAAATTGAAAGGTATTTCCATAGCATATAGAGATATAGAGAGAAAATAAAATAAATAATTTAACTAATGAATTGTAAAAAATAGATTTTTGTAGTTTATATTCAAATAGTTGATTACATTGCATTGTACATCTTTCAAAGTCAAAGCATTACTTCACATTGCATATCTAATAACTAGATGTTGATAGATGACAAATTTTAAATTACAATATAGTTTCTACAAAGTCAACCTAAGTAGTTATGCAATTACTTCACATTGCATAACTAATATCTAGGAGCAGTTACCAATTGCATTTTCTTATCATGGCATTCTATGAGACCAGATTTTTTTGAGGTAGTTTTTCAAATAGGTCAATGCCTTGTCTATGTTACTACATTTTTCATACATGTCTACCAAAGAATCTTTTCAAATAGTTCATTGCCTTTTTTTTATGGCTAAAATCCTAAAACAAGTTCTTTCAAACAAGCTATGGATGGTTGGAAAAAATATATTAAAAGCATAATAGTAAGCAATAGCATAGACAAGGCAGTGAACTATTTGAAAAAATGCATCAAATAAATGTGGTGATGGAATTCCATGACAAGCCATAGACAAGGCAGTGAGCTATTTGAAAAGATGCCTCAAATAAATGTGGTCTCAAGGTGATGGAATTCCATGACAATCAAATTTATTTTGATTTTCATGGCATTCCATCACCATGAGACCTCTTTTTTTGAGGATTTTTTTCTAAGAGTTCAATACATTTTCTATGCTACCACATTTTTTGGTGTAGGAGTACCATTGAATAGAAGTTGTCAATTCAAGGAGTAGGCTTTAGGTTTTGAGGGTTTTTTTCTAAAATAAGGTCAATGTGACCATTTTCTATTGTAATGTGTCATTTTAGTTGATATCTAGGTGTTTGGAAGGTCAAGTTTGTAAAAAGAGAAAAATATTGAAAAAAGATGTAAAGTTGCTAAAAAGTTGCAAAATTGCATTTTTAGGGAAGGCAAAGGGTCATATAATTTCAAAGGGCGGCTATAGGAATTAGGATAGTTATTTTGGAAGGAAAAAGAATAAATAAGGAGGAAACCATAGTTGACTTATCAGTTGTCTTTGGATGTCCTTGATGACAAAATTAGTTGGAATTCTCTTTGGTATCTTACATAATCATTCAGAGGCTTTGTTTTTGGTATTCATGTTTATGGTGATTCAAGATTTTTGGCATCATGTTAGTCTATATTTCAAATCAGCTATATATGCTCAACTATCTATTTCATTCATTATTCATTTACAGATGCGCTTATGGTTTTAATTGGACTGACAATGTTATCATGCTACAAGATACACGGTTATCTATTTAAATCATCTTAGACATGTTCAATTTGACAAGTTGGCCCTTCTTTATTGTATTCCATAGGACTTTCATCAGCTTCAGATTTATGCAAATATCACCTTGAAATGTTCAAGTATATTTTTTCAGTTGATATTCATCAGGTTGATCATTAGCATTTTATGAATCTTGGTTTACTTCAAAGGAAATTTAGAAGTCACATTGCATTGACAAGGGAATTATGTTTCATATTGGCTTGATGTCTTATTTGTCTAAGGCACATGATTTTAACAATATATATCATTATTAAAGGAGAATCCATCATGCGATCCTTGACATCATAATTGGCATGTAAATTAATCCTATCAGGTTTCCTTGGGAAACTTGTTTTTGGTATCTTGTCAAACATATATGTGAAAGTAACTTTATGGCACGAAGGTAATGTTTATGGCTCAAAGGCAATGTTGTTTTCGGAATTATCTTCTAATGGCTAACTTGCAAACTTATCGGGCCTTATTGCATTGGTGAATGACTTTGATTAAAGTCATATTGAAATTTGCATCGACGACCATCATTTTATTATAATCTTTGTCGGCTTTTTGAGGTTCTTTGATTTGACTTAAAATGCTTCGATCGTGAACTTAGAAGAATTATGGTTTGATTATTATTATGTTTTTTCTTTCGGACTTCAAAGTTCATTTAATTTTCATAAAGGCATCAAATGGAAATGAAAGGGAGTTAGATAAAATTTTGTTTGTGCCTCTATTTTTGTTAAGTGTTGAAACCCTTGCTTCAGCTGCCACCATGAGTGTGATCTCCTCTCTGCTGTGAATTTTTTCTCTTCTCTCTCTGTCATCATGATAAGCATTCCTCTGTGCATGGAAATTTGTTTTCGGCTGTGTTTTGTCAAGGAAAGATTAAGGCAGTTACAAACCTAGGTAACTATCGAATCTCTTTGGTATTTATATGATTTTCTTATAGCACGAACAGGTATTATTTTTTTGTACTTGAAGAAATTTTTTAATTCAAAAAGCGAAGGCAGTTACTTTTTTTGTTCCATTCTGAAAATGCTCAAATGGGTTGTTGGTAATTGTGTCAAACAAGAATGATTTGTTTTCAGTTATTCTTGACCACATCATGGGTATTCTAAAAGTATTGTTTATTTTGAGTATGAGGTTCATAATAATATGAGATCGGTTACATTTCATGATAGGATTTATCTATGATAGTTGTTTTATTTTATCAGATTGGTAAAATGTGTGAAGGGAAAAGATGCTCTGGTAAAATATTGTTTTTCCACTTGTCACTTTTATGGGGTTTCTGTAATAAGATCTAGAAGGGTATTATTGTTCAATCAAATCACTTCGAAAATGAAAGTGATATTATTGATGCATACATTTTTGTATTCTTGTATTAGATGATATTATAGGTGCAAATTCCACCTTTCATGGCCTTTGAAGGGTTCTGAGTCATTTCCTTAAAATGCATTTTCTATCGAATCTCTTTGACATGGTCAGATGAAATCATTTTTATGGTGCATACTTCATTGTATTTTTGGTAATCTTATAAAATAACCATCAAGTTTTTTGTCTTATCAAAAAACCTTCGTTGAAGGTTCTAAAAATAAGAATATTCATTTTGTAAAAGAGAGGATATAAAGTGATTGATCATTTTTTTTGTATTGACGGTTCTAGAGAGACATAAGTGATAACTCTGTAATAGAAAATCTGAAAAAATAGAATGAAGTGTTATAGTCTTGACATTTGAATATGTCTGGTATTTTGAAGGTTCAATTGAGAACCTTTAGGATATTAGGGTTATTTGATTGAGAGGCTCTTTTGAGTTGAAATGTAAACAAAGAAATACTCTGATATATGATTGTACTGAAACTAAAGAGGGGTCGGTGCTCGTTGGAATGGGTGTTCCTAAATTTGTGAGGGGTTGGTGCTCCTTGGAATGGGTGTTCCTAAATTTGTAATGGGTTGGTGCTCCTAGAGTGGGTGCTCTAAATTTTGCCAGTAAGGCATTGTAAGCAGTGGTTTTTGAAGTTAAGCTAGTGAGGCAATTTAGGAGTGGTTTATCTACCCCAAGAGGGTTTTCCACTTGAAAAATTATTTTCCTTATGGTCTCATTGCTTTGATGTTATTGCTTCTAGACTGTGATGATTTTTTGAGTGATTGCTCTTATGAGTCTAAATATTGTTGAATCTCAGTTCCTTCATCTCTGTAAATATTTATTTTAAAATGTCTTTCACAAGTCATTGTTGAAGAGTATAATTCAAAATAAAGCATAAAATTATTCATTTCATTCATAGCTCAGGAATTGTTATGATGTACTGAAGCTCTTAGTTGTTTCATGGTTATCATATGACATTCCATTGCTCATTTTTTTTAGTATCTCATAAGTCTGCATTAAAATCTAGTGGTCCTAAAGTGATTAAACAATGTTGATCTTCATGTATAATCTTATGAGTTGCACCTGTGTTGTCATCGTGTATTGATTGTTAAACAATATTTGTCATCTCTTTTTCAAATGCAAGATATCTCACACAAGTTTTTTTGGGATAAGTTTTCAAAAATGAACTAGGTTAATGTTTCCATGAATTCTCTCAAAGCCATTACTCTACCTTGTTTTCAAAAGAAATGGAATCATAATTAAATGTCCTGGTCAAAGTTTAAAAATGTTTAGACACTGATTCAACCCCCCCCCCTGCTCTTAGTGTTTTCCCATACTCCAACAATTCATATCAGAGCCATACTCGTACATAAGTCTAACCAACTTAGGGTTTCCTTTTCGTGGAGTATTTTTCATGGGTAAGTGCAAGAGAAACAAAGGTCAAAATAAATATGCTAATGTCAAGCAAAAATTTGATAAACCAACCTTCGTCAAATCCCTGCCAGATGATAGTAAAAGTGATTATGTAGTTGGTGAAGAAGAAGATCACTTAGTAAGTGACTTTGAACAAGAACATGAAGATGATGAGTATGAGGTTGATCTGGAAGCATAAATTCTTGCTACCTTAATTGAACTTAAAAGGCTTAAACAAGAAAATTATGATCTCAAGGTACACTTACAAGAAAGTGTTGATGTCAATAAATTTGTAATACAAAATCATAATGAGCATAAAAAGATTGTTGAATTTCTGAAAGCTCAAATGGTTGAAAGAAAAAAAAATGAAGAGGGATTGGAAATCAAGTTAAATAAAAAGGATGGATTATGTAATAAACTAGAAAATTAGATTGCTTCATTAAAGAAAATTTCAGATAATGATTCCTTGTTAAAATAACTAACTCTTAAAGATGATATGATTATAAGTCAAAAAATGTAAATTGAAAAATATAAGAGGATAGTAGATGTTGTAAGGTCTAATTTGGAGGTTAAAAAGATTGATTGTCTAAAAATTGAAGGAGAATTAGTTGCTTTAAGAAAAGATCTTGAAAGTGTCAAGGTTCAATCAGGTAAAATTCATAAATTTGATAATAGTACTAATATATTGAATGATATGTTGGGCAGACAAAAACATTCTAAAGATCCTATAGGAGTGGGATATGAGGTTGGACAAAGCTCTACAGAAGAATCTAAACATCATTCAGTGTTTGCTACTGTAGATGGAAAGAGGCTTACATTCAAGCAAACACCAAGAATGAAGGTTGATCTTGGTTACCATATTGCTGCACCAAAGGATGTCACTAATGCTAGAAGACAATTTAATGAAATTCACAAAGAAAGGAGAAATGTCTTCAAATATTTACATCATTGGCATGATCAATCATTTACATATAATCATTATTTTCAAGGATATTATCATGTTTCTAATGATTATGGTCATAAGGCAATTGATTTCATGGGATGGTCAAATAATAATCATTCTAATGTCTCTAGAAATTAGAATGTGGTGTGTTACAACTGTAACAATCTTGGTCACTTATGAAGAGATTGTAGAATGAATAAAAGTGATAATTTTGTAGGGAACAATGTTGGAAATATCTATAGGAAGTATTTTTTTCCTCAGATCAGACACAAAGTCATTTGTTTCAGATGTAATAACATTCGGCATAAAGTACAACAATAAAGATTTAATAGAAAGAAAAGTACTTTAAGCAAACAAGTGAAAAATTCTACATTGGTGTGTAGAAGAAACAGAAATCAAGATGACAAGAAGAGAAATAAAGATCAATGTGTGAAAACTCAGCATGCACTCCTTGCACATGTGATAACATCCAGGTATTGAACAAAAGAAAAGAATCAAGGGGATTCTATTATGGTAACACATTTTACCCCTATGAAGTCAAGAATGAGGTATGACAGCATGCATTTTCTATTGGTGGTAAAAGAAGTAAAGAAGTGGTATGTAAATGTCAATACTTCATTATGTTTATTCTGATTGAATTAATTATGAAGGTATGCATATGATTTTGGAATTCAAGGTTGAAAGTACATTCACAATTCTTTGGTGAGGTTGATGCTCAATTCTTGAGGTGTGGGTATGGGTTTGACACTTGTACAAAATTTTGTAATCTACAACAAGTTGTTTGATGACTATAGTCATAATGGTGACAAATCTTCTGCACTTGAATCAAGTGTTTAGACAGTCAACTAGACAGTGATTTGAAGGAAGAGTAATGGCTTATTTTGGCTCACATTATGGTTTTTCATAACAAGTATTACTATGAACCAAGAATTAAAAGACAACATGAATAATGTTTGCACCAAATTACTGGACAAATAGTCCATTCAATGATAGTAATTATTCTCTAAAACTAACAATGCTATAAATGGTTTTTGATGCTTTGATGACACCATACTCTTCTATGGTGGACAGTGTGTTTGGTGATGAATTTGTATGGAATGTGTCATACTAAGCTTGGATAGAGACAACACTTTTGATTATAACAATAACAATAGAAATGTCATGGATCAAAAGGTATCAATTATTTAATGATTCAGTTTGGGAGTGATAAGGACATTTGGTTTGACCTTGGTTTCATTTTTGATAATATAGTAATATTTGATTGAGGATTTATATGACAGTGTGACATGACTACTTGTTAGATTTTGTGGCTCTAATATTGACAATCATTGATAGTTGTTGAAGCTTTGTGGTCTAAATCCCCTAACCTTTTGATATTGTTGACAAAGGTAATCATCCAATTTGGAAGGCAGTGAATGAATCTCTGCATTAAGGAATTTTTTCGCAATTCAATGGTGAAACATTTTGGTATCTCCCTTATATTATTTAGTATCAAAGAAGATGAAGTTGTTCTCATGATTGAGATAGTACACAAGAATAGATATATGCCTTAATGATACTTTTGGTTTTTAATATTCATGAGTGTGTTTTGTTACTATGTGTTATTTATCAAATTTGAGTCTTTACACATCTGCAATATCGTTTACAAATGGGGTGGTGAATTTCTAGTGTGCTTGCAATGGATTGGAAGTGTTTTCAACAACCCATTTGGATTATTTGATAGTGCTCTTGTTGTTTGAGAAAATTATTAATAATACCAATTTTGATATCTCTATGTATGGGCCTTCTTTGTAGGGGAGCTTGTTTCTATATGTTCTCATTTCCAACTCTCTTATATATTTTTGTTTGTTGCTCTTATTTTTTTACTTGTAGTTAGTTCATGCAGTTCTTTGTTGGCTTCTTAGTTGTGGTTGCATTGCATTTATTTTTCATTGAGGAAAAGAGGGGGATATTAGTTTGTGTTTTTCCATCAAGGAAAAAGGGGGAGTTTGTTTACTTCTCATTTGTCTTTGGTTGTCCTTGATGAAAAAATTAGTTGGCATTCTCTTACGTGTCTCAGATAATCATTTAGAGGCTTTATTTTTGGTATTCATGATTATGGTGATTTAGGATTGTCAACGCCATGTTCATATATATTTCAGATCAGTTATTCATGCTCAACTATCTATTTATGTCATTAATCATTTATAGATGCGCTTATGGTTTTAAATGGACTGGCAGTGTTATCATGCCATAGGATACAGGGTTATCTGTTTAAATCATCTTGGACAGGTTCAATTTGACAAGTTGGCCCTTCTTTATTGTATTCTACTAGACTTTCATCAGCTTTAGAGTTATGCAACTATCACCTTGACATGTTCAAGTATATCATTTCAGTTGATATTCATCAAGTTGATCATTGGCATTTTATGAATCTTGGCTTATTTCAAAGGAAATTTAGAAGTCACATTACATTAACAAGGGAATTATGTTTCATATTGGCTTGATGTCATATTTGTCTAAGCCACATAATTTTAACAATATATCTGGTTATTAAAGGAGACTCCATCATACGATCCTTGACATCATAATTGGCATTTAAAGGTGATCATTGTTTTTTCTTGGCATATAAATTAATCCTATCGGGTTTCCTTGGGCAGCTTGTTTTTGGTATCTTGTCAAACATATGTGTGAAAGTAACTTTATGGCTCGGAGGTAATGTTTATGGCTCAAAGGCAATGTTGTTTTGGGAATTATCTTTAAATGGCTAACTCGCAAAGGTATCAGCCCTTATTGCATTACTGAATGACTTTGATTAAAGCCATATTGAAATTTGCATCGACAACCATCATTTTATTATAATCTTTGTTGGATTTTTTAGTTTATTTGATTTGACTTAAAATGCTTTGGTGATCATTTGAATTGACCCTTAGGAAGTTATATTCAAGGTGTTTATTGTGTTGATGGTTTTTGAGTGCACTCATGGCAGCTACTGAAGCAAGGCTTTCAACCCTTAACAAAAATAGAGGCACAAACAAAATTTTCCCTAACTCCCTTTCATTTCCATTTGATGCCTTTATCAAAATGAAATGAAGTTTGAAGTTTGAAAGAAAAAACATAATAATAATCAAACAACCATAATTCTTCTAAGTCTATTGCATAGCTATCTCCTCTCTGGTACAAATTTATTCTTTTCTCTCTCTATCATCATGATAGGAATTCCTCTATGCATGGAAAGTTCCTATCGGTTGTGTTTTGTCAAGGAAAGAGTAAGGCAGTTTAAAACCTAGGCAATTATCGAATCTCTTTGGTATTTATATAATTTTCTTGTAGCATGAACAGGTATTATTTTTCTTTTCTTGAAGAAATTTTTTAAATTCAAAAAGGAAAGGAAGTTACTGGTTTTTGCTCCATTCTCAAAATGCTCAAATGGGTTGTTGGTTATTGTGTCAAACAAGCATGATTTGTTTTTGGTTATTCTTGACCACATCATGGGTATTATGAAATTATTTTTTATTTTACGTACGAGATCCATAATGATATGAGATCATTTACATTTCATGATAGGCTTTATCTGTGATAGTTGTTTTTTTTATCAGATTGGTAAAATGTGTGAAGGGAAAAGATGCTCTGGTCAAATATTGTTTTTCCACCTATCACGTTTATGGGGTTTTTGTAATCAGATCCAGAAGGGTATTATTGTTCAATCAAATCACTTCAAAAATTAAAGTGATATTATTGGTGCATACGTTTTTGTATTCTTGTGTCAGATGATATTACTGGTGCAAATTCCACCTTTCACGGCCTTTGAAGGGTTTTTAGTCATTTCCTTCAAATGCATTTTCTATTGAATCTCTTCATCATTGTTAGATGAAATCATTTTTATGGTGCATACTTCATTGTATTTTTGGTAATCTTGCAAAATAACCATCAAGGTTTTTGTCTTATCAAAAAACCTTCGTTGAAGGTTCTAAAAAGAAGAATATTCATTTTGTAAAAAGAGGATATAAAGTGATTGATCATTGTTTTTGTATTGACGGTTCTAGAGATACATAAGTGATAACTCTATAATAGAAAATCAGAAAAATAGAATGTAGTGTTATAGTCTTGACATTTGAATATGTCTGGTATTTTGAAGTTTCAATTGACAACCTTTAGGATATTAGGGTTATTGATTGAGAGGCTCTTGTGAGTTAAAATGTAAAAAAAGAAATCCTCTGATATATTATTGTATTGAAACTAAAGAGGGTTTGATGCTCCTTGGAAAGGGTGTTCCTAGATTTGTGAGGGGTTGGTGCTCCTTGGAATGGGTGTTCCTAAATTTGTAAGGGGTTGGTGCTCCTAGAGTGGGTGTTGTAAAGTTTTCCAGTAACACATTATAAGAAGTGGTTTTTGAAGTTAAGCTAGTGAGGCAATTTAGGAGTGGTTTTTCTAACCCAAGAGGGTGTTCCACTCGACAAATTCTTTGTCTTATGGTCTCATTGCTTTGATGTTATATTGATTCTAGACTGTGATGATTTTGTGGGTGATTTTTCTTATCAGTCTGAATATTGTTGAATGTTAGTTCCTTCATCTCTACAAATATTTATTTTAATATTTCTTGCACAAGTCATTGTTGAAGAGTCTAATTGAAAAGGAAGCATAAAATTATTCATTTGATTCATAGCTCGAGAATTGTTATGATGGTTTGAAGCTCTTATTTTTTTCATGGTTATCATATGTCATTCCATTGCTCAGTTATTATAGTATCACATAAGTTTGCATTAAAATTTGCTGGTCCTAAAGTGATTAAACAATGTTGGGCTTCATGTACAGTCTTATGAGTTGCACCCGTATTGTCATCGTGCATTGATTGTTAAAAAATGATTTCCATCTCTGTTGGAAATGCAAGATATCTAACACAAGTTTTGTTGGGATAAGTTGTCGAAAATGAACTAAGTTAATGTTGTCATGAATTCTCTGGAAGCCATTACTCTACCCTATTTTCAAAAGAAATGGAATCAAAATTAAATGTCTTGGTCAAAGTTTAAAAAGGTTTAGACATTGATTCACCCACCTCCCCTCTCATTTTATTTCCATACTCCAATAACCATCGATGTAAGTTGGATTTTTGAATATTTGGAACATTAATAATACTCTATTTTTCTCCACTTTTTTTGTATTTTTTGAGTTTGTAGTGACTGTACGGCATGTACAATTGTATAATGTTCTAGAAATCTGTTTTTAATTCATTTAAGTGTGTGAATTTTCCACTTATTGCATTTTATTTGAGCATCCAATAGTGGATTCGATGTAAGTTTGAGCAAATTCTTTGTGACTGGTTTTACACCCTATTTTAAGGGTTTATAACATTTAAAATGTAAACTCAACCCATTCCACTTTTTTTGGCTCTTGTAACTTGTGGAATGGGACTGAAACATCAATAAAAAAGTGAGGGAATTTGGAGAGAGTGCAGGGGAGGCCTGAAATTGTGCTGGGCATGAAGCCCTAGAGTGGAAAATTGTGTTTTCCAAGTGGAAAAGAGAGGTTTTGATGTGGTAATGAGTAAAATAGGTTGGGGCAGCATTGTTTATTTTTGAATTGAGTATGTGAAGATAGTTTTAGATCAGTTTGAGGTTGTTTCAAGTTTCATTGAGGTCTAGAAATGTGATTTCCATTAAAACCCTTCATTTTTTGCTATAAAAGAGGGTTTTGAGTTTAGTTATCTTGGATGGTGGATGTCTATGAAAAAATTATGGAATATTTGGTTTGGTAACCTATAGAGAGCTTCCAAATTGAATTTTTAGTGAAAGGGAAATTTTAAGTTAGAGTCCCTTTGAAAAGTGACCTAATTTGAGGCCTAGATTATGTTAAAAGCCTGATTTGAAAGAGTTGTATCAAAGTAACCTATTGAGTGGTTGTGGTATATTGTTGAGTACCTTGATGGGTGTTTGAAACCCTGATGATCTTGATTTGAAAGGAAAACACCAAGGAGATATACCTGATTGAGTGAGTTGCCATTTTACAAGGCATAAAGAAGGATTGTTGAGATAAACAGTATTTGAGAACTTATCACTTGAAAGTTGTTTTTGTGTCAAATTGTGTTGTGTGGTTGGAGGACCTCCCCTAGTTGCTATAATTTTTCATACATGTCTATCAATGCATTATATCAAATATTTATGTGTCTTGTTGCTATGGATAAAACCTTAAAACATATGCTTTTGAACAAGCTATGGATGGTTGGAAAAAATCTAGCAAACCATAATAGCAAGCAATAGCATAGACAAGGCAATGAACTGCTTGAAAAAAATGCTTCAAAGAAATGTGGTCTCATGGTGATGGAATGCTATGACAAGAAAATTGCTATGGATTTTCATGGCATTACATCACCATGAGACCACATTTCTTTGAGGCATTTTTTCAAACAATTCACTACCTTGTCTATGCTACCACAATTTTAGTACATTTTTACCAAAGCATTTTATCAAATAGTTCACTACCTTCCTGCTATGGATAAAATCCTACAATGGGTGCTTCCAAACAAGCTATGGATTCTTGGAAAAAAATTATCAAAGCATAATAATAAGCAATAGCATAGACAAGGCAATGAATTGTTCGAAAAAATTCATCAAAGAAATGTGGTCTCAGTGTGCTTGTCATGGCATTCCATCACCATGGGACCATATTTATTTGAGGCATTTAGTTTAAACTGTTCACTGCCTTGTCTATGCTATGAAATTTTTTATACATATCTACCAAATAATTTTATCAATCAATTCATTGTCTTGCTGCTATGGCTAAAATTCTAAGACAGGTGCTTTTGAACAAGCTATGGATGATTGGAAAAAATATATCAAAGAGTAATAGTAAGAAATAGCATGATATAGAGCAGAAAGGCCTTTAATCAACTAAAAACAAATCCAATTGATAGACCAAGTCTTTGTTCCTCCAAACTCTATCAAGGGTGATTCTCCTCAAACTTCATTATTTGTCTTGTAGGTCTACAAACCCAACTTCTTCACCTTTTCTTGAAAATATTATTTCCAACTCTCAAGCCACTCACCTTTTTAGACACCCTTTTAAGCCTTCAAAAATATATCACAAAATCACGCCATGTCACTTTGGACCAACACCAACAAAACAGGGCTACTACATTGTCCTAATTGGCCAATTAGGCCAAATTTTCAAAGCAACTATACTCCAAACTTTATTCCCATCCCAAATAACTTTAGACAGCCATTTACCAAACCACAAAACCTCCAAATCCACAATCTTTAACCTTAGAATCGCTCCTTTAAGCCCACTTTTACAAAACCCTCATTTTTAGCAAGTTTAGGGCGGGTTTATTGAAAATCCTATTCCCATAACTCATAACACCTTTAAAAAGAATCAAACATGCTTAAAATAACCTGAACATGATTAAAATTTCCTCACAAATTGTTTCCCCAAAGTATTTCAACCATTTCCACTCTTAAACCACTCAATTTGACCAAAACTCATCAAATTGCCAACTAGAGCATCACACCAAACCACTCGACTCACCTCCCCTACTCTAGATTCAATGAAAATATGTTCCCTAAAAATAATTATGCTATTCCACCAAGTTACAATAGGATACAATGGGTGGAATGGCTAAAAAATCACTTTTACACACTCAACTACTTGCATTTAACAACTTTTTCCCCAAGTGATAATTTTCCACCACGAGAGAAGGCCCTTGAGATAGAAAAAACCGAGAAAGTTTGCTTTAGAGGGGCTCAATTCAATCCCATAGGCTTGGACGAGAAGTTTCTAAGTGTCACAGTGTTCAAATACAAGCATGTTGAAGTTTGCATCCATTTTGCACTTTGGACTCTTAAGGAATTTTTTCGGTTAAATGTACCTCGAAGCGATTCCATGTGTTCCGGTGCAAAAGAGGACCTATTCCTAGAATAAACGTACCCACCCAGATGCATTGGAATAGTCCATTTGGTCACACAAGTTGTAGAATGAAATTTGTACCACTTTGCAACTTTCAACTACTTGCATTTGACAACTTTTTCCCCAAGCAATAATTCACCACCACAAGAAAAGGCCTCTGAGATACAAAAAACTAAGAGAGGTTATTGTAGAGGGGACCAACACAATCCCATAGGCTTAGACGAAAAGATTCTAAGCATCACAATGTCTGAATACGAGCATGCTGAAATTTTCAGCCATTTTGCACTTTGGACTCTTAAGGGATTATGTCGATTGAATGTAGCTTGAAGAAATTCCATGTGTTTCGGTGCAAAAGAGGACTATTCCTAGCATAAACGTACCCACACGGACATTTCAAAACAGTCCATTTGGTCACACGAATAGCAGAAAAAAATTTGCACCACTTTGCAACTTTCAACTACTTGCATTTTACAACTTTTTCCCCAAGCGAGAATTCACCACCATGGGAAAATGCCTCTAAAATAGAAAAAACCAAGAGAGGTTATTATAGAGGGGCCCAAATTATCCCATAGGGTCATATAAAAAATTTATAAGCATCACAGTGTCTAAATACGAGGATGTTGAATTTTGTAGCCATTTTGCACTTTGGACTCTTTAGGGATTCTACTAGTTGAATTTAGCTCGATACCCACTTGGATGCATCAGAATAGGTTTTTTGATCGCACAAGTTGTAGAATGAAAGTTGCACCACTTTCCAACTTTCAACTAATTGCATTTGACAACTCTTTTCTTAAGCGAAAATTTGCCACCATGGGGAAAGGCCTACGAGATAGAAAAAAATAAGAGATGTTATTGTAGAGGGGCCCAACGTGACCCCATAAGCTCAAATGGGAAGTTTCTAAGCATCACGGTGTCTGAATACAAGAATGCTAATGTTTGTAGCCATTTTGCACTTTGGACTCTTAAGGGATTCTATCAGTTCAATGTAGCTCGAAGAAATCCATGTGTTTTGATGCGAAAGAGGACCATGCCTAGTGTAAACGTACCCACCCAGACACGTCAAAACAATTTATTTGATCACACAAGTTGCAAAATGAAATACTTTGCAACTCTTAACTACTTGCATTTGACAACTTTTTCCCCAAGCGAGAATTTTCCACCATGAGAAAAGGCCTCCAAGATAGCAAAAACTGAGAGAGGTTATTGTAGAGGGGACCAACAATCCCATAGGCTTAGATGAGAATTTTCTAAGCATAACGATATCTGAATACGAGCATGTTGAAGTTTACAACCATTTTTCACTTTGGACTCTTAAGGGATTCTACCAGTTGAATGTATCTTAGAGTGATTCAACGTGTTTCAGTGCAAAAGAGGACCATGCCTAGCGTAAACGTACCCACATGGATAATTTGGAACAGTCTGTTTGGTCACAGAGTTGCAAAACAAAAGTTGCACCACTTCGCAACTTTCAACTATTTGCATTTGACAACTTTTTCCCCAAGCGAGAATTTTCCACCATGGGGAAAGGCCTCTGAAATTGTGAAAATCGGGAGAGGTTATTGTATAGGGGCCCAACATGATCTCATAGGATTAGATGATAATTTTTTAAGCATCACAGTGTCCAAATACGAGCATGTTGAAGTTTGCAGTCATTTTGCACTTTGGACTCTTAAAGGATTGTGTCAATTAAATGTAGCTCAGAGCGATGTTGCATGTTTTGGTGTGAAAGAGGACCATTCCTAGCATAAACATACCCATACAGATGCTTTGGAACATTCTGTTTGGTCACATGAGTTGCAGAATGAAATTTGCACCACTTTCCAACTTTCAATAACTTGCATTTGACAACTTTTTTCCTAAGCGATAATTCACCACCACGGCAAAAGGCCTCTGAGATAGAAAAAAATAAGAGATGCTATTGTAGAGGGGCCCAAGTTGATCCCATAGGCTCATACAAAAAAAAATTAATCATCACGGTGTCTGAATATGAGCATGTTGGAGTTTGCAGCCATTTTGCACTTTGGACTCTTAAGGGATTCTACTGGTTGAATGTAGCTCAAAGAGATTCTGCATGTTTCAGTGTGAAAGAGGACCATACCAAGTGTAAAATTACCCACCCAGATGCATCGGAACAGTCTGTTTGGTCACACGAGTTGCAGAAAAAAAATTGCACCACCTTGCAACTTTCAACTACTTGCATTTGACAACTTTTCCCCAAGCGTGAATTCACCACCATAGCAAAAAACCTCTGAGATAGTGAAATCTGAGAGAGGTTATTGTAGAGGGGTCCAACATGATCCCATAGGCTTATACGAGAAGTGTCTAAGTTTCATGGTGTCTTAATACATGCATGATGAAGTTTGCAGCCAGTTTGCACTTTGCACTCTTAAAGGATTATTTCGATTGAATATAGCTCATAGTGATTTCGCTTGTTTCAGTATGAAAGAGGAGCATGCCTAGCATAAACTAACCCACCTAGATGTGTCTCAACCATTTACAACCACTCTTTAATCAATTTGTTAATAAAACTTCAATTTTGCACTTTCTTGCAAAAGTTGTTTGACAACATTTTAGCAGCTTGACAAATTTTTACAGAGATTTACTAGTCAATTCTTGTACAACCACTAAAGCTTGTGCCCCTGTACCAAATAGAGAGCAGCATATAGCCATAATTTTACATATCTACATTAATGCAATTTTTCAAACCCTTATACAATCAAACTTAAACACTTGAAAGAAAGCAATGATCAATAACACAACTTTACAAATTCTATGTGCATACTTACCAATCAATCTAGGGAACCATCCGAGTCTGCTCTACTCTTTATTGTGTCAATTATTTCCTTGTGGTCAGACTCACAAACTTTCCACAAGTTCTTATTCATAGGTTTTTCCTTATATTTTATGAAATGAACATTGGTGGTGATGACAAGGTTTGAGTAGTGAAGAATCTTTTGATGTGTGTCAAAGTTCTCAAACAACCAAACTGCAAAATTATTAACTCGGTACCTTCTAAGCCATGATCCAATAACAACCACCAAACATGTCAAAGATTCTATGTTTTCTCCATCTATAACTGGGGCCTCCAATTTATTTTTGGCCTTGGTATAACGACACAAGTAATAATTTTTACCCTCTTCATTGTCTTCATTTGAAATCACGGCATATACGTTCCTTGCATTGATATGTTCATCTTGTTAGATGTATTTACTAAGCATCATAATAAAGCCTATAAGTAAGAGATATTACCTAGTTCTATTAGGTCTGATACATGACCAAAGTCAACGGATGATTGCATCTTCATGATTTTTAGAGCCATCAGGAGTTGATAAGTGTCAAGTGGGGTTAGACTTCTTATAGACCATTCGTCAACCCACTCTGTTGACTCGCAATCATTCCATGCTTGAAGTGTACATGCAAAACAAAATCATGCCATCTTTTTTGTATGGATAGTCCATGTACCTACATTCAAGCTTCTAAAAGAGTGTAGCTTGCTCAATCCTCTTAGTGTACAACAATCCTCATTTTTTCAATGTGTTAGTATCATCTACTAAATGAAAAAATATATGAACTAAATAATTACCTTCACTACCTCAATCCATTGAATGATTGCACCACTAGATAATTGATCTTGCATCTATCAACTTTACACTATCCATGTACTTTAACTCTTCTTGTGCTAGGGCTCTTTTGATACATGTACCTGCTCCATCATGCTCCCCCTTTCCATGCTTCACGTCTAAGAAGTTCCACATATGTTGAACACCACTGATCCTATGCATCCTACTCAACTAGTAAAACATTATGGCATTCTTGAATTGTGATGTACAATTATCTGACCATATCATATGATGACTGAATGATATTCCCCTACTAGCCAGATCAGCATACAACATCTGAAAGCAACCTTGCACAAACTTTGTAGAATGTGTGTGATCATCACTGATGTAAAAGTGATACTCCCTCAATACTTTCTTGTTTTCCTTTGTACTATCATTTACATGAATGAATGATGTATGCACAAATATAGCAACCTGCATGGAGTTGTAGTACTATGATTGCACATCATTATATGGTTCTAGTGTGTAGTTCTCAATGAAGTCGATAAATGAAACGATGCTATAAAGTGGAAACATGTCCTTGCATAACTTGAATTGTGAGTCCAACCACTGAGCTCTTTGTGTATGCCTTGCATACTCATACACCACTTGATCATGGAAAATTCCCATAAACTGATACACTGTAATCTTATCACTGACCAATTCATACTTCTTTCCTTCTTTCCCATATTTTAGACTGTATGCCACAGTCTTATATTTGCCAAATTCCACAATTTTGTCTCCAATTATGTGTGTACTAGCAATGTGTTGAAAATTTTGAAAATTTTGCATGCCACCACAATGATCACATGTTCCATCCAAACATGACTTGTAAAAAATTGACCATCCTCTCTTTCACCTAAAATGGACGATAAAAATTCCCTTAAGGATTTAGGTGGAGGCCTTATGTTACATTCATGTAAAACATTGTCAATATGCATATCTACACATATGCGTCGATAAAAATCATAATGGTTAGAAAACTCAATATGAACTCTACAATAATAAGTAGTGCGTGTGTGATTTATTTTGACATAAAAATTCTTTAGCATTTCTAAATACCTTTGACATATTTTAATTTCAGGAAACTTTTGTAACAAATTAGCAAAAAATTATATTTGAGTGCTATATAAATAATGCTTTGGATGTGGATCACGAATTTTACTACGAATTCTCCTTCTTACAACATCTCTTTGATTAGGAGAGTTCCTTGTGTTATCCTTCCAATAATTATTTATTAATATCTCAAGCCTTGAGCAATTATTTATCTTTATGTGGCACTCTACCCAAGAATTCCCATAACTCGTTGATATTTGGATCCTCCACTCTTTCACGCCTTCCTTTGGCTCTCATTAGAGATGATCTACTTATTTTCAAAGACTTATTTTCCTTTATATGGTTCACCTTGTTCCTTGTTTGATTGCTTAAGAGTGTTGTTTTCATCACACATTGTGTGGCACAACTATCCTTCGAGCATGAGGTAGAACCCACCTCTCATATGCACTCATCAAATTCTTTACAATGGAATTTTCGATTGAGTCATTCAAAGTTCTTAGCCCAAGAACCTTCATGGTGGGCCTAAATTTGCATTGCCTCATCATTTCAACAAATAGTTGGCATCTTCCACCCTCATTTAGTTTTCTTAAAAAATAAACTCCATATCCTCTGTGCATATCTTTGACATGTAAGTTTTGGAATCTTACTAGGCATCCATTTCAAAACATTGGAATCAATATCAATCAAAAATATAGGTTTTCTATGCAAAAATCTAGGAGTTCTCAAATGTAAATTTGTGTCAACATTAGGAAGTTCAACAACATCAAGGATAGATCGTGTACCTTCAATCACAGGTGCAATTGATGACATATCTTGATATTGACATGTAAATGATTTTGCATATCCAACTTCAGATGTCGTTTGTGGAGTGTCTTCAAATAGAGATGTGTTTGTTGATGTACTTTCAAAATGCAATGTTTTTTATTTTGTGTCTTCAATTGGAGATGTGATTTTTGATGTGTCTTCAACTAGATATGTGAATTGAGATTCACCAATGGTTAATGATGTGCCTCCAAATTCAATATACATTCATGTCCTTCCACGAACTTTCCTCATTTGTGCCCTTTGTTTTACCAATTTGACATCTCTCTTAGATTCCACAGGAATTTTTGGTTGTATGGGCTGCAATTCCTTTGCTTCATGAGCTACAATTTTTTATTCTTTTCTCCTTACATTTTTAACTACACGTCCTTCTAGTGTTAGAGGCTTTGGTCATTTCCTCGGCATGACATTGAATGCTACATGTTCACAAACACGCATAAAATCATAAAAACACATAGAACAAAAGTAAGTAATGTGTTTTATGAAACATATTAATAATATTGATTACATTGCATTAAATATGAAATAGACTAAAGAATTTTATGAAAGAAGGTTGTGAGTTGTTTGGAATTATCAAACATGTCTATGCTAGACAACATTTTTCATACCTACATCTACCTCCATACCACAAGAAAAGTGAGTAATGCATAAATTTTCAAACATACTTGTATCGTTGATTACATATCAATAGGGTTAGATGTTAGAGTAGGTATTTTGAGCAGGGAGTAGAATATGATGGAGTTTTTTGTTGCCCTAGGCGCATTTGTATGAATTTTGGCTTCAAAATGGTGGTTTAGAATGGGAGTTTGCTGAAATAAAAATGGTAGAGGAAGGGAGTTGATTTTTTTAGCATGGGAAGACATATTTGAGTGTGTTTGAAGAGTTGGAAAAGTGGCTTAAGTCCTAGAACATCGATTTTAAATAAACCCTCCTTGTTTCAAGCATAAAAAGGCCTAAACAAAGGGTTTAGTGTTTAGATGCATTACAGAGGGTTCCAATGACTAAAATTCATTGAATCTAAAGTTTTGTAGGTTAGTGAAGGTCTGTAAAAAGAGAATTGGGAATAAAAAAGTGTTTGTCCAGGTATGATGCTTTGTAAAAGTGGTCTAATTGGCCTATTGGGGCGGCGTAGCAACACTGATTTGGTGATGTTTGTCCAAAGTGACCTACTATTTTTTTGACATATTTTTGAAGGCCTTAATGGGTGTCTGAAAAGGTCAAGGTTTTGTGGGTTTGAGCTATCTTTGATAAGATATGAACAATTTTCTCTATTGTGAATGCTACAAGGAAGTGAATTTGAATTGGTTAGTTGAGCATTGAATTGAGGTTTTTGAGATTGAAAATTGTTTGAAACTCATCTAATTGTGATTGTTCAAGGTTTTGTCTCCCTACTCTGCATCACAAACCTAGGGTATAAGTTGTTGCCACCTAAATGAAAACTAGAGAATCTTGTGTTTATTGTTCTCAAAACCACATTGTGATTGTCAACGAAGCCATGAAGAAGATGAATTCAAAGAATTTTTTTTGATGCTATATCTTATAATTATTCACTATTTATTTGGCAATGAGCTAACTTAGAAAGACAATAAGCATTCTCAATTACACAAAATTTTCCCTTTTTTTATTTATTAGAAAGGTAAATGGTATGAATGAAAGGAAACTTGCATTAAGAACTATGTCAACTCAATTGAATTTATCTAAGCACATGTGATGAAGGTGATTTTTTTATGGAACAAAAAAATTAATGGAAACTTTCTTTAACAATATTGATGAAAGCTATTAGATTTTCCAAATTAGTTGAAAATAAAAAAATTCCCACAACCATCATTAATAATGAATTTGAATCTCTTATGTCATGTTTTCCATTTTATATCTTGAAGCTCCTAAAAGTGAAAATTTTACATGCAGACATTCATCTTGTTTAATGTTAAATTCTATGTGTAAAAATAAAGATTAATAAAATCATCAAATGAATGGTCCAAAATTTGTAAAAATAAAACAAAAAAACTCAATATAAACATCTACCTAAAATGAAATAGAGTGAATTCCACTAGCCATGCTAGAAATGGACTACTATAAGCAATGCAAATAGAATTCATAAGTAAATTTGTGTTAATTAAATGTCATGTTTTTCATTTTTTTGTTCTTCAAACTCATAAAAATTTAAAAAAATTATGCAACTCCCATCTAATTCAATGTTGATTTCTATGTCCAATTCTTATGATTAATAAAATCATTAAAGGAATTTAGTTTATATTGTCAAAAATAAACAAATCTACTAAATATAAACATTTAAATATTACCAAAATTAATATATTACCTGAGATAATGTAAAATGATGTAAAAACTTCAAAATATCTTCTTATACATTGTCTAGCATGCATATTGGTGGTAAAAAGGTGATAGATCAAGCATAGATTGGTACAACATGGAGTCAACTACATAAAAAAAGGTGTTTCTAAATCGAATAAAGCGTTGAACCAAAAAAATACAGAAGCATGTGGGCCTGAATCATGGGTTCAACCCCTATTTTATTTTTTCAAGGTAAAACACATTT
This sequence comes from Sequoiadendron giganteum, assembly GCA_007115665.2. NCBI lineage: Eukaryota > Viridiplantae > Streptophyta > Pinopsida > Cupressales > Cupressaceae > Sequoiadendron > Sequoiadendron giganteum. The sequence goes on from CM021103.1 coordinate 486,937,494, forward strand.
GGTGCTCACCAAATTTGGAGAGCGCCAAATTTGGTGAGCACCAAATGTGTTGTTTTGAAATCTTCACCTTCCATAGAGACAAAGGGAGTGAAACTTGAGATAGAGAGAGAGGTGATAGGGGTGAGAGAGATTAGTCTAGGTAGTGTGGTAGCAACTAAGACATGAGAGCGATAGAGACTTTAGAGGGATAGAGAGTTATCTAGTTACAATGGGGGGAAACACTTGACAAAGGGAGAGGGATTGAGAGGGATGAGACCTGAGAGATAAAAAAATACCAAAGGGGGAGAGAGAGAGAGAGGGAGTGTGGGAGAGGGGGTTTGAGTGAAATATATTTGTCTAGGTAGGGTGGGAGATAAGTGAGTCTTGACAGAGAGGGACTGTGAGAGAGGGTGTCAGAGTGACATAGATTAGTTTAGGTGGCATGGGAGGGAGTGACACCCGAGAGAGAGAGAGACTTGAGAGGGAGAGATTTATTTAGTTATGGTGGGGGGGAGACCTAAGAGAGGAAGTGGAAGAGAGAGGGAGTGGTGGATAGAGGGATGGGAGATCTAAACCATCAACCCTAAACCCTTAAAACCAAAACCCTTAAACCCTCTACCCTCTACCCTCAACACAATACCCTCTACATTTAAACCCAATACCCTTTACCCTCAACCCTTTTAAACCCAATACCCTCTACCCTCAACCCTCAACCCTTAAACTATAAACCCTAAACCATCTACCCTATACCCTTAACCCTTAAACCCTCTACCATCTACCCTAAACCCTCAAACACTCTACCCTTAAATCGTAAACCCTATACCCTTAACCCTTAAACCATAAACCCTCTACCCTCTACCCTCAACTTCTCTCTCTCTCTCTCTCAACCCTACACCATCTACCATTAAATTGTAAATCATAATCCATAAACACTAAACCATATACCCTTAACCCTTAATCCCTATACCCTAAACCCTCTACCCTCAATCCTAAACCCTAAAACCCTAAAACCCTCAACCCTTAACCATCTGCACTTAACCCTTAAACTGTAAATCTTTTACCCTAAACCCTAAACCCTTAAAATGTCTACCCTCAACCCTATGCCCTCAATTATCAAACCTCTAACCTAAACATTTGATCATCAATTCTCATCTATCTTTATCCCTCCCTCCTCTTATCCCATTCTCTCTATCCCACTTCTCACTCCATCTCTCCCTCCATCCATTCCTCCCTCTTATCTCCTTCTGTCTATCCCACATCTCCCTCCATCTCTCCCTCCATCCATTCCTCCCTCTCTACCATAATCTCTCAACCCTATACCCTCAACCCTTAAACCCTTAAGCATTCAACCCTCAACCCTCAAACCCTAAACCCTTGAACACTCTACCCTCAAACCTAATCCCTCAACCCTTAAACACTTAACACTGAACTCAACCCTAAGACCTCAACCCTCTTTCTCTTTATCACTCCCTCTCACTCTCTCTCAAGTCTCTCCCTCCTACCTAAGAGAGGGGGAGAAAGAGAGGGAGAGGGAGGGACAGAGAATTGAGAGACAAATTGGGAGATAGAGGGATGAGAGAGATAGAGGGAGTGAGAGAGAGACAAAGGGAGAGAGACAAAGAGACAAAGAGGAAGAGAGAGAAAGGGCGGTAGGAGGGAGAGAGGGTGGGAGATGAGGTGGGAGGGAGAAACCTAAGAGAGATGGAGAGGGAGAGAGGGTGGGAGGGAGGGAGACACCTAAGAGAGAAGGAGATGGAGATAAATTGAGAGAGGGGGGGTGGGAGGGGGAGACCTAAGAGATTAGGAGAGAGAGGGAGTTGGAGATAGAGTGATGGGAGAGATATAAGAAGTGAGAGAGAGAGATATATATTTGAGAGAGGGAGAGGGGGTGGGAGGGAGAGGGAGTACTTGGGGGAGAGGGATTATTGGGGATAGAGGGATGGGAGAGATATGGAGGGAGTGAGAGAGATAGAGAGAGAGAGGGGGGTGGGGGATATACCTGAGAGAGAGGGATGGAGAGAGAGTGGGAGGAGGTGGGAGAGAGAGAGAGGGAGTGAGAGAGAGAGAGGTTGTGGGAGAGAGATAGAGGGATTGAGTGAGAGAGACAAATAGATACCTGATACAGGGAGAGGGGGGAGGAGGGAGATACTTGAGAGAGATAGAGGGAGGGAGAGGGGTTGGGAGGGAGAGACTTTAGAGAGGGGTAAAGTGAGAGAGTGGGAGAGAGGTAGAGGTCATGAGAGAGAGGGACTTGAGAGAGAAAGGGAGAGGTGGTGGGAGGGAGATCTACTTGAGAGAGAGGGGAGGGAGAGAAATAGAGGGAGTGAGAGATGGAGGGAGTGGAAGAGAGATAGAGGGAGTGACTATGAGAGGGAGAGGGGGTAGGAGGGGGAGACTTGATAAAGAGAGAGAGGGAGAGGGTGTAGAATGGAGATACTTGAGAGAGAGGGATGGAGATGGGGTGGGAGGGAGAGACTAGAGAGAGAGAGAGAGGGAGAGAGAGAGAGGGAGTGAGAGAGAGAGGGGAGTGGGAAAGAGAGAGGGAGACACATAGAGGCAAAGAGAGAGAGAGAGAGAGAGAGAAATTCCTCAACCCTTAAACCCTAAACCCCTAAACCTTGTACCCTCTACCCACTACCCTTAACCCTCTAAAATTAAAATATAAACCCTAAACCCTAAACCCTTAAACCCTAAACCCCTAAACCCTCTACCCTCTACCGTATACCCTTAACCCTCTACCCTTTACCCTCAAATTGTAAACCTTGAACCCTAAACCCTTAAACCATAAACTATAAACCCTCTACCCTCTACCCTCTAACCCCCCCTCTCTCTCTCAACCCTACACCCTCTACCCTTAAACCATAAACCATAATCCCTAAACCCTAAACCCTAAACCCTCTACCCTTAACCCTTAATCCCTAAACCCTAAACCCTAAACCTTCTACCCTCTATCCTCAACCCTCAACCCTCAACCCTTGAACTATAAACACTAAACCCTATACCCTTAACCCTTAAACACATAAAACCTAAACCCTAAACTCATAAACCCTTTACCCTCTACCCTCTACCCTCAACCCCCCTCTCTCTCTCAACCATGCACCATCTACCCTTAAACCAAAAATTGCAATCCCTAAAACCTAAACTCTCTCTCCTTAACCCTTAATCCCTAAACCCTCTACCCTCTACCCTCTACCCTCAATGCTACACCCTTAAACCATCAACCCTCTACCCTTGACCAGGTTAAATCCTAAACACTTAAACACTCTACCCTTAAACTATAAACCCTAAACCCTCAACCCTTAAACCCTAAAACTCTCAACCCTTAACCAAGTTAAACTTGAAACCCTTAAACTATCTACCCTCTACCCTTAAACCCAATACCCTCTACCCTCTACCCTTAAACCCTTTTAAACCCAACCAAACTCTCTACACTAATCCCTCAACCCTCAACCCTTAATCCCTCTACCCTTAAACCATAAACCCTCAACCCTCAAACTGTAAACCCTAAACCATGTACCCTCAACCCTTAAACTGTAAACCCTATACCCTTAACCCTTAAACCCTCTACCATCTACCCTAAACCCTTAAACCCTCTACCCTTAAACCATATACCCTATACCCTTAAACCCTAAATCCATAAACCCTCTACCCTCTACCCTCAACCCCCCTCTCTCTCTCTCAACCCTACACCATCTACCCTTAAACTGTAAATTGTAATCCTTAAACCCTAAACTCTCAACCCTCAACCCTCAACCCTCAACCCTCAACCCTCAACCCCCAACCCTCAACCCTCAACCCTCAACCCTCAACCCTCAACCCTCAACCCTCAACCCTCAACCCTCAACCCTCAACTCTTAAACCCTAAACCCTCTACCCTTAACTAGGTTAAACCCTAAACCCTTAAACCCTCTACCCTTAAACTATAAACCCTAAACCCTCAACCCTCAACCCTCAACCCTCAACCCTCAACCCTCAACCCTCAACCCTTAACCCTATATTAAACCTTAAACCCTTAAACTATCTACCCTCTACCCTCAACCCTTAAACCATTTTAAACCCAATTAAACTCTCTATGCTAATCCCTCAACCCTTAATCCTTAATCCAGCAACCTTTAAACCCTAAACCTTAAACCCTCAACCCTCAACCCATAAACCATAAACCGTGTACCCTATAAACTTAACCCTTAAACCCTAAACCCTTTATCCTCTACCCTTAACCCTCTACACTCTACCCTCTACCCTCAACCCCCCCTCTCTCTCTCAACCCTACACCATCTACCCTTAAACCGTAAATTGTAATACCTAAACCCTAAACCCTCTACCCTTAATCCCTAAACCCTAAACCCTAAACCCTCTACCCTCTACCCTCAACCAAGTTAAACCCTTAAACTATAAACCCTAAACCCTAAACCCTAATCCCTCTACCCTCTACCCTCTACCAAGTTAAACCCTAAACCCTTAAAATATCTACCCTCTACCCTCAAACCCAATACCTTCTACTCTCAACCCTTAAACCCTTTTAAACCCAACTAAACTCTCTACACTTATCCCTCAACCCTCAACCCTTAATCCTGTTGGATCTCAAAAATGTAGGTTTCAAGTCCTAAGAGGATGTCAGGCTCTATGATCAAACTTGCAATATTTTTGAACCAATGAACTGAGTTAACCTATTAGGTTGATGACTCCCTACTCTTCAGGCTTTGCTAGACCTAGGCAGGTTCACCTTACTAATGAAGTGGATTTGAAAGCTATGTTACTCTTAACTATTGAAATCTACTTACGGTGGAAATGGAAATTGAAGTAGATGTAATGACTAATTTGGTATAAATTGTATAAAAAATATCAAGGTATATATATATGTTCAGTTAATAGATGTAGTTATTTGGATATGAATACTTTCTAAAGTTCCTAAAGTGAATTATATATGATTGAAAAGAAAGACCAGTGCTTTGTTGGGTATGTGGAGTCAAAGAAGTTCTATAATAGGTGGTTGGAATTGGTTAAAATTCTAATTGTTTGGCACTCAAGTTTGTTTATACCTTGTATAAATGTGCAATAATGTGATTGAAAAACTCTTCTTATTGATCCTACCAGGTTACTTTGATTTATTAAAAGGATTTTAATCCTTCCTTGAAGGAACCAATTAACAGAACACACAATGACAGCAAATGTGTATTGAAAAAATAAATTATACCCTTAATTTGAATAACAAGACAACATCAATGTGGAGATAGTATGAAAATCATATCAATTACCTAAATATTCTTATTGATCCAATTGTTACCCCCAAGTTACTGTAATCAATTAAAATGATTTTAATTCTTCAACAGGAACTAATTAACTTGACTACACAATCACAACAAATGTGTTTTGATGAAATTGAAATATCAACTTCGACATACAACTTCAAATAGAAGAGAAGTAGCAATTTGGAGATAGCTAGATAGTTGATTTTGAATTTAACAAACAATTGACACCAATATTGAGCCACAAAATTAAAGATCTTCCATTTATTTTAGCCAAAATTTATGCATGCATCATGGTCCATACAATAAAGTTTATATGATAAACATTCTGAAAGTATTTTTCTATATCTCCTACCTAACTCCTAAATCTAATCTCATTATAATCTCATGTGATCTCATTTGGCATATATACATTGTATTTTTAGGGTTATGACCATTTGTATCTGTTCGCTACACCTCTTCAGTATTCTTCTCCGTTAAAAAAAATATTTAATTAACTACCTTTGGAAAATTAAATATTTTAATCTTCATTATTTCCGTGAAATTAATTTTAGTGATTATCAAATCTTTCTTTTGCTAGAAATCTTCACTCTTCACCTCTTAAAATAGAATTAATTATCCGCTTTCATAGCTTCTTCAGTGAAAAAATATTATATTTATATATTATGTAGTTGAAATATTTCACCCAATTTAATATATCACTCCTTCAGGTAAAATAATTACGCATCCATTTAATCCCATTGGTGAAAATATTCCACCTCCCCATGCAAATATTTTATAATTTTTACCCATTATGCTTTTATGGGTAAAATAATTGTCCACTTTTAAATCCCCTCGATAAAACAAATGAAATTTATTTTTCTCAAAGTATTATTGATTTCCACAATAATCATATTTTGTTCAATCTTTTGTTTGCATTATGACCATATGCACTTGCATCGGAATGACATAAAGCATTGGGAACAATTATTTTTTCCCCACCGATCTTGCTTATTTCACCACTAAAATTCCTTGTTGGGCTATCGGTGGGACTCTTTTCGAGAACCTCATCGGTATGACTTTCATCATCGGAGAGACCTAAGGGATTCTAGTCGATCATACATGTCTCTTTGATATGATTTTTCCATCGCTTCACCCATTCAGATGGATTCGCAAGAATCTCCCCGAAACTTACTTCATCAATGTGACCCATACGTTCAGTGAGATCCAAGGGATTCAATTTGATAATACATGTCTCCCCAACATAACAGTCCTCTAGTTTTATCAGTAAGAGTATGTGTATTTCTTACTGATGAAGCCTCCGTCAGTGTGACTTTTGAGCTCGGTATGACTTGACATTTTTCTCTGACTTCTTTACTCATGTTGGTGGGTCCTCATCGGTGAGACGGTAGGTATTATCCCCTTGATTATGTAGTATTGTTATCTCTGGGGTCTTTTGATCGTTGTGACCTACCTTATGTCTCCCCGAATATTTTTTAACTACCATTCATGTGGTTTTTGATCGGTGTGACCTTATGTATCTCTTCCCGACATGCAAAAAACACTCAAATGAAGGATCTGTGGCTTATTGATTGGGAAGACATATGTATGATCTCTCTGATAAGGAGAAATTATTCATGATGTAAGAAGCAGCTCTGCTATATTTTGGCTACGAATGAAATGATTATGGAGTTGAATGATGAAATGACAAATGGCAATTTAAAATAAAGAGAGAGCTTGAGGAAGAAACTCAAAGGCACATAGATCAATTGCTTTATGTCTTCACTCTGATATGATCAGGGGAATATTTGTATACAGAAAGTCTTATTTATGGGATTGAATATAGATTTGGTCACACAAATCTTACTGATTTGTGTTGATCACAAAATTGATGTGGGGAAATATTTTGTGATATGTTAAAGGTGAGTGGGTGGAGACTAATGAAAACATGATATTTTTTCAGTTCTAACAAATCCCTCAACCCTTAAACCCTAAACCCTCAACCCTCAACCCTCAACCCTCAACCCTTAACCCTCAACCCTCAACCCTCAACCCTCAACCCTCAACCCTCAACCCTCAACCCTAAACCATTAAACTATAAACCCTAAACCCTATACCCTATACCCTAAACCCTATACCCTATACCCTTAACCCTTAAACCCTCTACCATCTACACTAAACCCTTAAACCCTCTACCCTTTAACCATATACCCTATACCCTTAACCCTTAAACCATTAAGCCTTAAATCCTAAACCCCTGAACCCTCTACCCTCTACCCTAAACCCTCTACACTCTACCCTCTACCCTCAACCCCCCTCTCTCTCTCTCTCAACCCTACACCATCTATCTTTAAATCATAAATCATAATCCCTAAACCCTAAACCCTCTACCCTTAACCCTTAACCCTTAATCCCTAAACCCTCTACTTGAGAGAGAGAGAGGGAGAGGTCGTGAAAGGAAGATACTTGAGAGAGAGGGAGAGAGATAAAGGGAGTGGAAGAGATATATAGGGAGTGACTGTGAGAGGGAGAGGGGGTAGGAGGGGGAGACTTGGAAAAGAGAGAGAGGGAGAGGGGGTAGTATTAAGATACTTGAGAGAGAGAGAAGGAGAGGGGGTGGGAGGGAGAGACCAGAGAGAGATGGAGAGAGACATAGAGATGGACAGAGAGAGCGGGGTAGGAGGGAGAGACTAGAGAGAGAGGGGGTGTAGGAGGGAGAGACTTAAGAGAGAGAGGGATTGAGGGTGGGAGGGAGACACCTGAGAGAGAAGGAGAGGGAGACAAAGTGGGAGAGAGGGGTGGGAGGGAGAGACCTAAGAGAGTAGGAGAGAGAGGGAATGGGAGATAGAGGGATGGGAGAGATACAAAGAGTGAGAGAGAGACTTGAGAGGGGGAGAGGGGGTGGGAGGGAGAGGGAGTACTCAAGATAGAGGGATGGGAGCTAGATGCAGGGAGTGAGAGAGATAAAGAGAGAGGAAAAGTGGGGGGGAGATACCTAAGAGAGAGTGGGAGGGGGTGGGAGGGAGATACCTCTGAGAGAGGGACAGAGTAAGAGGGAGAGAGAGAGAGGTAGAGGTTGTGGGAGAGATAGAGGGATTGAGTGACAAAGACAAAAAGAGATCTGATAGAGGAGGGAGAGACTTGTGAGAGAGGGTGGGAGAGACATAGAGGGTGTGAGAGAGAGAGAGGTGGTGGGAGGGAGATACTTGAGAGAGAGGGAGAGGTAGAGGGAGAGATATAGAGGGAGTAATAGAGGGAGGGATTGGAAGAGAGATAGAGGGGGTTAGTGTGAGAGGGAGAGGGGGTAGGCGGGGGAGACTTGAAAAAGAGAGAATAGGGAGAGGGGTAGGATGGAGATACTTCAGAGAGAGAGAGAGAGGGAGAGAGGGTGTGAGGGAGAGACCTAAGAGAGAGGGAGAGAGATAGAGTGGGAGAGAGAGAGGGATTGAGAGAGAGAGGGAGAGGGAGTGGGAGAAAGAGAGGTAGAGGGGTTGGGAGGGAGATACTTGAGAGAGAGAGGGTAGGAGGAAGATTATTGAGAGAGAGGGGGGGAAAGGGGGTGGGAGGGAGAGACCTGAGATAGGGAGAGAGAGAGAGAGTGGGAGAGAGATAGGGGGAGTGAGAGAGAGGGAATGGGAGAGAGGGAGGGCGTGTATGTGTGTGAGAGAGAGAGGGGGGATGGAGATACTTGAGAGAGAGTGAGAGATAGAGATAGAGATAGAGATAGAGTGAGTGAGAGAGAGGGAATTGGAGAGATATAGAGGGATTGAGTGAGAGACCTAAGAGAGGGAGAGACTTGATAGAGAGACAAAGAGAGAAATATAAGGACCTAAGAGAGGGAGATGGAGTGAGAGAGACAAAAATACCAAATGGAGAGAGAGAGAGGAAGAGTGAGAAAGGGGATTGGAGTGAGATAGATTTATCTAGGTACCTAGGTGGGAGGGAAAGAGACCAAAGAGAGGGGATTTGAGTGAGAGATTTATATAGGTAACTAGATGGGAGGGAAAGAGACCAAAGAGAGGGGATTGGACTGAGATAGAGTAGTCTTGGTCACATGGGAGGGAGTGAGACCTGAGAGAGAGAGAGAGACTTTAGAGGGATAAAGAGCTATCTAGTTAGGGTAATGAGTTAGAGAGCGTATGAAAGGTAAAACCTCAACTATCCATCTACAATCATAAACTATGCACTCTAAGCATTATCAAATTTTTCGACCAAAAAGAGGGGAAATTTAGGTTTTGTTCAAAGCAGGTCATTTGGCAAGCGCCAAATTTGGTGCTCGCCAAATGACACGTCACATTTGGCACACACCAAATTTTTTGCTCACCAAATGTGATGTTCCATTTGGAAAGCACCAAATTTGGCGCTCGCCAAATGACCTACTTTGAACATGTTCATTGACAAGATTTGCCAAATTTCCTCATATTTTCATCTATGCGCCCCATCTCATTTGCACATCTTTCAATGCAAGTTTATAAAAAAACCCATGATAGTGTTAACCTCACTCTTAGCTATCTAAATATATATATATATAAAATCATTTTGATTTAGTTAAGGTTTTGATCCATGGCTTCTATTCTAAATGCCTTCGTTTTTGGTCAAAAATCAACATGCGCTAGTTTTTGGATAGATTTTTACTCATTCATCAAAACGTGAAACAAATTACATTTTTTGAAACTAGACTCCATTCTATACATGATGAAACAAAAATCAATTTTCGATTAGTTTTCAAAAAAAATAGCGGGGAGCACGCTCAAATTTTAGCTTTTCACGATGTGTCCACTTTGAAAATTTATAAAATATTATATATTCATTAAAAAAATTATCTGAAAGAATGAGGATAAGCTACATGATGTTAGCTAATTTCTCACTGTTGGGATTTTTGAAATTTTAAAACAAAGTTAATCAAAAAGGGGGGAGCCCTCAAGTGCTATTTTGTTTTTTTTAATAAAAATAGGACCTGTTTTGGGCCCCCCCCTTTTTGAGACCCTTAATCTACTTTAATTTCAAAAAAAAATAGTAGCTTAGAAACTAGACTCAAGTCACTTCAACTTTTTTTTTTTTTTGTGCATCTTGAAATTTTGAGTGTAACTATCTTCATTTTCTCGTGCAAATCAAATTTTGCTGATTTTTGAAATTAAAAAAAGAAAAAACTTGGTATCTTAATAGCCAAAATTTTGTCACAAATCCATGCACTTACCCTCATGATGATTGAGATAGCTATTAAGGTTAGATGTCCAATCTCTAAATCACAGTTGTAAAGGCTTAGTTGTTAAATCATTGTAGGAGGCAAACATTTTTGGCATCATTGTCAGGGATGGTGTCAAACTAGGAACTTCTGTGGAGTCATTGATATTTTTTCTTACTATAGTATTTGTGGAAGTTTTTTCTTAGTATACCCCTCATTTAGGAAGTAATGACCCCCTATTATTTTGTCAATTCTTTGTGTAAGTTGGTTGATATTGAGTTGATACTGTATGCATAGAGGGAGGAGCAGAGATTCTCATGGGAGATTCCTTCCTAACAATCTTGATCCATTCCAACTAGTTGAGTATCAAAACCTACCAAGAGACAAAGAAGAAGAAGAGTCGCACCCCTTTTTTTATGCATTTCTCTATCTGAAAAGTTCTGAAATTTCCTCTGAAGATCAAAATCTAATTGAGAACCCTTGTGCTTTGGAACTTCATTAGGGAGGCATGGGTGGTTTAAATAAAAACACACCTAACCAACCAAATTTACTTTCCCCATTGCTCATTAGAATGAAGTAGACAACCTCAAAAATATCCTTTCTCCAATCCTTCCTAAGTTCTATGGACTTGTCATCGAAGATCCTGATACATTCTTGTTTGAGTTTGTTATCCTCTGTAGGAGTTATGACTATACCACTGATGCCCACAATCTTAAGCTATTCCCTACCACCTTGAAAGAAGTTGCATTAAGATGGTTCATGAGCCTAGGAAGAAATATTGTGGAGACTTGGAAGTACATGAAGACAAAGTTCCTTGAGAAGTACAAGGAGTATTGTAGGGGCGGTGACATGAGAGGAGATGACATTATTAGGATGCAACAAAAGGAAGATGAGAGCCTGGAAGATTACATTTCAAGGTTTTTGTTTTCTCTATAGAAATCTCCACACCATACACTCAATGAAGAACAATAGAAGTTTTTTTTCTTGAGAGGAATTAATGATAGCTGCATAGATGCCTTGGAATTGATGGGAGAAGGAGATATAACCCAAGTTAATTGGGAGAATATCAAGAATATATGTCAAAACTATTCTAGGGCAGCTTCAAAGAAAGGGAGGGCTTACCAATCCTCCATGGGTAAGTCATCTACCAGTAGAGTTTCAAGGATGGAGATAACTCACTTACTGGAATACTTCAAGAAAGACATTATAAACAATCTGGCTACTCAACTAGATTCACTTCAGACCAAAAAGAAACAAGAGGAGGCAGAGGCAATGTTGGTAGAATATTGCCCTCATTACAAACAAAAGAAGAAGGACTATGGATGCAAGATGATAGATAATATTGACAGCAATCTAATGGCACCCGAGTTCAATCCAATCTGGGGTGAAGATGATCAAGTCTACTATGTTTCAAAAAGGAGGCCATGGGCTCCAAGACAAGGTATGCCACCAGATCCACTATCTTTTGTTGGGCCTTATTTCAATTCTTATTCATCTGGTAACCAATCGCAACCCCCATATCCATCCAATTATGGAGAATATCCACCACAGCCTTGGAATAACCCTCCAAATGCATATCCCAATCACAAAAAATCTCCACCCTAGTGGAAGCAACCTCAGGGGAATTAGTAGTAGTTTCAAGGAAATTGGCAGCCACATTCAGGAAACTGGCAGAAAACATCTCAATGGAGGGGAGGACAGCAATGGCCAAACCAAACAACCAATTACATACAGTCACCTTCTCATCCCCAACAACCTGCTATAATGCCTCCTCCTACTAGTTCAAGTTCAAATGCACCTAAACCTACTCAACTACCAGATCAGCCCACACCTAACCCAAATAATAAACCACAACATTAACTAGTATACTCTGCTAATCCAAATCAATTCCTTGCATATGTTGTGAGTGTAAATGACATCCGCTTACTTTCAAGAACTAATTTTCCAGCTCCTTCCACACCCAGTATCACTAAGCTTCATGTGGAAGAAGAGGAGCCTATGAATGTCCCCATTCAACCAAGTGAAATAAAAGGAAGAGAAGAAGGATACAACTTTTGAAACTTTAGATTAGTTGAAGCATATATGTGTTCAAATACCTCTATTTCAGGCCATAAAATATGTTCCCATATATGGAAAAGTGATCAAGGAAGCATTCATTAAGAAGCCAAGCAAGAAGAAGAAAGACCCCACTATGGTTCATGTGGTAGAGATGGCTAACATCATTCTTGGGAAAGTGATTGTTCCCAAATATAATGACCCAGGGAGTCCTATGGTAGGAGTTGTTATAAATGGGATTTAGATAAAGAATTATTTGATTGATTTAGGAGCAGCAATAAATGTAATGACTAAGGACATCCTGCAACAAATAAATATTTCAAGAATGAGACCTACTCCTATTGTCCTACATCTTGGTGATAGTTCTATTGTTAAGCCTAATGGTATAGTAGAGGATCTTGTGGTAACTCTAGACTCTTGGGAGTACCGAGCAGATCCACTATCTTTTGTTGGGCCATATTCCAATTCTTATTCATCTGGTAACCAATGGAAACCCCCATATTCATCCAATTATGGAGGATATCCACCATAGCCTTGGAATAACCCTCCAAATTCTTGGTCCAATCATAAAAAATATCCACCCCAGTGGAAGCAACCTCAGGGGAATTGGCAATAGTTTCAAGGAAACTGGCAACCACATTAAGGAAACTGGCAGCAAACATCTCAATGGAGGGGAGGACAGGAATGGCCAAACTAGACAACCAATTACACACAGTCACCTTCTCAACCCCAACAACCTGCTATAATGCCTCCTCCTGGTAGTTCAATTTAGAATGCACCTAAACCTACTCAGCCCACACCTAACCCAAATAATAAACCACAGCAGCAGCCGGTATACTTTGCTGATCCAAATCAATTCCTTGCATATGTTGTGAGTGTAAGTGACATCCACTTAAGTTTAGGAACTAACTTTCCAGATCCTTCCACACCCATTATCACTAAGCTTCATGTGGAAGAAGAGGAGCCTATGAATGTCTCCATTCAACCAAGTGCACCTAAAAATATTGAGTCAGTCTCAGTCAAGTAGACTGAACCAGAACCACTATTTCCATAGAAGTTGGAAATTGTGAAACAAAAGGAAGAGAAGAAGGATACAACTTTTGACATTTTAGATCAGTTGAAGCATATATGTGTTCAAATACCTCTATTTCAATCCATAAATTATGTTCCCATATATGGAAAAGCATTCAAGGAAGCATGCCTTAAGAATCTATAATGATCTAAAATATTTCCTGCAAGATCAAATCAATGATTAGTTGTACTTTCAATTTAATATAAATCAAACAATAGAATGCAAAGGAATATAAATAAATGGAAGAAAACTAAGAAAGATCTCACCCATCTAGTATTCCATGGATGACTTCCATTGTACCTTCTCCAACTTTGGAATGATGTATGCCCTCAGATTTGTGTGTGAGCAACTCTATAAGTCTAGCCTCAACAAATTCTTTGAAGGATTTAATAAAAATAAACTAATGCAATCTAGAATATTACTCCTATTATGCAAATAGCTAAATAATTAAAATCCTAGAATGTGAGAATGAAATGCCTATAATAAAAGTATGTTAAGCAAATGATCATGGATCCGAAAATGAGATCAAGATTATCATTTTATAGAAAATGCAATCTTGAACGGATGGACAAGATGAGAGATTGAGGAATTCCCTAGAATCAAGGGTCAAGATTCAATAAGGCAACTCTCAATTAGGGTTAGGGAAAAATACCCATATGTGTAAATAAGATTTAATTAAATGAATTAAATCTAGATTGAATGTGACAATTGAGATGAAATTAGTAAAAATCAAAAGACAAAAGGCTGAGATTTTAGAAAATCCGTAATTTTAGCAATTACTTGATTTGTAGAAGAATATTTCCCTTTTGAATTAAGTTAATTCAAAATAAATATTTTGTGAGGTAATTCGTAATTGATTTTTGAAATTAATTACTAAATGAAGAATCAGTTAACCATGTGAGATATTTTTAAATGATTTGCTTTATTTAAAAATATAAAAGTGTCACATGCCATAATTAAATAAATTAAATAATTATTTAATTTAGAAGAAGTAGTTAATTAATTAAATAAATTATCTGAATTTATTTAATTAAGAGAGGATTTAGGAATTAGTGACATATTAAATCAAATATATTTTAAATATATTTATTTAATAATCGGGAGGAAATTAATGATAAAGATTTAATTAAATAAATAGGATGACTTTATTTAATTATTAGAAGACTTTGACAGTTAGTGACATTAAATAAATAAATATGATTTATTTATTTAATAATCATGAAGAATGAGAGATATTATGAATTAATTAAATAATTATAAATTATTTAATTAATAGTTGAATGTGGGTTAGAAACATAATTAAAATGTTATAATCATGTCATGACGAAGGTGGTCAAATAGTGCTTGCAGGTCTTGGTCATTTTTATGTGTCTACAAAATCCAAGCAGGAAGAAGAAAGACCCCACTATGGTTCATGTGGTGGGATAGATGGCTAACATCATGCTTGGGAAAGTGATTGTTCCCAAATATAATGACCCAAGGAGTCCTGTGGTAGGAGTTGTTATAAATGGGATCCAGATAAAGAATTCTTTGATTGATTTAGGAGCAGCAATAAATTTAACGACTAAGGACATCTTGCAACAACTAAATATTGCAAGCATGAGACCTACTCCTATTGTCCTACATCTTGTTGATAGTTCTATTGTTAAGTCTGATGGTATAGTAGAGGATCTTGTGGTGACTCTAGACTCTTGGAAGTACCCAGCAGATCCATTATCTTTTGTTGGGCCATATTTCAATTCTTGTTCATCTGGCAACCAATGGAAACCCCCATATTCATCCAATTATGGAGGATATCCACCATAGCCTTGGAATAACCCTCCAATTTCCTTGACCAATTACCAAAAATCTCCACCCTAATGGAAGCAACCTCAATGGAATTGGAAGTAGTTTCAAGGAAATTGGCAGCCACATTCAGGAAACTGGCAGCAAACATCTCAATGGAGGGGAGGACAACAATGGCCAAACTAGACAACCAATTACATGCAGTCACCTTCTCAGCCCCAAAAACCTGCTATAATGCCTCCTCCTACTAGTTCAAGTTCAAATGCACCTAAACCTACTCAGCTACCAACTCAACCCACACCTAACCCAAATAATAAACCACAGTAGTAGCTGATATTCTCTGTTGATCCAAATCAATTCCTTACATATGTTGTAAGTGTAAGTGACATCCGCTTATGTTTAGGAACTAATTTTCTAGCTCCTTCCACACCCATTATCACTAAGATTCATGTGGAAGAAGAGGAGCCTATGAATGTCCCCATTCAACCAAGTGCACCTAAAAATCTTGAGCCAGTCTCAGTCAAGCAGACTGAACCAGAACCACTATTTCCATAGAATTTGGAAACTGTGAAACAAAAGGAAGAGAAGAAGGATACAAATTTTGACATTTTAGATCAGTTGAAGCATATATGTGTTCAAATGCCTCTATTTCAATCCATAAAATATTATCCCATATATGGAAAAACAATCAAGAAAGCATGCCTTAAGAAGCCAGGCAGGAAGAAAAAAGACCCCACTATGGTTCATGTGGTGGGATAGATGGCTAACATCATGCTTGGGAAAGTGATTGTTCCCAAATATAATGACCAAGGAGTCCTGTGGTAGGAGTTGTTATAAATGGGATCCAGATAAAGAATTCTTTGATTGATTTGGGAGCAATAATAAATGTAATGACTAAGGACATCCTATAGCAATTAAATATTGCAAGCATGAGACCTACTCCTACTTCCCTACATCTTTTTGATAATTCTATTGTTAAGCCTGATCGTATAGTAGAGGATCTTGTGGTAACTCTAGACTCTTGGGAGTACCCAACATATTTTATGGTTCTTTCTCCTAAAGCCACACTAAGCGAGTACCCCATTATTCTTGGAAGGCCATGGTTAGCAACAAAATATTCTTATATTGGATGTTGGATAGGATACATAACCATTTCAAATGGAAATGAGACCAAAAATCTTGTTTTCTACCCTTCTACTCAACCCTCCCATGATAGGAATGATTTTGTATGGCCACATGTTGGTGAAGAGGTCAAGGAAGTTAATTTTGTGGAACAACTTATGATGTTACATAGAAGTTATTTCATGTCGCTTCAAGATGAAGATGAAGTATTATCTAACATTATTCAAAACCCTTGTGAGGTAGATGAAGCATCATCCTCTCATACATCTGATTACGATAATCCAATGAAAACACTCTTGTCTGCTCTTCGTGTAGCCAATCTTCCTTCAACCACTCTTCTTGCAGACAAAATTTTTGTAGCAATAGGTATGTCTCATACATTGCTTCCATATTAACTCAAGGTACCAAGCATTAGTTAAGAATCTATGGTAGAGTTAACTACACAAGTGCAGGTGCCAGAAGGAAAATATCTAAATATTAACAACAAATTGAGTGAAGAACAATAGTTGTCATTGGAAAACTTACTAAGGGCCTAACAAAAAGCATTTTAATGGGACTATCATGATATAAAGGGATTGGAACTTAATATTTGCACTCATAGAATATATATAAGAGATGATTGTACACGAGTGAGGCAACCACGAAGAAGAATTAACCCTACATTGAGATAAATTGTAAAAAGGGGACTACAGAAATTGCTAGATGCTGGATTTATCTACCCCATTTTAGATAGATGGTGGGTGTCCCCATTGGTCATGTGCCCAAAAAATGAGGGAAGTGGTGATTTTGTGTTGATTACAAGGAACTTAATGCTGCCACTAAAAAGGACCATTTTCCCTTACCTTTCATAGATCAAGTTTTGGACTCACTTGCAAGAAAGTAGTACTTTGCTTTTCTAGATGGAATCAGTGGCTATAACCATATCCAAATTGCACCAAAGGACCAAGAGAAGACCACCTTTACTTGTCCATGGGGGACCTATTCCTACTCAGTACTTCCATTTGGTTTATGCAATGCACCTACAACTTTTCAAAGCGCTGTCATTAGCATATTTTCAAACATCTCTCATGATTGTATGGAAATCTATATGGATGACGTCACTACCTATGGTGTTTATTTCAATAAAGCATTAAAAAATCTCAAGAGAGTCTTATAGAGATGTGAAGACCACAATATATCTTTAAATAGTGAAAATTGTTTCATGATGATGCAGGAAGGTATAGTTCTTGGCCACTACATCTCTCACAAAGGAATTCAAGTAGATCCTACAAAGATTGAGTTGATCACCAATATTCCTATCTCTGCAAAAAATATATATTTTTAGGAGTTTCTTAGGACATTCAGGTTATTATAGAAGGTTCATCAAAGACTTCATCAAAATGGAAGCACCATTGTATAATCTCCTCACTAAAGATGTTTAATTCCAATGGACAGAAGACTGTGACAAGGCATTTTTTGACTTGAAAGTAGCTTTAACTCATGTTCCTGAACTCAAGGGTCCTAATTGGGAGTTTCCTTTTCAAATCCATATACATGCATTAGACTATGTTATAGGAGCATTCTTAAGATAGAAAGAATGAGCTATTGAAAATTCTATTTATTTTGTTTCAAAAATCTGCAAGGAGCTGAATTCAACTATATAGTGACATAAAAAATAAATTGGTAGTGATCTATTCCCTAAAAAAAATCAGGCACTACATATTAGGCTACCAGATCTTTGTGTGCATTGATCATGCAGCCATTAAGTACCTCATGAATAAAGCAATGATCTTAGGGTGGCTAGCAAGATGGATATTTTTGATGCAAGAGTTTGACATAACCATTGTGGATAAACTAAGGAAGGCCAATGTTGTTGCAGACTTTCTTTCGAGGTTGAACACATCAGAGGACAATCAATTCATGCATGACTCTTTCTCTAATGAGAATTTATTTTCCATCAGTGTGCAGACACCCTGGTATTCTGACATAGCTAATTATTTGGTCATAGGGAGAGTTCCACATCACTTCTCTCCAAAAGAGAGGAGGATGCTCTTTAAAAAATATTTTCCATTCTCATGGATTGTTGGATGTTTGTTCTACACTTGACCAGACCATATCATGAGGATATGTGTGAGGGAAGATGAGACATATGATATTTTGCATGCATGTCGCAATGAACCCTATGGAGGACATTTTAAATTCAAGAGGACAACAATGAAGATTTTGAACATAGGATATTACTAGCCCACACTCCACAAGGATGCAGGGAGATATACAAGTGTGAGAGATACAAGAGGTTGGCCAACCAAATCTGATGAGATTCCACTTTACCCCTAGGTATTAATCACTCCTTTTGATAAGTGGGTATTGGATTTTTTAGGACCCATTGATCCTCCATCAAATGGTAAATCTTATATCTTGGTGTGCACTAATTATATAACCAAGTGGGTAGAAGCTAAGACCATGAAGCATGCAAGAGATAATAAGGTTGCGATATTTCTTTATGAGGAAATTTTCACATGGTATGGGGTTCCAAGAGAGATAGTGATTGATCAAGGGGCTCAATTCACTTCAACCCTTGTTATAACATTGGTCAATGAATACAACTTTAGGCATAGGAATTCTACTCCTTATCACCCCCAAACCAATGGCCAAGTTGAGGTGACCAATAGAGAAATTGAAATCATTCTGACCAAAACAATGGCTATCCATAGAAGGGATTGGGCAAGCAGACTACTAGAAGTTGTTTGGGCCTATAGAACTACTTGGAAAATAACTACTAGATTCATTCCATTTGAGTTGTTGTATAGAAAGATAGCTACAATGCCCATTGAATTTGAGTATAGGACTCTTAGGACTATAGTAGACTTGGGGATGGATATCTCTAAGGCACAAAGGGACATAATCATGTAGCTGAATGCTTTGGATGAGATGAGAAAGGCAGCCTTGCACCACATATAGGTAGTACAAAATTAGAGAATAAAGTAGCATGAAAAATTCATAAAGGATAAGAAATTCCAGCCAGGTGACTAGGCACTGCTCTATGACTCAAGGTATCAAGATACTATAGGAAAATTGTAGACAAGGTGGCTAGGACCATATGAGGTTGTTGAAGTCTTTCCCAATGGGGTTGTTTAGCTCACTACCATGTACACTATTAGATTTAAGTTGCTTTTCAATTGTCATCGCCTGAGGTTATACCACAAGCCAACTTCCAAGGAGGACTTCCTGTAGTAATTCACTCAATATGCAACACCTGAACTTCCTGCAACTGAAGGAAGTGGACCTAGTATCCCTCCTTCGGGCTAACTAAGGTATGTAACTTATCATAATAAAGACTTCCACTTTTGCGGGGGTCCACTTCTTCACCCATCCACCTATCCATCTCCATCTTTCTCTCTCTATCATCATGCCGCCATCATTTCACCTCATTTCGCTCCACTTTCATTAATTGCTCAACTAATTTCTTAAAAGTGACCAATACTTTCTCCATAATCTTTGCAACAAATCTTCTAGGAATTCAAGTACGTGCGCATCAATTTGTTATATCTTAATTTTTTTTTAGTGCATTCATTTAATTGTTGTACATTAATATGGGTGATCTCTATAGCATGTAATTATTCCATGCCCCTGTCAAATCATCATTGCCACCTCACATGTGAGGAAACATGTGCAAGTTTAGGTTGGGGGGGAAAGTGTGAATTCCATGTCTGTGTGTCTGTATAAATTGGTTCACGTCAGGAAAGTCTAAATTATTGAGCCGATTTGAATTTTGAGTGAGACGACATCTTGCATGTGTGAAAAGACACCAACCGCCACCATTATTCTTCATCATAGCCTTCCTTTATTACTCCTTTACTGCATGTATTTATCCTATCATAATCTCAAGCCAAAAAGGTAAAATTTAGACAATGCTAGCATTGGAAATTTAGCAGCGTTGCAGGAAGGAGAAGTTTAGCTTTCAGATAAAGATTGCAAGAAGGGAAAATTTGCAAAGTGATTGTTTGATTACATAGAACTAAACAATGAGAGGTGAGTTAATTCAAAATGAACCCACGGTTCATGATGTATTATTGCAGGATGCACCCTACCAGGCTGAGTTCAAAAATAGTAGATGGTTAGATTATTTCCTGAATTTGATTGGTTTTAATGAGGATGTTGCATTAGAATTCCAAGACATTATCTGAAGGAAAGGCCACAGTAAAAGGGTTAGAGGTCACAACTACTAAAGAAAGGATTGTAGAAGTTAAAAGGTTGTCTGTCTATGGTGAACATTACCCTACTACTAGAGATGCCAGGTCAGCTAGGGTTGAATTTACAGAACCTGGTGATCCTCCATTGAGTGTGGAAAAACAAGGTGTGAAGACAAATTCTATGCATGAGCTATGGAAGCAGGTAGTTTTTTTTGTTCTGAAATACATTACCTGTGAAGTTCTTCAGTCGAATCTACATTTTGTTCATTTCAAACTCCTGAATCACATGAGGCATGGGAGAAGAATGAATGTGCCAAATGTGTTATACCACCCTCTTTCAATTATGGCAGTCGAGACCCAAAAAATTAGGGATAATTTTTTTTCCCACCATTATCTAATCAAATTATTAGTTGAGAAGTCTCTACATGATGTGTCTGATATGACTTGGGAAGAATTCTTGAATATTGATCAAATTAGACCAAATCATTTGTGACCTAGGTTTTTGCCTCAAAATCATAGGGTTAGTAGGAGAATGAGAAATGTTAGGGCCACTCCTAGAGCCTCAACATTTGGCACAATCCCTAGTGCAAACCCTCCTGCAACCAAACAAACCATAGAGATTAGTTCTTCTGAGGCAAAGTATTAAGATAAAGAAATTTCCTCTCCATATTCCAATGATGATGTCCCCCTTGGCATCCTAATGAGAACTACGGAATAGAAGAAGGAGGCAAAAATAAGGAAGGGAAAAGCTAAAAAGAAAACAGTAGAAAAATAAGTGCCAAGATCTAAGAAATGGAAGGTTGGCATTGTTCTTCCTGCAGTCAAAGAAAAACATGAAATCCCTCCAAGAAAATCAAGACCAGTTGGGCCAGCCTTTGGTGTATCTCTGGAGGAAAGACCTAATCCAAGAGAAACTTCATGGGAGGATGTAGAAACTCCAATGGGGCAAGTGAATTTTGAGGAAAAAGACATATTTGTGGAAGCAGCAAACATAATGCTGGCAGATCTTGGTGACATCGCAGAATAGGTTGAGGAAAATGAGGAGCTCTTGCAGCAAGATTAGAAGCAAGAGTTCCTATAACAAGAGAAAGAGAAAGAACAAGAGGCCCCACAGCCAAAGCTGGGAGAACATTCAACACCCCTACAGTTGGAATTGGCTGAACAAACTGAGTCCCTACAGTAGGATCTTTACAAAGAGCAAGCAAATGTGCCACGAATGTTTTTGGTAGAAATACATAGACCCTTATATTTTTCAATGCCTATGGTAGCCATGAACTTATGGAAATAAATTCAAAGGAGGGAAAAATAATGGAAAGAGGAGAAACGCGGGCTAAACAGGGAAATTCAAAAGAGAGATGAAGAGATTGCAGATAAGAATGAAGAAATTGTCGCTTTAAAAGGAAAGGTGGATGGTATGACAACCTTAGTGCCTTAGATATTAGAGTTCAGGACTCCTCCAAGGGTCTATGCTCTATATTTAAAGGATATGCATCTTTCTTTTAAACTAGCAAGGATTGTTTCAGGTTTGAACCCTTCCATTGAGACCCCTCTTGAATTTTTTCTTATCGGATTGCTCCTCCTGAAATGAAGAATTTTTTATGTGAATTATATTTGCATAATTATGTTGTGACCCAAGACGATGATTGGAATCCACTGTTGTATGTTGGAGATGCCCAATTAAGGACATTTATGTCTTGGGTACATAATGAAATCAGTTAGAGAAAAAAAATCAATACTTATAGGAAAATTGAATCCAACACTCCCCTGTCCATCAAGGCTAAATCTAGATATCCTGGAGACATTTTCAGGGAATGGTATAGAATTATTTACTGACCAAGCTATGGAAATAGGATCTTTTCTGAGAGAGAAGAAAATTGTAAATAATATGAGGAGGTAGAAAAAACTATAGGGGAATATGTAATGGGATACCTATCACAAAGGTGGAATAGCCTAACTGATGAATTGAAACAAGTTGAGCCTCACTCTATACATAACTATGTTGCAGCACTTAAGAGAGTTGATAGATATATACGGATTGGAAGGACAAAGGGACAATTTTGGCTTCCACTGACTTTTCAGCCACCTATCCTATTGTGGCCTCTACCAAACTTTAGATATTACCAATATGACATAGCTGATGAGAGACTGAGATGGAGCAGGTTGGACAGGGAGCAAGGGTTCTATTGGGACCCTAATTCACGCACAGCAAGAACTAATGTAGGACAGTTGGCAGTTGTAAATTTCAGGGCATTGACCAAGAAAAAGAACAACTCTTCCTTTGTTAGAGAACTAGCAAGACCTTAGGTTGAGGGGAGTGATAAGTCCAATTTATGGTTCAATTTTGATAGAGTTTATTATCCATTTGTTGCAGTTTTCATAGAATTTGATGCTTAGATTTTGACATTTTTTTGATATTTCCTTTAAACCATGGACATTGGGAATAAGCTTATTTTTATAACCCTTGGATGACATTGACATGCTATATTAACTATCTATGTTAATTTTACATGTGGATTAATGATTTCCAATTTAAGATAGTTACAGATATGTAGTTGTTGTGGGTACTAATATTGTCATGCAGATATAATTGGAGGCCTACAATTCAGGAAGATTTCATCAGTTGGTCATTCACCATAACGATCAACAAGGTGATCATTCAATGGAGAGAAGACTCTCGACAGTGAGAGATTCCTCATTTAAATCAAAATTGTAACCGCCTTGTAAATGGTCTTAATTATATATTGAGAAAATATAGGTGTTATTGTTGTGCTAGATTTGGATGAAGGCAAACATGCCTGGCCAGATTTCGCACATGTGTAACCACGTCTCCACTTTGTATGCTTTCCCTAAAGTGGCATCCTTTGAATCTTTTGGAGTTGACCACTTGCTAAGTGACTAGTTATTAGCCTCTTTTCCTATAAATAAGACCTGGATGCTCCTTCTTAGGAGGTTCCTAAATCTGATGATGTAATTGCATTCTTAGTTTTTCAGTAATACAGTCATGTTTCTTGATTGTACTCATGTTTTCTAATGAATAAAATGAAGTTATAAGTTTGTGCATCTAAGTTTACATTTGTCTTAGGGGATACTCATCCAAGGGGGCCCACTTGGTGAGTATTATGTCCTTTAGCTTATTTATTATTTTTTGTTTAGTAACTTGTCAAAACCCCGGCACTATTTGTTCTTGCAGCCACTAGAATTCCATTTTGTGAATGTTCCTGTAGCCAAAGCAGATAGAGTAGTTTCCTATTTTTTCGCTCATATTTTCATTTTTGTCATGCATTTTAGCTTAGTACATTTATTGTTTGTCGCTCATCTCTTATGTTATTTCCTTCCAAGCAATTTTCTTTCAACATTGTGTCTCTCTTAGTTGTAGGATGAATATGGCTACTTTGGATCCCTAGTGCACATACTGTGCTGACCCATTTCAAGTTTACGTCCCTAGGTTAATAAGTTAAATGCACCATCATGATGATTGGGATAATTATTCAAGTTATATGTCCAATCTCTAAATCACATTTGTAAAGGCTTAGTTGTTAAATCATTGTAGGAGGCCAATAGGTCCCACACTTAACATGGCTCAGGATCAAGTATCTTATTTCTCACACCATAGGGAGGTAGTATACCTGAGGCTTATAGAATTTTTTTTTGTGTACCAGTAACATCTCTGAATATGAAGCGCTAATCATAGGACTAAAGATGGTTGTATAATGGAGGACAAAGGAACTATAGGTTTATGGATACTCCCAACTAATCATCAAGTAAATAAATGATGAATATTAAAAAAATGATGACAAGCTAATGCCATATAAAAGAATGGTGAATAGTTTCAAATAGTATTTTGTCATCATCACCTTTGAACAAGTTCCTAGGATCAACAATAGAGAAGCAGACGCTATGGTAACAATAGTTTCACTCCTTGACATTCCATAAAACATTCACAAATATGAATTTCTCATGGAGCAACTACTTATACTGGCGTTCGGTATCCCAAAATCAAAACTTGTTTGTGATGTTGTTGGTCTTAATTCACCTTAGTACCAAGATACATTTTGACTATATCCAGCATGGTATCATACCTCCTGACTTAACAGAAAACCAAAATAAAACCTTTATTTTTGGAACATCTCGATTCACCATCTTTTGCAATACCCTATACAGATGAAGTCTAGACGGAACATTAATTCGATGTCTAAACATAGAAGAAGCGCAAACCACTTTATAGGAAGTGCATGAAGGTATTTTTGGGTCTCACACTAGTGGACCTAATCTAGTACAAAAATTGCTAAGGATAGGGTATTATTGGCCCTCGGTGGAGTAGAAATCCATCCATTTCTCAAGAATATGTCACCAATGCCAATAGTATAGTGATCTTGTTCATGCATCAACATGGGAACTGAGACCTATAATAACACCATGGCCTTTCTCACAATGGGGACTAGCCTTGGTAGGTAAGATATCACCCGCTTCATCTAATGGGCACAAGTTCATTATTACTGCAACTGAATACTTCACAAAGTGGATAGAAGCAATTTCATTAACGTACATCACAAGAAAATAGATATCTAAGTTTATCTTGAATTATCTAATCTATCAATATGGAATTCCCCAAACTATCATAATGGACAACAAAACCCCATTCAAGAACAAAGATGCATTTGACTTTTATTATTTGATTTTGTTTTTGTTATTTTTTGAGAAATTTAGAAACAAATAGGGGGAGCTAAATGGATTGACCTAGTGCCTAGGGGGTTGCTCAGAGATTATTCTTGCCTATGTGACAAACACAAAGATATCGTATTTTTACTATATTGATTCCAAAGTGAAGATTAAAATGACTAGATAACACAATGCATCAAGTTAATGAAAAATACTAGATGCTTCACCCTAGAACAAACATAACAATCAAAAATTCCAAACTGAAGATCAAAATTACTAGATAACCATCAAGTTAAAACAATGCCTAAGTATAGACTACCATACCTATTTGAAAATCCTTATCAACAATCCTAAACATGAGTCTTAACAAATAAAGTGTTCCTACAATAAATATCATCAATGGATTTCATCATGAAACATCAAAACAACTATGGCAAGTGATACTACAGCATTGTTTATCTTTTTTATAGTCTTATATTTTTTATTTGTCTTAATACCACATTCTTAAGATCTCTCAAGGATGTCCATAAGGATTTAGAGAAGGAAGGGTGGCATTAACTATTGATTTATGTTTGTTCTATTTGTTATATTTTTTTGTGATACTGCCATGGTGAATACTTATTTTGTTTTGTGTATAAAAGTTGTCTTGAGACAATTCATGTAGCAGTTGCATGTTAGGTACTTCATATCTCATTATGTTACTAGTTTGAAAAGTCTTAACACAACTCAACCATATACTCTAACAAGGTTTCCATATGTCTGGTATGAGCAAGAATATTCTTTGTGTGTCGAGTCAAAGTCCACACAATGGATACAAAGCCACCTTGGTGCATCATATTTGTTTGATACATCAAAAAGTATTGCTAAAATATACGAAGCCTCTATGAAAGCAAAATAAAAATTCATCAATAACTAACAACATCGAATCTCTATCCATCTCTAAATCATTGAACACTTCATTCTAACTAACAACTCCACCTTGTATCACAATATCATTAGCACCACATGCATCCTGCATCCATAAATTCATCAGTACATATCATGCCCATAATAAAATGATATCATCATCCATCATATACCTAATAAATCATCATCCATCATAGATATATAAATCATCCATCCATCCATATCATATGCATACATCAGAAAAGTACAAAACATAAGTATGTATACATCATTATCCATAATCATCTCATAAACACATAATAAAGCTAAGTCAAGACATAGTATGTCACACACACACACACACACATATATATATATATCATCAAAAATGAGAATTTTAGAAACATCATCAAGTAACATGTGTGATATCATATACAAAAAGTACATATATACAAGGCCTCAATTGGGCCAATGAATGTATATACAAAAATCATGTATACACAAAGTCTTTGATATAATACATATCATAAAAGATCAATAAAACTCAACCCTATTGGCCATATTGAGGTGGGGATCTCAGTTTCTCCTGGATCTGATGAGGAGAGGGTTGTGGAACAACTAGAGGTTGTTCAGGTTGCCTAACTAACTGACCACCTGACTCTAGACCTTTCTTCTTACTTGGCTCTCTAAAATGAGGTCGTCTTTGTGCTCTAGGAATGAAGGCCTCATGGAGAAACTGGTAATATGTGCATCTTTGTAATAATTGATCCCACTCAGCCTAGTACTGAGTAAGGGGATAGAGGAGGCAACTAAATTCTCTAAAACTAGCCTATGTTGTCGCTTTTTAGTAAGATCCTTCCTAAGTGCATCCCTCTCCTATCAAAATCCATCTCTCTACGTTAAGGATAGAAACTTGTGCCTCAGCAAATTGCCTCTGTGCAATCTTTGCATCCCTCTCTACTATCAACTGGTCAGTTTTTGTTTTCATTGTTGCATCCCAGGTGGGGGACGACCATTTGGTACTAGTTGATCTCGCTACATCGAATCAAGCTATTTTCCATCCTGTTGATCTTGTTGTTCATCATGTCTTGCTCTAGTCAACTGCTCTATAACGATCTTGAGTCATTGTCTCTCACCCATGTGACTAGTCACACCAGCTCTCCCTATGGTTGGCCCCACACCAAAAAGATCTGTGAAACGGAGTGAAACACAAGGATCCCACCATTGATCATACTCATGTGTGGTGCTAGGGTTTTCCAAGCCTACTAGCCATCTCCATCAAAATGAGTAAATTCATCTAAACTCATCAACAACATCTATAGAGGAGGCTTGTGGCCCTCACACCCTAACCTCTCATGTAGTCCTCCTGAAACATGCATGATAATCATCTATGAACCATGGATGCCACTCTCCAAATTGATGGAGAACTCGATCAAGTAAGTAACACTCAAGCAAAGAGTCCATGTGGCCTATCAACCATCATGTTTGTCAATAGTAAGGGATTTGATCCTCATCATCATGCCAGGCCTCATAGCCTAACCATGGTCTCCACATAAAAGTAGGCATATCATCAAAAATGTGATGTCAATAAGATATTTGGCCAAGCTATGTATAGTGCATAAAATCTAAGTATCTACAATAATATGGATCCTTTGAATCTCAATACATAACACCATCAGGTCTAGTCACTAGGATGTGCTCCAAGGCCCATATATGCAATAATGTCACACCAACAAAGATAGAATTGTCTCCCTCATAGGAAACCCCATGCATATCTCTATATAAGTGAGCCATAAGACATGGGCCCCATATGTACCTCGTGTCATGCTCAAACATCTGCTCAATAAAGATACCCCAACCAACAAGAAACTATCCACCTTTCTGATTAGGTACTACGAGCCCTGAGATCAGACCACATAAGACCAAAGATACAAGATTTGTGCTATCAACAAATGGAGATAAGTCTATCTTTGAGTCCACTACCTGAAGACATCTAAAGCCAAGAAATCATCATATAGAATGGGTACCATGTCTAACATCATAGGTAACAACATCCCCATGAATAAGAATATGGAGAATCCTCCAAACATCCTCCAAAGTGATAGTAGCCTCATCGGTTGGTAAATGAAAATATGATGACTCAGAGTTCCATCTCTCCACAAGGGTGTTCATCATCTCCCTATGACATCGAATCTTCGGTATGTAACAAATTTTTTGTAGGCCCATGGCATTTAGGAAATCCCACTCAACCTCAAAGAAACAAGTAAGCAAGTCAAACAACTATCGTGGTTGTCGCTCTCTAGAATAAATCAGTTTGAGAACCATCTACAAACATTCAACCCATGACATTAAGAATTTGAAACAAAAATACATCACAAACCTAAGACTATGAACAAATGGACTCAAACTTACGCAATCAAACAATAGCAGTTGCTTTTTTGACAATAGCGGTCAATAAATTTAATAACATCCCAGTTTTTTCCAATAGCGATCAAAAAATGCAATAGCGGCCAAAAAATGGAAATAGAAAACAAATTTTTCAATAGCATAAAAAATTCACAAGCACGGTCATTTCATATAAAGAAAAACAATAGCAAACCATTTAAGAAAAAGCGGTAATCAAGAGTGAATGGATTTGTCAATAGTGCATAGAAAACATGATAGTGTTTAGGAAAATCAAAAGTTTTACAAACAAAAACAAAAATAACTGTAAGAAAAAGGCAAAAGAATTAATTTTACAAGATTACCGCTATTGTTCAAAATGAATTCTAGCATTAATTACTAAAAAATGACAAGAAAAAAATAGAAACAAAGAAGGTGCATATCATGATACCTACACCAACAAGCCTTCAAAATCCATGGACCAACTTTGGACAATGTGGGGCACCTACAATCCTCGACATCATGATCGACAATCGCCAAAGCAAGATCTCTAGAGATAGGAATTCAGTAAAGGTTGAGAGTGAAAATGAGGTAAAATGAACCCTAATTCCCTATTTTTACCCCTCAAACCCTAATCTTTTACCTAGGAAACCCTTCTAAGTTGAAATTATGAGCACCCAGGAACATCTGAACTATGAACGAGGGTATTATAAGGTTAATTTTTTTCCCTCTATGCATCTGAACTAAAATGGAACCTTGTCGTGACCCTGCCTCGAAAAAAAAAATTGGCTAACCTCTTGAGGGGGTAGCCCAGCATCCTACTATCTTTCTGCTAACTATCGAGGCACAATGGGGCATATAAATTTTTCACATAAAATTTTAATATCAAATTCTTTAAAACAAAGCAACCAATACTTTGACTTAAAGAGGGGCAAAATATAGACATGTAAAAATGACCTAACACATCACACATCCTAAATGACATTTTCTCATCATCGACATCATTATCATTAAATATTACTATATTTCACAATATTTACATCAAAAACCCTATTTTCCTCTATTAATTGAATAATTTTTAATTATTTAATTAATTCACTATTTCATCATTTATCTAACTTTATTCCTCTTGATTAATTAAATAATGCAAATAATTTAATTATGTCGCTAATATACCCTATTCTCCTAAATCCATTAAATTATTATTACTTAATAGTTTAATTAAATCACTTTCACCTTTCTAAACCTAAATAATTAAATTAAATATTCAACATCATTAAAAGGGTCAACAAACCAAAATAACTTTATTTGTTAAATTCAAACATGACTTGCACATTCAACTCAAAGCATTAATTAATTAATTATCTCCACCTCTTTTATTATTGAGCAAATCACAACCACTAATTTCTCACTCTAAAGAGTTGACTAACTCATCTATTCTTCAATCCCACTAACCTCTCAATCTATTTCTTCAATCCCACTAAATACCCAACTTGGTTTCCCAATTCCACAGATTACGCAATCTAAATCCTCTGATTATGCAATTAACATCCTTAATGGAATTGATCACAAAAGCTAACCGATCAATCTAATTCCTCTCAATGGTTCTCAATCATTGATCGTGATTTTGCATTGTTGCATCTCAATCATCTCAAAATAGGAAATCTATAAAAAAATATTCTACCTTCTCATAAATCATCTAGAATTTACTTAAGAAAAGCACTACACAATTATCGCTTGAGCACGTTATGAGTTATAATCACATTCTGGTTCAACATTTTACACACATTGAAGCTTTTGCAACATCAACAATGGAGGCTTTGTATTGAATCAAGCAATCTAACATCCAAATGTCAATGCAAACACAAATCCAACATGGGAAGGTATATGTTTTAAAGTTTTGAATTCATTTTGTGTCATCTTTGGATTTCATTGTTTTATTTCATAATTTTAGAGCTCCATTTCATGAGTAGTGAGTTTTTTGGGATTTGAATCTTGTTTGAATTAGATTCATTTAATGCATTTTATTTCCTAATGCTTTATTCCCCCCTTAAAAAAAAACTATAAATATGTTATTCGTGGACGTTTGAGGGGTCCAAATTTTTTATCTATGTTACACTTTTATGCAAAAGTGAGAGTTGATTGAAAAGAAGGATCACTTTTTGAAAATTTCCTTATTTATAAGGAAGTTCTTTGTCTTTGTGCATATGAATTTGAATGCAATACTTAGTATTTATGAATGATTCTTTGAGCTCTAATAGATGATATGATATTACTTATCTTTGTGGATGCTATATTATCTAGTGTTACATTCATTTTCCTTCAAAAATGGGTGAAATAGTAGTTTGTCAAGTCAATCTATTTGTTACTAATAATCCAATCTTTGAGGTGTGATATTGTTGACACATATCTATTAAGTTTCATTTAATTTTTTGGAAGTTGATTTCAATCACATTTTCATCATGGATATGAGAAAGTGGTAGTCTTCCTTTACTAATTTTTGGTTAAAAGTATATTCAATTTATTTAAAATTCAAAAATAAAAAATTTATATCTTACGAGGGAGTTGTACCTCAATCAAAATTAAGAGGAAGATCACCAATTAAATGGTGATATCTCCAACTATTAATAGTGAATAGTGATTTTTGTTCTAAATCGATACTAGAAGGTTTGACAATTGTATTGGAAGTTTCGTTCGCTATTCACTATTTTTTGTTGATTAGTTTTTTTTATTTTGGGAAATATGGTGTCAAACTAAGTTAATCTTTAAAAGACCAATTTGTCAACCAACAGATTTTTGGTGACTCTATTGGGGGAAATGAAAAAATAAATTGAAAAGTTGCATTGTTATAATTAAATATGGTCCTACCGCATGAGAATTTTTTCTCTGTCTTGCAGCCAGACCTCGATTGATTTCATGTAGAGCAAGAAGTAATTATCTCCCAACTAAATACCTTATCCTTGAGACAGAAGAGAAGTAGTGCAAAGTATATGAGAGTAAACCTTGTTTTAGAAGAAGAAGAATAAGAATTGGTTCAAAAACTAGCAGCGGTGTTTGAGTGAGAAATAGAAAGGTTCCCTAGAGTAATAATTGTGAGAAATCCTCAAAGAAATCAAAACCCTCAACAAAATCAAGGTCAAAGATAGGATCAAAATTGGCCACAGGATCAAAATCCATAGCTAAGAAATCAACCTATGAAAATATTTGTAATTCCCTAGTTTCAAGAAAATATCAGAAGAGAAAATGGTAAAAACTATCTCCCCTAAAATGGAGGTTGGTGATTGTATTTTAAAATTTCCCCACCTCTTTGGTAAGAAGAATTACATTTTACATAATGGTTTTAGCCTCACCATAGCCATGGCGAGCTCATTTTCAGCCCTTGGCTTTATCCTAGTACATAACCTTTCCCACAAGATCCAGAAAGTATTTCCCAAAATTTATTGGAGAGGATACATAAGATCTAGAAAATCACGTTTAAGCTTTTAATGTTGCATGTGGAATTTTAGGCATTTCTGAAAAGGATGTGTTTGTGTGGTTGTTTGTTGAATCTTTGGTTGGAAAAGTAGCAAGTTGGTTTCAATATTTAGAAGATAGATGCATCACCAATTGGGACATATTGAGGGATAAGTTCCATGTGAGGTTCAAACTGGTCATCAATATAGGTGCTCTACTATCTTAATTTTTCAAGATTCAAAAGGAGGAGCATGAATGTATGAGATATTTCATCGACCAATTCACTCGACTTATGAAATAGACCCCATATGCCAAAAATCCTGAACAATCAAATTTATTAACTATCTTCATTGGCATGCTCCATCCAGAAGTCCAATTTCATCTGAAGCAGAAAAAGTTATGTAACTTCGAAGTTGCAAAATAGGAGGCCGTAAGAATAGATGATTTATTTTTGTCTAGATATTTCAGCTAGTGCCAAATTGAGATATTACAAAATGAAAATCTAACTCCAGATGCTTTTCATAAACTATCAAAAGAAGTGAAATTTCCACCTAGTTTAGATGAAAGTCATAATATCATCCCATTAAGCCAAGAGGATTGCTCAACCAAGTCCAGTGTCAAAGGAGGGACTGAAGCACATGATAGATATTATTAAGAGGGGGAAGAATATTCTAATAGTTTGGGTGATGAGGAAGATTATGCTTCTCCTATAGTATCTCATGTTACATCAGCATCCTTCATCCCAATAGGTGGGATTGTTGAAAAATCATCTGATCATATAGCCCCAAGTTCCCTCTACGATCCTAGAGCTTGAAGTACACTTTTGGACATGAATTAATTAGCAAGGTCATGGTATCAGTCGAATCTCATGAGTAATTAGAAAATCCTAGGAATGAAGGTTATGAAAAAATTTCGAGCAGTTTTAATGCCTTATTTTGGCCAGGCAATCTTGGTGAGGTTTTTGAAGTTAAAGATAATCCTTTATTTGAATGTAGTAACTCTAAATTGGATGACCTAGAGATATGTGTTCCTGCCTCTTGCAATGATCTAATGCTTTTAATGATGGATTAGAGAGTAATGAAGAGCCTAAGAAGGATATTGGATCATGGAAAGTAAAAGAAACATATGGAGAGTGATTTGTTAGCGGTGTTTCTACTGCAAATGGTGTTTCTTATCCTCCAATTTAAGATTTGAGAATATCTAATGGAGAAAATTTATAGAAATACATTCCATCCACCTTTTGAATAATCGAGAAAATTGACAACTCAAAGCCTACGTCAATAAGAAATGGTAAAATTGTTGAGGAAATATCTATAGGTCTTATGAAAATGGTGTCGACATGCAATTTGCACACATTGGTCAAAGAAGATAGAAAATTTTATGCCCCTCAGTCACAAATTAATCCTAGATCATATTCATATCAATTGCATTCATCCTTTACTTCAGTTTGTGAAGGAATGATTTGAGATGTTGGTTGTTTGAGGTAATGAATGGGGATACGGCTGGAAATTCACAAATTCATGCTCAGTGAATGACAAAAATATACAACAAAAATTGGCTATTTAAAAGAATCATATTTCAAGAACTTGGTGATTTATGTTGTAGAAACTATTAATATTTTATTTGTGGACATTTGAGGGGTCTGAATTTTTTATCCGCATTGCACTTTGATGCAAGAGTGAGAATCGATTGAAAAGAAGGATTAGTCAAATTTGTAATTTTGCTTGTTCCTAATTACTTATCTTTGTGAATATGAATTTGAATGCAATAATTAGTATTTATGAATGAGTCTTTGAGATCTAATAGATGCTAGGATAATACTTCTCTTTTTAGATGCTATATTCTCTCGTGTTGCATTCATTTTCCTTCAAAAAGGGGTGAAATTATACTATGTCAAGTCAGACTATTTTTTATTGATAATCCAATCTTTGAGTTGTGATATTGGTGATACATATCTATTAAGTTTCATTTAATATTTTGGAATTTGATTTCAACCACATTCGCATCATGGCTATGAGCAAGTGTTATTCTTCCTTTACTACTTTTTGGTAAAAAGTATATCCGCATTTTTTTAAATTCAAAAATAAAAATTTATATCTTACAAGGGAGTTGTACCTCAATAAAAATTTAGAGGAAGATCACCAATAAAATGGTGATATCTCCAAAAAAATTGTTGATTAGTCTTTATTTTGGGAAATATGGAGTCAAACTAAGTTAATCTTTAAAAATACCAATTAGTCAACCAACAGTAATTTATTCAAATTTTCGCCCCAATAATGACAAACTTTAATTTTTAAGAAAAATACTTCCACTTTTTGGCTAAAAAGTGAACTCAACTTCTTGTATTTACCCTAGTTCTATACTTGGGACCATTCAACAAAGCAATGAGTTTATTGTTGAGATATAAAAACCATATGATACTTCAACAATCATACAACATGGCTATATGCATTTATGATAATTTAAGATGTTAAATGATGAAAGGTTTCATGTCTAAAACACTGATAATGTAGAGGCATTTTCTATAAGTGCATAATCTAATAAGGGAGAGGAATATGACTACCATGACATAAATGAATCTATAGCTAAAGTCAAATCACTATTGAGGTACTCAAATTATAAAGGAGTTTATGGAAAGTGTGAGAAGGAAGATGTCATAATTAAAGATAATGAATCTGATGTAAAATTAGAAGTCAATCATTAAAAATTCAAGGGTAAGGTTAATGAATAATTTAGTTATAATATGATTGGATGAGGTTCAATATATTATAGGAATGAATTGGTAGAGGAAGATTACAAAGAGCTTCATATTTAAAATGATACTCGAGTGCAAGTGATTACTATGTACTTGATCCATCACAACATAATTCCTAGCTTGTAGCCTCTATGACTTATAGGTCTAGGTATTGATGCAAGAGCATCCACGGTCTTCGGCAATCTTGCATCAACCAATAAAAGAAAGAATTTTAATTTTTCATTTTCCTAAGGTTTGGTAATTATTTATTTGGAAAAATAACTTGCAATATTAGGCCAAAGTGATATATTAAATAAACTTCTCTTTATTTATGTTGCAAATTTTGGTATAAAAGCTAGTCTAGGTGGTGGCATTGTAATTTGAATTGCTAATTGTCCATCTTGGCATGGGATTCTTGGAAGTTACAATTTATGACATGGAATTTAATGCTATTTCATGCAATGATGGAGAATCTGGGTGCCCATGTTGTGTTAATTGTTTCTTGTTCATGCGGGGTCACTAATTGTGAGAGTGGGAATCCAAGTTGTCACATAATTTGGAAATTTATTGAAAATGGATTCGGAGATGCTTTGTGGAGGAATTGAATATTTATTTTAATTTATTTTTATGGTTATTCCATGTTGGGTGTGGAAATTTTGGGAGGTTACAAGAAGGAAAGTGGATGGCATTGTAAAGGGGTAGACTTGACAATTTTTTAGAGTCATTTTTGTCAGAAAGGGAGAGAAGGCTCCCAAGGAATAGCCTTTGGAGGAGAGTTATAAAATAAATTTTTCTATAGGTTTTGAAGGTGTGTTGCAGCAGAAAATGGATTATGAAATCCATGGTTGAAGATCAACAAGTTGGTGATTGAAGATTGCAGATTAGAGAGCCAATTTCACTATGTATGAGGATGATTTGAAGAAGAAGAATTTGGTGTTTGTTTGTGAAGTTGTTTGTTGTCATATAGAAGATTTATATATGTTTTTTAATGATTTTTTTCAGCCTATGTGGTTGCACAATATTTTCTAATCAGATTTATTTGAAATTGTGAAGCATTGTTGCAAGTTAAATAGAGAGAATTTAAAGTCTATTGTTGTAAACTTTTGCTTCATGTTTTTGTTGGTGGTGTTGAAAGATTGTGTGTGAAGGTTGTGCAAGGTCAAAAATACATTTTTTTGCAAGTTTGGAGGAGATCAGATAGCAGCAAACACATTTGAAGATTGCCAGTTGATTGTAGTAGTGGTTTGTTAAAGAAAATTGCAGGTGGAAGGAGGTTGATGTTACCAAAGGAAGTTCGATTGAATATTTCTGATTTGTGGGTGTATTTTTTGTTTGTATCAGACCTCCATATCTGATTTATGAGCTTTTCAAATAGCTCATATGGTTTTGCATGATGTATTTTTAGTTTGACAGTGATTCCATGTAATGAGGAAGAATTTGGAATTGTTAATCAAACAAACTTCTTGCAGATTCTTGAGACAATTTCTTTATCTCATTTGTGTTGTTGGATATTATATTTGAGAGCTTATTTTTATCTTACATCAGGTCTCCAAGTATCCCTCTAAATACTACATATAGGAAGCTATAATTGTCTTGGGTGACCCATGATTTCAATGTTATGACAAATTAAGTCTATGATCAAATGCCTTGGTTTAGTGCACATGTTGGTTTACATGGAGATGCTAACATTCAAGCATTTTCAAATTTTATGGAGTATTTTTAGTTTGAAGATGATGGTCACATGTGGATGAGGTATCTTATTAGATACTTATATAGTGAAGCTAGGAAGTGGCTAGCATGTCTCTCTTAACCTTATTTTTTTTAATTAGGAAGATTTTGTTTCATCTTTTGATAAATAATATGCATGTAGTATTGATCATGCATCTCTTATCCAAGAATTTTCTAACACTAAAATATGATGAGGTGAGTCATCATTTTATTTTTGTAAGGGTTTATAACTATTTTTCTATAATCCCTAATGTCACAAACCTAAATATTTGATATGCATTAACCTATTTTATGAAACTTATGAAGCTACATTGAGTGAAATTCCTAACATATTAATATGGATCAAGTATATGAGTAGGTTATTATGATTGAGGAAATAATACAAGAACATGTAAAAACCCTTATGTATGAAAATATTTATGATAATGATTTGGTTGTTCTAAATAACCAAAGAGAAGATAGTAGATTTTTTAATCATGGGGTAAATTTATACACAATAATATATTGTAATGAATAAAATCTTATGATTTATGACACTAAAATAATACATGCAAATTTTCAATCAAGAGACAAAGAACTCAATTATCTACTATATGTATTGTTGATGGTGAAAATGACACAAACAACGTTAAAACAAAATATTTCTACTCTATTTCTCCCAAAAAAGAAAGACAACATATAGTATCCTAACTCCCAAGGTCCTGGTAGTTGGTTCTCAACTGTCTGGTGTCACTAAATCGGTTCATGCAACTGTAATGTTCAAGGGGCCTGTGTTGGTAATAAAGAATGCAAGCAATAACTCATTCTTACCGAACTGTCTTTAGTAAATCAAAGGGGTTTCAAACAAAAGAAAAAGATAGATCAAATGATAAAAGAGTAAACATGAACAAAATTCATCTATCATCCAGACATATATCTTCAACAATGAATTTTTTCCAATCAGATCAAGAAAACCAAAGCATGATACAATTCACAGAATAATCTATACCATTGTATGCATCTAAGGTGCTTATTTTAATTCGCCTATCACAACTACTTCAAATATTTTTCAAAGAACACTCATTCATTCATTGCCAAGATCATAGATCAACAGACTTCAACAAATTTAATCCAATGACAATCTAACAAGATAATCCTTAAATCCGGTTTCTTCTAATGATTTTCATCACATAAGAAACAATCATGCTTCAGCACAATCATTGGCATCCAGATAGATTATAACTTATCATCCTTATCAAGTAAAATTCAATTCTAACACCATATTGCATAAACCTGTAATTTTATTTAACTGTAAAGTATCTAGTAACAGTGTATCTCAGTAATCACTATAAAATTCTCTCTCCTAATATCAGGTAAGCCAATTCTATTCTCTATAATCTGACCTTTACAATATGATACCCAAAGGGTATTTATAGATATACAAAATTCGAACTCCACTTCTATTTTAAGTCACCCACCCTTTTAGGGTTTTACAATCCTTGGAAACTCAGTTAAACTGGAAGAAAAGAGAATAGAAGAGAAAAATGGCATGCGCTTCAAAAAATGTCACTGTTGCATGCTACATGCAAAGAAGAAATCATGCATGCAAGAGATTTATGCATGTGAAGTTGGGTTTGCAATAAACTCGTCATAACTGGCGAAGACTTGTTGTAATACATCTGATTCTGGCCCATCAACCCAACTGTTCTCAAATTTAATTCGCTCCAATTCTACTGCAGCAAACCCTCTCATACCTTTTATTTTTATCAACTCTCTTCTAGCAGCTTTTATCTCTTCTTTGACATCCATCAGTCGATCTATCATCAAATCTTCACCATCATCTCCTTTCTGCATGAGTCCTCTAAACCTTTCATCCCATTTCTCTTTTATCTGACTCAAAGGTAGGCCTTCCTTTGTTAATACATTAACATCTACTATGATAGCAATGACCGCCTCCAACTCCTCAAACCGTTTCGTTAGATTATTAACAGCATCTTGGACCTCATTCCTATGCTTACACAAGAAATTTATTCTAAATCAGAGTATACGAGAGGTCTTTTCCACAAAATATTTATTATCCTCCTCAAGTATTGACTATTCAAGAAGAGTAGTCAAAGGCAATGTACTAACCTTCTCCAATTTCTGACTATACTCTTTATATTCCTCTTCCTATTTCTCTGATGCTTCAATATATTGATGCATTTCTCTTATCAACTCTTTTGTGCCTTTGTAAACCTCAAAACCCTCGACCAAAACTTCACCTACCTCTTGATTAATTCTTTCAACCCATCTATCTAACATCTTCGTTTTTTCGGTTACCTGCACTAAATCATCTACCTCCTTTTTGCTTAACAAAATTGGAGTCTTAATAGCAGTTACCTGTTGTGATCTTAGAGAAGAGACACTTTTCAAAAAGGAATGCAATTGATCCAACTGAGCCTTAAGCTCATCTTTCTTCTATTTATCCTTTAACATCCTTGACTTGGTTGTTGAAGCCACCACATCAATTAGATTCATCTGTTGATTCTTGGTAGGCCTCCCCAAGTTGACAATACTCAATTGCTAATTTGTTAACTGCATGTCCCCTACCTCCTTTTTTGTCATTGGTATGGCACACTCAGCAACAATCTCTCCCTTGTCCATGATTCTGGTAGAGTGTAGGATCTTGGCCTTCTTTTTAGGCCTCTCTTGTTCAATCTTCTTCGTCATATCCTCCCAATTGAGAGGTTGTGAAGGTGTTACTATCCTTTTTTGTAGGTCCAATTTTAACCAAGTGGGAGCACTTGGAACAGTAGTCATCACAGTGGAAGAAGAAGCAATAATAGTAGTAGAAGGTGGTTGTACATTTACCTGGGGTTGAGAATCAACCCTTGGTTCCTCTTGTTGTTTTTGCACCACATGTATCTGTACAAGCTTTTCAGCCTCTTCCCTATCTTTTTGTTCCTGTATCTTCTTATCTTCTTCTTCCTTCTTCAACCTCTCTTCCTCCAATCGATCTCTCTCCACCTTTTCCCTTTCCAATCTTTCCTTTTCTATTCTTTTCCTACCCAATTTATCTTTCTCTAGAGCTTCTTCTTCCAGCTTTTCCTTCTCTAAAGCCTCTAGTCTTTCTTTCTCTAGTCTTTCTACCTCTAAAGCCTTAAGCTTTTCTGCCTTTGCTTCTTCTTCTTTTTGGCGAGCTTCCTCAACAAGTTTCAACTTGGCCTCCAAGACTTCTTTATCCCTTTGGTGTCTTGCCTTCTCTTCCTCAAGGTCATGAATCTTTTGTATCAGTTCTAACTTATAATTTTCTTCTTTTACCTTGAGTTCATGTTCTTGTTGCCTTTTTTGTCTCTCTACTTCATCAGCTCTTGACTTCGCTTCAATTTTTTGCTGTTGTAGTATGGAATCAGTTTGTGTCTTGGCATCCATTAACTTTTTCTTTTCTATTTCTTTAGCTTTTGCCTCAGCATCCTTTCTAACCTCTTCAAACAGTGCCCATTGCTCCTCTTGTGTTATTACTTGTTCAGCATCCTCCTCTAGAGGCATATTCTCTTACACATCCTTCTCTGACACAGTCTCATCTGAATCCATTCAAACATCATGAATTTCCCTTTCCACTTATTTTCCTTTTGTAGTTTCAGCCATACTATGAAGAGCCCCCTTTTGAACTTCTTCACTTCGTTTCTTTGCAAGTGGGACTTGTGTGGAAGATTCGCCTAATGTAGGTGTTGAAATATCCAATCCTATTTGAACATCCCCTTCTTGTGTTTCCTCTTCATCACCTGGTGCTCCAAGTTCTATCTCTTCAATGTTTGGGGGAAAGAACTCCAAAGGCTCTTTGAGAGGTGTCTTTCTTTTGAGTCTCTTATACCCCTTCCCCTTTTTAGGAGTTGGTCCTTGAGGAGCTTTGGTTCTTAACATCAACCAGTGAACACTTCTATCCAAGACTGTTCTTCCTATCTGCTTTTTGTCAATAGTTTCTTCACTGTCCCAGTCAATTGGATCCAAGCTCTTAGTTCCTATGTTTAAAGCCTCATAAGATGGATCCAATACAACTCCATCATCCACCAAAGTGTCACAAATGTCATTTTTTACTCCAATTTCTGCCATGAGTGAGATAGATAACCTCTCATAATTCTTTTTCCTCAAGTCATACTCATCTTGGCAGTCACTCTAGAAATCTTCTAACAGATTGAAATGCTTGTCAAACACAGAAGGGAGCAAGGCATGCATCTTACCCTTCAAGTCAAAATACCTAC
The DNA here is from genome assembly GCA_007115665.2 of Sequoiadendron giganteum. Classification (NCBI taxonomy): domain Eukaryota; kingdom Viridiplantae; phylum Streptophyta; class Pinopsida; order Cupressales; family Cupressaceae; genus Sequoiadendron; species Sequoiadendron giganteum. Next base: position 486,978,150 of record CM021103.1, read on the forward strand.
GAGCTATGTATAAACCTAACTTCAACTGTATCAGCTCACTGCAAACCACCTTTGCTCCTACCAAATGCTGACAGCCATACTCACCCAACTTCATGGGGAACTTGTGACATCCTGTTTTATGTTTTATTCCAAACCGGGCATTAACTCCAAGAGCCTGATATACAAACTCCATCAATACTATCTTGTTATTGCAACACCTTAGAAGCAAATGTGGATGGCCTTCAAAACCAACTAACCTGAAAAAAAGAAAACTTGGGGTATTGAATGTACCAACATCCCCATTCAGCAATGAATGCCATGGCTTCTTGACTCAATTTTTACCCTGCATCTCCATTGAGTTGGTTAATGACTACATATATGAATGCATCATTAACTCTTCTGAACTGAGTCTCAGCAACTTGTAGAGACAGCTGGTTATAATGCTCCCACACTTTCTTCTGTCCATCCAAGACTCTCATTATCCCTACTCTGTTTAAACCTGGAAAGATACCCAACCTTGTTGTTGCATACACAATATAGGAATTCATAAAAAAAAACTTAGTCTCCCTGATGCTGGTCAGTTGATCATGAATAGCATTTGATACAATCATCGACCAATCAAACTAATGAGTGCCATGTAAAACTTTATGGATAAAATGAAACATCCACTCCTTGAAGCGAAATGTATCTCTCTTCCCAAAATCCCTAGATAGCATCATTATTAAATCGGATATCTCCTTATAGAAATCTACCCTCTTTGGCTGATCTGCAATCTTGGTTAGAGATTTCTTCTCTGTCTTCAACCACTTTTTTCTTCAAATGAGATTTATTGGATTATTTATACTTACTATATTTCTCCAAAGCCTCTACCTCATCCAATTGCACCAAGTTCTTAGGATCTGAGACATTGAATATACTTTGCAATGCTTGAGGAGTGAGATCAATAATCACATTATTTTGGGAATCCATGCACTGTCTGGTAGCAGGATTGTAGGCACTGGCTACTGTCAAGATTAACTCCGGGCACTGGATTGATAAAGGAAACACAATGACATGGGCCAAGCCAAAATCAATAATTCTTTGCGTCCTTCATGTTACATCTTCCCGTTCCGCAAAGGTTTTTGCATATAGCTCCTCAAAATTATATCCACCCAAATTGGTATAAGTGATGTCTGACCAATCTGATTCTACTTTGCTCACTTTCACAACGGGACTCCTGTGATTATACCTCAAGGTATAAGGCAATTGTTCTGACTTGATCTTCTTTGGTTTAGGTACTGCCTTTAACGTTCCTGCAGGTCGGTTTCTCTAGGAAGATTCTCCTGATGTTCTTGACATCCCTTTAGCTTTCCTGCAACAAAACCTCTAGTTAGATCCTAGAGATAAACATCTCTAAATGTGCCTTTAAAATCATACATTTCAAACATACATCAGAGGCAGAACCAAGCAACAAACATCTTAAATAATCTTCTTCTAACATACTCTCGGGCTCGGAGAAAAAACTGTTACTGTCACTCTACTAACTAGAAGCAGAATCGGAGTTGAAAATGAAATAGTGATTGGAACCGGAACCAGATTGGAAACTAATTCGGTTTCCTTCAAAAATTTTGTTTTCATTTTTTGTTTCGGTTCCGCTTCCGCTTCCACCAAGGTTAACTCTTTTTGAAGTAAAGCTTCTTACTACAAGCGGAGTGGGAGACAAGATGGAAAATGAAATGTACACTAAACATAAAAACACATTCCAACTCCTAAATCAATTTTGATCCCGCTTTCGATATTGACCATGATGTCATCAAAAATTTAATCAATTTAACACTTGACTCCATGATTAAAGACTAAGGCCATATTTAAATGAAATGAGGCTTAAAATATATAATGAAAAGACCATCCCCATATGACCGTGGGGGATGATTGTATTTTTAAGGCATCATATTTAATCATTTTAAAATGTGATCACAGAAACACACAAAACCCTAATCTAGAAAATGCGATATAAAAACTAGGGCACAGATTCAACCCTTCCTAATTTATCCAAACGAATGTGCCATAAGATCCTAAGTGAAAAAAAAATCCTACCAACCCCAACTCACTGTAAAAACCTAGATTTAATCTACCTCACTATGAAAACTCTAATTAAACCTACACATTTCAAACCTAACGCAGCACGACGCGATCACGACAAAACGTGAAAGCGACTGTGCCCTTTTCACTATAAAACCAGAAAAACAAGTATAAAATGAAATCAAGAACAACAAATAAAGAAATAAAGAAAACAAACACACAAACCAACCAAAATGGTGAACTCACCCAAAGATCCAAATTAATCAACACGAATAGAACACACGAAAGAAACTAACTAAAAGAAACGAGAATAGGAACCCTACCTCGAACGCAAAAACCTAGCCAAACCTTCTGAATTGATTCGCAAGCAATTATCTCCTTCTCCTTCTTTTGATTCACTTTGATGAACTCCACAACTGCTCTTCCTCGCTCTTTGATTTTTAACAATGCTAATAACAATGTGTTTAATCCTTAATGAAGGTAAAAATCATAGTTTCTACCCACGCATGGCAGTTGTCATTAATGCGTTAAATGCAGTTAGGCGGGGTCGGAACTGGAAGAGAATGAACACTTCACTACAGTGCGACTTCAGTCAAAAAGTCAACGACCAAGAAACAGCGGGAGCGGAATCGGAATGGAAATTGATTCGGAAACTTAAGGAATTTCCCAACTTCATTCCATTCCGGTTCCAGGTCCGCCAACAAAGGACAAAACGAAACCAAACACAAAAAGTAAAATAAAAGACCGACATAATAAAACTTAAAACAATGACTAAGACTAAAAACAAAAGTTGAAAAAGCGGAGGTGGAGACGGAATGGATTTAGATTTTGCAATTTTCAATAAACACCAACTTCACGCCCACTCTGGTTCCGGCTCCGATAAAGGCCAAAACAAAAGGGATTAAAGAAAGACTATCGGGACAGGGATCGGATCGAGTTTTGAAAGAAGTTTCAAAACCTGATTTGGTTTTGGCTCCGATTCCGGAAAACTAAACCAAAATAAAACAGAGTGTTAGAAGTAAAAGACTCCAGACTTTGTTTTAAATCAACCAAAGATAAAAACACAAAGGGGGACCCATTTTGACCAAGACAAAATATGGGGTGGTTATGCAAGGCATAACCTGTACTCCCATGCTTTGTTTAATTTCAAGATTCTAGTGTCACTACACACTCTGCTATGAACATTTACATACATGAGAATGAAATGAAGTTTTATACACCTAAAAAATATTTTTTATAAGGTAAATGATGTTTACATTATTTTTTAGACTTATAACATGATACTATTGAATATGGGTGTGCAAGCATTCAACTTGAGGAACATGACAATAGCTTGCACATAATATGCTTCCTTATTTTATTGGCTTTGAGGATGATGATTCTAAGGATATCTTCATCGCACATGTTTGATCTCATGAGAATAAGGTGAAAATTTATGCCTTCCCATGGGATTATGTTAATGATATTATTAAAAAAAAAAAAAACTTGCCTATGAATGAGCATGATCCTATAACTAATACCTCTTGTTTCTTCCTTTCTTGATGTTGATCTAGTTAATGATGTGAATGAATTTTGTATCCTAGATATTTATAAATTACATTATCTTTCTCCCAATATTTTTTTCCTTGGAGATTTTTTCAAAAATGGATTGGATGTGTTAACCTTTGCAGATGCAAGCAATGTTGACAGTTTATTCCTAGGTCGGTTGAATGTGTTAATCATGGACATACTTATTTTAAAATGGATTTGAGTCCCTATCTTAAGGATGAAGAAGATGATATCATTTCATGAATTTATTTGCATAAGTCATGAACATTCAATAGGTCGAGGCATGAAGCCTAAAATAAATGATAAAAAAATAGATTAAAGTATATGATTCTTCTCTTGATGTGTTTACAAACAACTTGTAGCATAATAATCTCACTTTAGTGAATGAACATGCTACTATCATGGTTTTTAGAATTTGTGCTAATAGTGATTCATGTTGGAACATGTTTTTCGTTGCACCAAAAGATTGACCGATTAATACTCAATACAAACACCAGAGATAAGAATATCTAAGGAGGTGGTTAGTCCATGTCCCGAATCTCAAGGGAGGCGCTAGAGATTATTCCAACAATCCCCCCCAGTGTCACTCAAGCGGATTTGAACCTGTGACCCGGATCTAATACCATTTGTTGGAACACATTTTTTGTTGTGCCAAACGATCGACCTATTAACATCCGATACAAATGCTACCGATAAGAATATCCATGAGAGGCAGTTAGTCCATGTACTAAATCAGAAGGGAGACACTAGTGATTAGTCCAACAATTCATTAATTTTTATCCAAATGGGTATGTTATTGACATAGAGAATGCTCTTTTTTTTTGTGGGGGAGTAATCTTTTACAAAATTGGTTGTAGTAGCTCTATTACACTAGATTTCTTTGAAGAGATTAAAATATAGAGAAAATTTGAAGGGCATGATCCTTCTCTTGAGGTGTCTCACTTTGAATTATATGTTAATGATTTAACTAATAGCTTGAATCATGATTTTGATTTATAAATGGAGTATATCAATATTTTTTAATAATTATGCATGTTGAAAACCTTTTGTTGAAAAACTCAATAATGATGGTCATGATGTATTTATTACAAAGGACACTATTGTTCCTAAAGATGAGTCTTTTTCTAGGGCATTGGAATGCAATGAAGTGAATAGTTTGCAATATTTAAATGAGCATGACTATCAATATAGTGCAATTCAACTTGAAAAGATGCTTGAACATGAAACATTTAGTTGAGTGGTCATGAAGATTATCGTCTTTATACAAAGAAAAATTCAAATCATGTGTATTTTCTTGTGCCTAATGAATGTGGTGTAATTATTAAGGACCCTATTGCTAATTCAAAGAAGAATCATGAATTTTTGGGTCATCATGATCAAAACAATTTAGTTACATGTCCCAAGTCAATATATTCTTCAAGTATTAGTCTTTTGATAGAGGGGAATTATGATTTTGTCAAGCCTAATCAAGTAGATACACAAGTATTTCTCCATGAATATATTAAACACAAAAGTTTCTAATTTGATATAAAAATACTAAATGAGGTGAATACTCATTATATGTCTTGCCTAATGAACTATGAATTTTTTTATATTTTAGTTTAGATTAATAAACCTTTGAAAAGGTATAGCTATGATCCACTAGATGTAATTTCTTGTTTTATATAAACGGATATTTACACAAGATGTTTCATGTGGTATTGTACTATGAAGTCCAAATGTGTTTTGTTTCATCTAACAATGATAGGTTTAGACATATAGTGGTATGCATCAACATCTATTATTTTGTAGTTGGACAAAGAGTGTTTTTAGAGAAGCTTTTAGGATGCCAAAGGCAGATTTTAGGTTCACATTTTTTAGTGGCATTGGGCCTTTCAAAAAATTTATAGAATGATAGATTCAAAATTGTGTAGGTTGGTTAGTTTGTTCACCCAGTGGATAAGGAAACACTTTGTACTCAAGATATTATTTCTTTGACTCACTATGACCACAAGGGGAATGCATCCCAAAAAACAAGCCATTATTTGGATGAATTATGCACCATCATAATTATGACACTCAACCTTCAATTTGATGTAGCAATCATGTTTTTCAACCTTGGAATGATGTATTAGCTAAAAACCTTGTTTGCAAATGATTCAAGTTTAATGGTTGGACTATGAAGTCCAAATGTGTTTTTTTTCATCTAAAAATGATAGGTTTAGACACATAGCGGGATGCATCAACATCATTATTTTGTAGTTGGACAAAGAGTGTTTTTAGAGAATCTTTTAGGAAGTCAAAGGCAGATTTTAGGTTCACATTTTTTGGTGGCATTGGGCCATTGAGAAAAATTATATAATGAAAGATTCAAAATTGTGTAGGTTGGTCAGTTTGTTCACCCAATGGATAAGGCAACACTCTGTACTCAAGAGATTGTTTCTTTGACTCACTATGACCATAAGGGGAATGCATCCCAAAAAATGAGCCATTATTGGGATGAATTATGTACCATTGTAATTATGATACAACCTTCAATTTGATGTAGCAATCATGTTTTTCAACCTTGTAATGATGCACTATCCAAAAAATCTTGTTTGCAAATAATTCAAGTTTAAGGTTGTCAATTTAAAGTATAACATTATGAACAAATTTAGTAGTTCATCAAGTCCCCACATTTTAGGTTTCAAGTCACTCAATCAAGAATGAATTCTAGAATAATATTAGGGCATTCATGAGTTTTTTGGTGGACAACCCCAGACTAATTGAAGAAAATGTGGTGGCAAGGTTGGTGGAGATTGTCGAGGGAGTTGGTTATTTGTACCATTGATTGATGTCGTATGGCTATGTATTTCTTTGTTTTATTTAATATAGGGAGCTACCCCCTCTGGTAGCACTTACCCAAAAAAAAAAAAGAATGGAGTCTAGAATTATGATTTTGGCTATGCTTGATGTCTCTAAACAACTTACATCTCAAAGTCAAAGTTCAAAATGTTGGCAATAGAGCAAGGATAGATAATTCATAAGTAGCTTCCATTTTTTATTTTTCGTCTTTCAGACAAAAATTGAGCTCATGGCAAGCTTTCTATTAACTATCCAAGATTGGTAGTGTTAGATCAACAATAAAACTTCATTTTTCAAATTTTGACAATTACACGAAAGTGACAACATGCTATATACCTTCCTCAAATGAAAATTGTAACTATAATGTCAATACTATCAAATCTATTTTTCATCCTTTTAATAGTCAAATATTATTATTTTTCCAGGGTGAAAATAGTTTAAAATGGATTAAGTAGTAGAAACTATGTATGGAGTCTCATTATAAAATTAAATATCAAATTAATTTTAAAATACCCATTGCACATAGGCAAGTTGGTTATTTCCTTTCTACTCCACTTGTCGATGCCCTGGGGGCTACAAAGGGGGCATTTGCTTTTATTATCCTCGTGCGAAGGACTAGTGGCTCACTAAAGTCAACAAATAAATTATTTTAAAATAAAACCACGTGGCACAAAATGATTTCATCCCTCGGTTGCAATGCATGGGCATGTGTTTTTACTTTTTCATTCTACTCCCCAATGATTGTATTCACATGATGGGTTTTTAATATTCTATTTTCCTTTTTATTCAATACATGCACCAAAATTAATAAAATAAAGGAAGATGCATTTACTTTTACTTTTATAATTTTATTTTATTTTTCGAAGTTTACCATGAAATAAAACAACATTAGAGGAAATTTAATAAAGATGGAAGCGCATTGTTTGGCAATATTATACCAAGTGTTTGCAGGCTATGCACTATCATTATAATTTTCAAGTCTTGTTGGAGATCGGTCTTTGTTATGTCTCAAGCTACTACTGAAGCCTATGCCCTAATCTAGGGTTTATTTCTAAAAGAGTATGAATATGGTGTCATTTTGAGTTTAGTCTTTGGATTGATTTTGTATATTTTTTAATATATTACTATAAAATAGGTTTTGTTGTAAAGATAAGATGATTTTCTAAATATATTGAAAATAAATTGAATGAATACAAGAAAGTGTCTCATGATCAATATTGTAGATGTTCAATTTGTATATTTAGATGGTCTAAATTCAAAATTAGTCAAGGTAAAGGTAATTTTAGACAAATTCAATGTGTGTCAACAAAAGGATCGAGGAATGGATAAGGGCATTGATGGTGATGAATATGACCAACAAAAAGATGTAAGGCAATAAAAACTTTCAAATGAGTATCAAATTCTTACTTAGCAATATTCAAATATTATTGATTTTAAAATTGACTCATGCAACTCTTGGCATTCCATTATACATTTTTTCATGTATAGTGTATTGGTGGGAAAACCTTCATATTCTCTACCAATATAAACCTTTATGTATATAGAAACATGACATTTCAAAGAGTTGGAAACTAAAATAGTTACTCCTTAATACAATTTTGCTTCTCGATACAAATTTTCTCCTCGTTTCATTATTTCTTGTATTTTCTTCTTTTTTTAATCAATGAGTTCTATTATCTTGTACTTTAGGCATTTTATTCATGAGTATATGATAAATTTTAAATATGTTTCATTTCACTAAGATCTTTTTGAGGGAAAATTATTTTGCATGGTCCACCTAAACATCTTAGTGTGGTCATAAACATGATGTGTACATCTTGCACAATTAATGTAGGATTTGTACTTACAACAAGAGATAGGGTGATTGAAAATTTTACATTTTCCATTATCCATAAATCCTTATAAGATGCACCCTTATTTCTATTGGTTGGAAGTGATTGCATCAAGTAAAGGAGCCATTATGACTCAAATTCATTTGCTTGTTGAATGAGGTCCGAGGGACAAGTTTAATGGGATTATTTCTCTTGGCATTTTCCTATTCACCTTTCTTTTAGAATTTTTGATCAAATTCATTAGATTAGGTTTAGTTTAGAAATAATTTATGGTTTCAAGTTTTTTATTTTCACCAGTTATTTTGGTGCAAATGTTTATTTAAGTTAAATTCGCATATCTAAAAGTTTGGAATTTGATGTTGTTATGCTATCCATACTTGATCAAGAATATGCCTATTCCCCAAAGAAAGAGGGTGGGGGTAGAATAAGAGAAGGTTACATCTTATAGGAGGTGAAAGTCTTCAAAGGTGTCATAAAAGAATTCTAATCATAATAAATGTGAACCTAAGTATCACTTGAAGAAGAGTCATTCAAGGCTTTGATAGAAAGACTATTAATAAAGTACAAGATACTTGTGGGGAAGAAGTGTCATCAATTATAATAAGAGGATCATGAATGGTATTGAGGCAAGAGGAGAAGGTCTCACCATCCCTTAAGATATCAATGGGTTTTAAGAATTTAGTGAAATGAAGGAGAGAAGCAGGAAAAGACCACCATCATAGACTATGAGAAGTGGTGCAAGTTGAAAAGGATTCTTAATAGGATAAGGAGGGGAGGGACATGTAGCAAGGTGAGTATCCATAGAGAGGGTTTAAGTAATGATGTATCATTTTGATTTATAAAGAGAAATATAATGAACTTATTTTAACATAGAAAGGAAGGCATGCCTAAGGCTAATAAAGGATGAGAGAGAAAGAAAGTATTAAATGATCTTATGCATGAAAATTTAGCCTTATCTATATCATAGAAGAAAAACATGTCCTCAAGAAGAAAGGGATAATAATGAAGAAAGTGGGAGAATAATCCGTAGTCCATAATGGAGGCAAGTAGGGAAACCCAGAATAAAGAGTCATAAGGGTCCATGGTAAAGGTATTGTATGACTTGGAAATTTAATTGTGAATTCAAAGGATAAACAGTAAACAAAATCATTCACAAGCAAAATATCATATCAATGAAGCAAATAAAGAAAATTGGATCAAATACAATGTAAACATACACACATAAAAAAAAATACAACCTTCCCTAACATAGCTCCATTGTTCTCCTCTATTCACCTTGGAGAATGGTGTTATAATACTTGCTCTCAAATTTTTAGCAGCACAATAGCATAAAGAACTATAATGATTCAAGTATAGTTTCTTAGCACAATCTAGGAGGGAGAGTAGATGATAGGAAGGCTGAATTTATAGATGTTTGGTGACACCGATCAATAGTCAAGATCTGAGGAGAGATTGAAAAGATCAATGGTTCATAATTGATGAGAGGAATTGAGAGGGAGTTAACTAATCTCTTGATTGTAGCAAACCGGTCATATGGATCAATTAAGAGGATTCATTGGAGTGATAACTAAGATTGACAGTTAGAGGATTGAATTGATTGCTCAGTAAACTTGAAGTGAGTGGGAGTGAAATGGATTTGATTGAGTAGTGGACTAAGAGTAAGTTTTGTCAACTAATGAGGTAGAAATATATGGGTAATTAATAATTAAATGAATTAATTATTAATTAGATGTGCAAGGTGGGAATAATTAAATAAAACAAATGATTAGATTAAATTAAACTGCAAAAGTAATTATTTAATTTGAGAAGTGGTAATTGGAAAAATGTATTAATTAAATAATTATTATTATTTAATTATACTTTAGAATAGAAGAATAATTAGTAAATTAATTAAAAAAATATTTATTATTTAATCAATATAGATGAATAATGGTGAAATAGGTAATTTAGTCAAATAATTTAAAATTATTTAATTAAAGTAGGATTTGAGAGGAAAAACAAAATTAAAAATAATTAAATAATTATAAAAAATCATTTAATTATCAGGATGAAGTGAAAATGATCATTAGTTTAATCAAATAATATAATTATTTAATTAAATACCAAAGATGAAATAGGTAAGTAAGTTGAACGAAAATGACATGTTTTAGAAGAAATATGTTAGCCAAATTTAAGTGTCTACATTTTGCCCCTTTGAGATAATGTGTTTTTGTAGCGTTGTTTCAAAGAAAATATAAATATTTGGTAGCATGCCTTAGTTTTCTCTAGCAACTAATAATGGAGGTGGGATGCCTCCTCTAGAGTTTGGCGGAAAAAAATATTAAAAATAATTTTTGAAGGCGGACTCTCTAAAATGAAAGAATTTAAATTGTGGACATGGATAAATGGGTAAATTAGTAAAATTAGATGATTTTATATGATGAGTGAACAATGAAGGGGATAGAAATAGGTTTTGGGGATGAAGGGAATGGTAAAATGGGAAAATTAGGGTTAGGTGGGGGGATAAAAACTGTGTGGGTGGGAATTTCTCCTCATTCGCACTCCTTGGTTTGTGGGAATTGGTTAGAGCTCTATTTTTGGAGAGAGAATTGTGGAAAGAATGGTGGGGATTCCAAATGGTGATCATCAAGTGGAGCAGGTGTGAACATTCAAACAAAGGGATGGTGTTACAGTTGAGATAGCATTTCCAATTGGCTCTTTCAGTTGCATGTTTTTGATGCATTTATTAGCTAGGGTATCTGTGGGGTTTACATAGGGTTTGGGAAAATGTGCCAAACCCAAGATGGTTGCAAAAAGAAGATTGAGGGGTGTAATCATGAAGGGAATGACATAATTGCTTATTATTGACATTGGGCAATTTATTTTACATTACACAATTGTCAGTGGTTTAGGGCACTTTTGTGTCCTAGGCACATGCATGTGTGCCCAAAACAGACACATTCACTAGGGTGTTGGGTGAATTTACGCCCAAAATGGATGCAAATGTGTAATGAGGTTACAATTGTGAATAATGATGGCTTGGACATGGTAAGGAATGGTGCAATTGTATGAAAATGGCATATAAGTTTGTGAGCATGGTGCAACTATTAATATGGATGGTGTAATTGTTAATGAGTAGGGTGCATATGTTAATGATACATGCGCATAGGTTAATGATATGTGCACATAGCTTAATGAATCTCAGAAAAATGTTGATAAAACCCATGTGAATTTTTATGATACATGTGTGAATGAACTCGAACTAAGCGCATAGGGTTATGTGGAGTGTGCATATGTTTGTGAGTGGGGTGCAACTGTTAATAGAAAATGGTGAATGTGTGGTAATGGATGGTCCAAACGCCTATAATAATGGTGCATATATTAAAGGCAGTGTGTGGTAATTAATCTGTGATTAGGATATGCACCACTTAATCTTGATTAAGTGTCACATCCTCCATAATCTCCCACTTGCCTCTAATCTCTCATTAATTATCCTAATCATGTGTTTGCACAATCTTAATCATAATCATTAGCCATATTTTGCTTACCTTTTCTAGTCAACCTTCCCACTTACCCTTTTTAGCCTGGACTCTCTTCCCCATGTGAATTTTTAATTCACATTTATTTGCCCAAGACTCCTCTCTTCCCCATGTGAATTTTTAATTCACTTTTGTCTTTCCAAGGTCTTCCCCATCCCCATGCAAGATTCTAGAAGCCTTGACTTGTCACTTCACATGTGCCAAGGATTTCTAGAACCTTGGACTTATCACATCACCCACATGTGATAAATCTCTAGCTTTTTGGAGACCCTCTCTTATCCACTAGATTCTTCCAATCATTGTGAATTTTTAATTCACTTTTATTCCTCCAAGGAATCTTCTCATCCCCCAAGGTACTTGTCCTTCTTCCACCTTATGTACTTCTCTTCCACCTCATTTCCACATCATTCCACCTTAAGACATCTCATATTCCACATGTCAAGATGTGAGGGCTTGTGAGTCCTCAACTCACCATAGCCCTTCATCTTGATCTTGTTAGATCAATCTCAACCGTTGAATTCTCTAGAGAATTCCAATTATCCTATAAATACCCCCTCATTTCTTCCATTTTGGGGGAGGAAGTCTTTTGCAACAAAACTCTTGCAAATTTACCATTTGAGCTCTCATCCATCATAGCACTTAGCATTCTAATCCATCTTGCATCTTGCATCCATTCAACTCCATTGTCATCTAAGGAGCACACAAGACATCCAAAGATCAAGGGCCAACCAAGGAAAGAGTAGCATGAAGGTATAACAAGCATTCATTTGTTTATCTTGCTTTCATGTTATCCATTTTCTTAGGCTAATCATTGAGGTGCCCTTTCATCTTGTTATTTCCTCTTGTTGCATTATTAGTTTTTATCTAGCATCTCACATTAGGACATAGCATTTTATTAGGATCACATTTTTGGCATGCTCGGTGGGACCCACAAAGGGGTCTCTTTCTTTTACATTTTTTGTTGTTTAGCTTGTTTGCAGGTTAAGGTCGCAGAGGGGCGGATTTGCCCTCCCCGGCGCTACAGAACGTCGGATACACCCTCACGATCCGATGTTTATGCTAGTTTTTACTGTAGAAGTGCGTATACATCCTCACGATCCGACGTTTCTGCCAGTTTTTACTGCAGAAGTGCGGATACGCCCTCATGATCCAACATTTCTACCAATTTTCTGCAAAAATGCAGATACGCCCCAGTGATCCAACTTTTTATGCTAACTGTTTTACTGCAAAAGTGCGGATACGCCCCAGTGATCCAATGTTTTCTGCTAACTATTTTCTGTAGAAGTTCGGATACGCCCCAGTGATCCAACGTTTTCTGCTATCTATTTTCTGCAGAAGCGCGAATACGCCCCAGTGATCCAACATCTTCTGCTAATAGTTTTCTGCAAAAGTGTGGATACGCCCTCATGATCCGAAGTTTCTGCCAATTTTTACTGCAGAAGTGCAGATACGCCCACACGATCCGATGTTTCTAACTATTTTCTGCAGAAGTGCAAATACGCCCTCCCAGTTCAGCGTTTTGTAACTGTTTTCCATAGAGGGGTGGATTTTTCCACCCAGTTCAGCATTTTTCACTACAGAGGGGCGAATTTTTCCTTAACAACATGTTCGAGAAGGTTAAAAAGTGGCATTTTAGCTTCATTTTTGTCTCTTTCTTTTGTTGTTTTGTGCTCTAATCCTCTAACCCTGTTTGTTGGTGAGTGAGTTAAGATTTCTTACTGATATCTAAAGTATTTTGCTACAAATCACAAAGGGCAAAAGATAAAAAACCTAACATTTTCTTGCAGGGCCTTTGTTTTACTCTGTTTTTTTGGAGATCTTTCCTTACTGCTTTATCTATTTACTTAGTATAAGTAGGGGAAAGTAATATTGGTTGCTTGTTGCGTTTGTTTTATTTGTGTTACCCTAAGGGGGCATTAATTCATTTTCACCCTCTCCCTTTGCACTTTTGTGCGGATCCGAAGGGGGTAGTTGGAAACGATTAGTGTCTTCTTCTTAGTGGGACCTGCTTGGGGATTTCATCACCCCAAGGGATGATCCCAACCACACATACCGACGGGGTATATAAAGGGGGGAGAGCCAAAGTTGTACCCCAATCCAGTTACGTCGTAATGGGCAGAGCGTCGAAGCTAGGGTGATACCTAGATAGACATGAAGAGTTGGTCGGAGCCTTTCAGTATCTCGCTGGGGTTCCCAACTCACGCTTGTGATGGGCTGGTGTTTGTAGTTTGTGCCTCACGTGCCGAGCGTATATCAAGGACTCCCTAGAAACTTTGTTCATCTTAGAGTAAGACCTTTGCTGGCCATACCCCTTAACACTAATCATAGGATTGTGCTTTTTCAAAGTGTCTTTCTGTGAAAAATAGTAAATTTTGATAAGTCAAAACGGTCGTTGAATCATTTTAAGTCCTTGCCAAAATACCTCATCCAAACCAAGTTGTTATTTTTCTACAAAGGGGCAAACTTGCCCCCCTATTTCAGCATTTTCCACTGCAGAGGGGCAAACTTGCCCCCCTATTTCAGCATTTTCCACTACAGAGGGGCGAACTTGCCCCCTTGTTTCAGCATTTTCCACTATAGAGGGGCAAACGTGCCCCCCTATTTTAGCATTTTTCACTGCAGAGGGGCGAACTTGCCCCCCTATTTCAGCATTTTCCACTATAGAAGGGCAGATTTGCCCCCCTGTTTCAGCATATTTTTTTTGCAGAAGTGCGGATATGCCCCTGTGATCCAACGTTTCTGACAATTTTTACTACAGAAGTGCGAATACACCCCGCTGAACGGACAGTTTCATCCATTTGACCATTCCAAACCTTTATTTAACCACCCCAAGTCTCTGTTTGACCATTTGATCATCCTAAACATTCATCTATCCAAATCTAGCATCATCCAAATCCAATCAAAATCTCATCATCCAATCCAATCCAAATCATCAAATTGATACATCATCAATTGATTCAAACAAATTCAATCGATATAATCCTCATCTACATCATCAAATTGATCCATCCACCAATCCTCATCCAAATTATCAAATTGATACGTCATCAAATCATCCATTCCAATTATCAATTTTGAAGGTTTTGACTTTTATGCAAAAACTGCTGGAGGCTATAACTTTTGACCCAAATGTGGGTTTATGCTGAAATTTTATGGTTGGTTGTGTTATGAGGTGGCATGTGGATTCCCAACCTAGTTAGGATAGGTTGGACCCCTTTTTTAGCACATTTTTGAACCCCCAAAGTTTCATCTTGACCCTCAAAATCACAATTTACTATTTTTTTTCAGTTTCTGAAAAAACATTTTCGTTAATAACTCTGAATCATTGTCTCAGATTTGGGATCTTAGTCAGCAAGTCATCCAATCTTAGTATTTGGTATTTTTTGGAAAAAAAATTGGACTCTCAAACGTATTCCTATGAAGTTTCCTAAAATGGTAAAATTTGACAATTTTTGAAAACTACCAGATTTGGCAAAAATCTAATTGTCAACACCTTACGTCCTCTAGTTAAAACCCATGATCTTGGTTTCAAATCAATCCTATCATATCCTTCAATCCAATCCCAATCTAAGCCCCAATCCAGTTCTAATCTGAGCGTTAATCCCATCACCCTAATCTGAGCTTTTATCCAATCCCAATTTGAGCTTTCATCCAATCCTCATATGAGCTTTCAATCCATCCTAGTTCTCTATCCATCATCTATTATTTCTTGCTAATCTGTATCCATCATGAATCTTTATCCCCCTCTCACACAACCAATAATAGTAGTCAAGGGGAATCCTAACTCCGTTGATGACGATAACGAAAATCTTGTTGATCATGAAGATTGTTATATAGATCCCCTTAACGCTATCATTGCTAGCAATCTCTCTCCAACCGCCTTCCAAAATCCCACTACTTCTTCGAACTATCCCACCATGCCTTCATCTATATCTAATAACGGTCCTTATGCTACCCTTGACAAGGGATATCCAACATTCTCACCATCGACATATTCATCATGTCCTCCCTTTCAACCTCTATCCTACCCAACCTCCATACCCTCCTCTCCTTATCATTATCAACAATCCCAATACCTCTACCATAATCCCACATCCCAATCTTCCCTTCCTAATCCAACACCCACACCTTCCTATCACAATCCCCCATCCCAATATTCCTCCTATCCTCATCCACCATCTCAATTCTCTCATTTTAATCTACCATCCATATCCTCATATGCCAACCCACCATACATGTCTTCTTATGGTGGTCCACCACCTCAATCTTCCTATTCTAATCCAGCATCCACACCTTCCTATCACAATCCCCCATCCCAATACCCTTACATTAATTCCACATCTCCCCATTCTAATCCTTCATCTACATCTTCCTACTATCACTCACCATCCCAGTCATCCCAATCTAATCCAACATCTACATCCTCCTACATCACTCCCCCTTTTCCCACATTATATCTTAATCCTTCATCTAATCATAATCCTCCATCTCCTCCAACCACTCCTAGTTCCCCATCTAGTCCCATCCACTCACCTAATCATAATCATCCATCTCCTCCTAGTCCTACATCTAATCCTCATCCAAACATCCACTCATATAAT
>CM021103.1:486994611-487155493 GCA_007115665.2 Sequoiadendron giganteum
GGTTTAGGCTTTCATTAGCAAGGTATTTTAGAACCCATTCAAGTCCAAGAACATCCAAGAACACATGGTCTCAGATATGTCTCCCAAAACTCGCACTCTAAAGATATTGGTACAACCTTCGTACATCCTAAATGATCCTCTTCTTAAGGCACAAGAGGTACTTCCCATCATTCTACCAAGTCATATGCCGCCATCCCCCCTCCTCCATCATATTACCTCAAAACAACCATCCATCTTCCTCCCTCATCTTCTCAATCCATTTTGGGTCCTTATGTCCCTCCATCCATCCTTTCTCATCCTCCATCTACTATGGGTTCTTATATCCCTCCATCACACCCCACACATCCTCCACATACACCATCCATTTTGGGTCCTTATATCCCAAAATCACCCCCTCCATCTTATCCTATTCATCCTTTCATACATCCACCCCCTCTCCCTCATACACAACATAAAAATCCTACCTTCATAACTCCTAATCAGGATCAACAAAGGCACATACCTACACATTATCCATCCACACTTCCTCATCAAATGCCTACCTCTATCACTCCATCCACACATCATCCATCTCCTCGCAATTATCCCCTTGCCACTAAAAGAACTTTGGATGCCAAAAAAAAAATGCATAAATCCAAATGTCCACATGAATCTAAAGCTCCTCATGTCCCCTTCAAAAGACATGTTGAAGAAAATAAAAATCAAGTCCAAAATCCACATCAATCTAAAAGGCCACAAAGGCCCACCGAAGCAAAAATAAAAACCATGTGAATCCCAAATAAAAAAGGTGCCATACCTTCAATTGAAAAGTCCATAATGACATCCAAAGTTGTTATTTCCCCACAAAATCATTCACCTCCTCCATCTCCTAAATTTGTTTTGGGTCCCTACATCCCAAAATTCACTATCCCAATGCCTCCATTATCGCCACACTCTCCATCCATTCATCCACCTATCTTTTTGCATCCACCATCCCATGTGCCAATGTTGGTCCTGAACACCTTCCCCCATCACACATCCACTCCATCATTCCATCCATACACTTTCCAACATCCCATCCACTATCCCCTCTATCTCCCCCATCAAATCCGTTTAATCCATCCATTCTATTAAGGTTGTACCAACATCCGATGGTCACTTTACACATGGTCTCTTATTACCTCATATGGAACTTGATGCTTGAGTCCTTCATCCATCTCCCTATCAACTATCCTCTAAAATCTGCATATCCATCTCCCTATATTTATCCATCTTCATCCACATCCTAATCCGAAAAATACAAAAAAATCAAAAAATCAAAAAAAAAAAGAAAAAAGTTAAGAGATATTCATTCGTCCAATGGTGAAAACTTGGAAAACAAGCACCTTGGATAGGTACCCTAATGAAAACCTGGAAAATAGGCGTCATGCGTAAATCCCCCATTTAGTCTCCTTCCACGATTGGGGGAAACATCCACTTACACATTCCTTTCCTCCATCTCCTACATCTACCTATCTTCCGCATCCTATCCATCCTATCTCATTTATCCCACTCCCTCCATCTTCATTGTGATCTTGATAAATGTAGGGGAAAAACCTATATCCATGCTTTGGACATCTCTTGGCATATATTCCCCTCATCCATACACTATCATATTGTCCATGCATCATATCCACATCTATCTATCTTCCATTACTCATCTCACTCCCTTATCCACCCGTCCTGCTATCCCTCTTTCCTCATCATACATGACACATCTAGAGTGGGGGCATCTCCTTATTTATGATTGAGTCCTTGGAGACATCGTCCATCCATCCCTCCAATAAATCTTTTCCATCTCTCCATTAGGCCCATCCTTACCTCTCCATCCATTTATCCATCCAGTCATCCCTTCCATCAACCAAATCCTTATCTTCCTATTCTCCCATCCACTAGTCCTTTTCCATCTTTCAATCCTTATCCTCCCATCCATCTATCCATCCAATAATCCATTCCATCCCTCCAATTTTTTTATCCCTCTATCCACCTATCCTCGCATATTTCTATCTCCCCATCTTTATCCATCCATCCATTTCCCTCTATCTCATCATCCCTTGTCATTGGTATCTAGCTATCGGCTACCCCCATGAAATCCAATGCCATGCTATCATCATTCCTATCTATTTCTCACATCTTTACAATATCCTCTCAATCTTCATCTCACCTATCCATCCATTTCCCTCTACTATCCCTTGTCATTGGTATCTAGCTCTAGGCTACCCGTGTGCAACCCAATGCCATTCACATCATAATTCATCCCTCCTATCTATTTACCACATCTTTCTCACATCTTCATCGCTCATCTATCCATTGTCTCGCCTTTTGAATTCATATTCTAATAATCTAAATTACCAATCCCATCCCTGAGCTTCACATCCTACATATCTTACACATATCACCCATCGTCATATCCAATCCTGCAAGTCTATCTTGTCTCATCATATTGGCTCCATCCTTCTTTCCATTTATCTTGGTCATTTCATCATCCCTTATCTATTGTCTGACATCGGTCTCTGGTCGAACTACGTTGCCCCTGCGCTTTCACGTAGGCAAGGTCGATCATTTGATTCGCCCCCAGGGTTTTGTCTTTTGTTTGTCTTTTCCTCTTCCATCGACTGTCTTTGGCCTTGTGTCACACTACGTTTCCCCTATGCTTTCACGTAGGCAAGGTCAATCATTTGGTCCACCCCCTGGGCATTTTTTCCATCTGGTCTTTGTCATCCATCGAGGTCTTCATTTTCCTCTTTCTGCTTTTACCATGGTCTTTTCCTGAACTACGAGGGCTTTGCGCTTTCACATAGGCAAGGTTGATCTTTGATCAACCCTCGAGCCCTTAGGTCTTTAGGTTGAGTCTTGTGTCATGTCATCTTCTTGTATCATCAAGTATGTTCCCATCCGAGTTGGTGCTTATAAAACAAATTCATTCCTATCACGAGATCCAATCGGTTTCCAGTATCCTACGTCATGTTGATCAACCCATATATCCTCCATCTTTGGTCTCAACAGGATGTATCCTTCCTAACAGACCGCATCAACCCCATCCATCCTTTTGATCCTATGGCAAAGGACATTTGAAATTGATTGTGATCTTTTGATGATTTTGGCTTTTATTTATCATTTGAGCTCCCTATCATCACTTTTCATGGTCACCTTGATCCATCATATCACAGTGTGCTTTGACTAGTCAACATAGGGGCATATCCTACTCATTTCTTTGTTTTTTTCTTCTTGGTTGCCCCATGTAGTACCCACTGAGATCTCTGAGGTCTTGTGTTACACTGGCGAATCCTTTTGTGCTTGTGGTTATTCCAATACCTGGCTCGACCAAAGTCATCGTGACTTTGGGGTGTTGGGATAGCCTTCTTGTTTGTTGTGCTTGTTTTATGCATTAGACACTAATTCATCTTGGTTTACATACCCTGACGCCCGGTGTCTTATGCTATAGCAAAAATCAGTGCTCTAAGGATGGAAAATTGCATTAGGATTGCATTTCATTTTCCATTCCATCATCTTCCATATCTCCCCCATCCTCATCCATTCCAATAATATAATCACACTCTTGGTCTTAGCGTTGCTACAAGCCTTGATCCAATCATCACCATCATCATCATTATACTCTATGGGATGTATCCTTCCCTATCCTTGTGTTGTTTTGGGATGTATCCTTCCCTCATCAACAACATTCTCATCGGGATGTATCCTTCCCTACCCTTGTGTTGTTTTGGGATGTATCATTCCCTCATCAACAACACTCATACTCATCCTCATCCAAAGGTATCCTTCCCTATCTTTGTGTTGTTTTGGGATGTATCATTCCCTCACCAACAACACTCACCCTCATCCTCATCAGGATGTGTCCTTCCCCATCCTTGTGTTGTTTTGGGGTATATCATGTCCTTATCAAACAATGCTCCATCAACCCTCCGCCCAACCTGGCTTGTAGCTTGACTGGGGCAACATCATATTTGTCCTTGAGTCCATTTGTGCTCACTTTTCCCTCCCATTGCTTACCATCATTTCTTATCCATCGTCATCATCTCATCCCTCATCATAACTTTCATCTTGTCAAAACTTTCCTGATTCTAGGACTTTCTCTCTTCTTTCCATCTTCTTCTCTCCCTTCCCCCCCTTCCTCCCCCGGATCCACCCCGATGGAGGTAGGCCTTGGTTAGGGCGGACCCACCATTGCAGCGGGGTGGACCCACCCCTAGCCAGGGCAGCCCTGCCAGCCGGGGCAGCATCGCCGCCGCTAGCCATGGGGCACCGCTGCTAGCTGTGACGGTGATTGTTCGCTCTACTGTGGAAAACCCGCCCCTACAGCGGATGGTCCAAACACCTATAATAATGGTGCATATATTAAAGTGAATGTGTGGTAATTAATCTATGATTAGGATATGCACCACTTAATCTTGATTAAGTGTCACATCCTCCATAATCTCCTACTTGCCTCTAATATCTCATTAATTATCCTAATCGTGTGCTTGCACAACCTTAATCAGAATCATTAGCCATATTTGGCTTACCTTTTCTGGTCAACCTTCACACTTACCCTTTTTAGCCTGGACTCTCTTCCCCATGTGAATTTTTAATTCACATTTATTTGCCCAAGACTCCTCTCTTCCCCATGTGAATTTTTAATTCACTTTTGTCTTTCCAAGGTCTTCCCTATCCCCATGCAAGATTTTAGAAGCCTTGACTTGTCACTTCACATGTGCCAAGGGCTTATAGAACCTTAGACTTGTCACATCACCCACATGTGATAAATCTCCAACTTTTTGGAGACCCTCTCTTATCCACTAGATTCTTCCAATCATTGTGAATTTTTAATTCACTTTTATTCCTCCAAGGAATCTTCTCATCCCCCAAGGTACTTGTCCTTCTTCCACCTCATTTCCACATCATTCCACCCTAAGAAATCTCACATTCCACATGTCAAGATGTGAGGACTTGTGATTCCTCAACTCACCATAGCCCTTCATCTTGATCTTGTTGGATCAATCTCAACTGTTGAATTCTCTAGAGAATTCCAATTATCTTATAAATACCCCCTCATTTCTTCCATTTTGGGGGAGGAAGTCTTTTGCAACAAAACTCTTGCAAATTTACCATTTGAACTCTCATCCATCATAGCACTTAGCATTCTAACCCATCTTGCATCTTGCATCCATTCAACTCCATTGCCATCCAAGGAGCACACAAGACATCCAAAGATCAAGGGCCAACCAAGGAAAGAGAAGCACGAAGGTATAAAAAACATTCATTTGTTTATCTTTCTTTCATGTTCTCCATTTTCTTAGGCTAATCATTGAGGTGCCCTTTTATCTTGTTATTTCCTCTTGTTGCATTATTATTTTTTATATAGCATCTCACATTAGGACATAGCATTTTATTAGGATCACAATATGTGTATGAAAATTGTATAATGTGTATGAGTATGGTGCTAATGTGTATGAGGGTAGGGTGCTTATGTGTGTAATGAGAGTGCAATAGTATGGTGGAAGATGAATGAGAGGAGATTATGTTAGGGTTACTTAAATGGGAAGGGTACATTTGTTACCAAAAATGACATAAATGTTAAATTTGACTTGATTGACATTAGAAATGGCGCATAGGGTGAGGGTTTATAAAAATGATAGAAACTAGAATAACTAAGTTATTTTTTTTGGGTGTGATGTGGTTGGGAGGCATCAATGTCTCATGAGAGGATTCCAAATGCATTGAAGTTGAGGTGGCATATTGGTGATGATAAACAATATTTCCTAGGGGCCATTGGTTTATTCTACATCACCTATATGCCATAGATACAAGCACATAGGGTGATGATTACTATATTAACAGAGAGGTGGTATAGCAAGTGAAGCTCCTTATTACCGACTAGGGAGGTGACAATCACCCTCAAGGATGTCTGGAGGATTTTGTTGATCCCAATCTAAGGAAAGCATGTGGTTTATGATATGAATGGTGGGGATTTAGCACTCAATCAAGTGTTCATGATAGATGACCTTGGATAGAGGATTATGAAATCAATTTGAGCTTGGGAACATTTTGATAGGCTACCTATGTTATTGGTGGCTATTACTAGTAGTGTGTTATTCCCTGACAAGAGGAGTCACATATTTCCTATTGGATATGGAACAGTGATAGAGCGCATGATTAAGGATAAAGTTGTATATGCATGGGGTCCATGTGTACCTACTACCATGTATCATTATCTTTACCAAGTTGCATACAGACATGGGGCCAGCATAGAAGGTGGAGTGGTATTCCTTTGCATATGGGCATGGGAGAACATAATTTGATCCTATGACCATTGATAGATATTTAGCATGAGAACCTGGATTATTGTATGTTCATATTTATGATCAAGCTCTAACATATCATTGATTAGGAGATGTTCCTTATTAGTGATGGGTAATAGATGATATAGTTAGTTTTACCTAGAGACCTTGGAGGAATTGTGAATCATGGTCTGCCGATGGAGAGCATCTACCATATTCATAGAAGACCTATTATTTGATTAGGAGGATGATACACATTATCAAAATTTATTTTCCAGATAGAGTCTATAGAAAATTTTCGGATCAATATGATATACCTAATGATGAGGTGATATTTTCTCATACGTATAAAGAGATTATACATTGGGGACCCATTATTAGTTCAAAGATAATTATCGGATATTTTGAGGGGTTAGTATCGGTGCGGTGGATTTCATGACCAGATATTATTGATGCAAGGACTACACCAAAGTATCATATGTGGTGGGAAGAGATGAGATCTACATGATTGATAGATCTTGCAAGTGGTGATGGTAGAGGACAATAGGCAAGGATAAGTGGTGAGGAGCAGAGGAGAGGAGATAGGCAATTATGTTTTCGAGTTGGGCATGGTGATGATAGGAGGGATGGAGGAAAAGTACCCAATGTCTAGATAGTAGCAGTGCTGCCACTAGTAGTATAGCAAGAAATCCAGTCTTCATCAGTAGGAGAGCAAGTGGCATAGTCTCAACTAGTAGGAGAGAAGGTAGTAGATCATGATTGGGATGTTTAGGTTGTATCTCTACAAGAGCAAGTGCAAGATTTACAAGCATAGTTGGTGAGTGCATAGGCTCGGGTACAAGGTTTGCAAGCATAGTTAGCTAGTGTGATGGTGGAGAGAGATACAATATTTATTCAATTTTAGCAAGAAAAGAAGTTGTTACTAAGGATTTGGGATGTGGCACGGGGTCCCACTACAACAATGATCTCATGTTGAATAAACCGGATATTGAGAGGGGGGTGAATCAGTATCCACACAAACTCATTGAACAAATACTTAAAACTTTATTGCAGCATAGAATAGATTAAAGTAATAGTCTAACATTAAATTTCACAACACATGAACACCATATTTTACGTGGAAAACCCAATGAGGGAAAAACCACGGTGAGGATTAACTCACAGTATATAAAGTTGTATCAATACCGATAATAAGAGGCTCACTGCCAGATACAAAAGCTCACTACTTACAAGGACTTACTGTCCAAAATGGAGACTCCCTACCTACAAAAATAAGTAAACAAAAATGGCTAACCGCCAAAGTTGAACTGAGGAGTTACACCACATGTGCAGGTTAAGTTCCTTTGATGGTCAGTGTATTCGTTGATCTTAAACCACTGTTTGGATACTTTTCTCACACACTCTTCTTCTTGTTCTTCACATTTTCATTCATTGTACATATATATTACTTAACCTTCATTGCTTCATCGCTTTCTCATCTTCTAACCATCTTGTATATATACCCAATATATCTTCATGCATTGATTAGGTCAGCCTAATCGATGCAAATCATAACTTGTCAACTTCATATCAAGAGTAATTCACCCATGTCATGCAACATCATGTCGGCCAAGATTAACTTAATATTGAAATACAATCTCAAGAATCTATGCAAACGCATCACCCAATCATATGAATATCTAAGAGTACATGTGTACACGCTTTCAACCATTATAATCATTTTCCCACAATTGTAGATTGTATTAATTACCGGAGGAGATATGCAGACCAAATTACCAAAGATACCGAATCAAATACCAGATAGGATGAGCATAATATTCACACTAGTACATGGTATCAGACCAACATGGTGACATCAATGATAACATATGACAAACTTCCAACAATCTCCCCCTTTTTCATTGATGGCAACATGTGCGAAAATTCCAATTTCTCCCCCTTTCCAAAAACTCCCAAAATTCTCCAATTCTTCTCCAAATAACTCCCCCTTTGACATCAATGGAAAAGGGCACCAAAAATATGTAAACATGGTGAAATCTAGTATTCAAAAAGTCATAATTCATTCAAAAAAAATTAAAAATTTAAACAACCAATCCTTCAAACCAGAATGACACTTATCACTTGAAATACCTTTTTATACCTCTCTTTGATAAAAGGATATAATTTCTTCCATTCAAGGACTGCAGATTCCATTCTTGCACACACACTATCCAATACAACCAATAGTGTGAAGGAGGATGACCAATCTGTGGATGAGCATTGTTTCTCACAGTCTTCTGCATCAGAGAGTATTTCGGAAAGATGATCTAATCGGACCTCAACCACTTCCTTAAGAAGCCAGAATTTCTTCACTACGTCATCCCTTTTCCTCTACACAATGATCATTTCAGCCTGAAGTTCACCAATTCTTAGCCTTTCTTCCCCTCTTTGTCCTCAAAAAATATCAAATTTCTTTCCAATGTTGTTCACTTGAGATTCTATTGCTTCAATTCTGCTTCGAAAGTTATCAACTGCAGTAGGCCACTCGAGACAATACTTGTATATGTTTGACATTTATTTTATGCATTTCTTTGTTTCTGCAATTAGCTTAGATAAGCTCTGCTTTTCTTTAGAACAACTCTTTTAAACTAAATTTTCCAACTTACATCCTCTCGGACCTTTGAGCAACATTCTCTCTTCAACTATTTCAACTAAATTTTCAGGTAAAGAATCAGAAACAATGGATATATCAATACCTTTAGGAAGTAGATATTCAACTAAATCATCATCAATTTTAAGTATGTCAATGGGTGAGGCCATACTCCATACATCACCAGATTTCTTCATTTTTCCTTTTATTAACATGGACTGGATGCCTTCTAGATCAGAATATTTTGATCTAGCCAAAGATTCTTCTTTCTTTTCTTCAGAGATAGCAATGACATTTTCGGAGACAACTTTTAATTTCTTTGATTCTAGAGGGGAATCATTGGTGACTACTTCCAATTCTTTCATCCCGAAGGAAGAACCTTCCTCCAATCGACTCACCATGAGTTGGATGTTGTGGTTGAGTTTCTGATATGTGGTTGTCATTGATGTCAACACTATTAGCATAAATGTCTTTAAGGTTGTATATGTCGAGGATATTGACAAAATTGAAATAAATATGTTACAGGTTGTCTGTGAAGCAATGAAGATCAATATGGAGGAAAATTTGGTATGTTTTAAACTAGATGTTGTGGATTAAAGGGTTTCTTTTCAAACCTATCTAGTTTCTACTATGTAAGTTTCACAGGTGTACATGAAGATCTGAGGAAGTTATAATTTTTTGTGTTCTATCATCTATTTTGTTACTACAAATGGTGTTCATGGAAGAAGACAATGTTATGCTAGTAATTTGAGTTGTTGTATATGTTCCTGTGATGTTCGTTGATTTTTCTAGATCATGTTTTATCTGTGTTGCACGTCTCCATTGATCATTGTGCTCACGATCAAAGATTTCTCTTGTGTTTTCATGTTTTTCATGTTCATCGTTGACAAGGTGTTTCGAGCATTTTCTAGATCTTTGAGGAAGGATCTTTGAAGGTGTTTCATGTTTGAGGCTATCATTTTAGGTCCCTACTATGTTGTGGAAAAATTTGGTTGATGTGCATTGATAATTCTTTTTTTGGGGGGCGACAGTTTGCATTCATTCTATTATTTTATTGAAGCCGACATAAAGCAATGTAATTTCTTGTTGCGGATATATATAAGAGATTATTTATCTCATTTTATGTATGTGTGAAGTGAAGTGTGCAAATTCTATGTGCGAATAAGGTTCAGATCATTAGAAGGCAAAGCAGAGTGTGAAGAAGAGTGAAAGATAGTGAAGAAGTGTTCATGTGCTTAACTGAAACTATACTCGGGATTTTATAGATGCTACTCTTAATTCAATTCCTTCATATGGTTTTAATCTGAATATTTTATGTAAGATAGTGAGTCTTCCTTTGAGCAGTGAGCTCTAGGCAGTGCGCCTGAATGCATGTGTATTCCTCTTATATTATTCTTATACTTTTAATATGGTATAACTTCTGGATTAACCTCCACCATGATTTTTCCCCTAATAGGGTTTCCACACAAAAAATCTTGGTGTTATGTGTGTTTCTGATGTGTTTTTGATTCATTCTTTCATTTTTAATAATCAAATTTGATAATTAATATTAATAAGATTAATAAGTTTGAAATTTTGGGACAACTGATTCACCGCCCCCCCCCCCCTCTTAGTTGCTTGCCCTTGTGTTGCCGAAAGTTGGTATCAGAGCAGGTTCCTTGGAAGAATTTTAACAGCTTGAGGTGATCCAATATGGTGACATACAAGAAGGATACTCCAAGATTTGATGGAACAAACTATTCTTTGTGGAAGACTCAAATGGAGTGTCATCTAAGATGCATTGGTGAATCCTACTGGCACATTATATGCAATAGGTATGTTATGCCTCCAAATGGTCCTACTACTACTGCTAAGATTAGGGATGTTGAATATAACATCAAAGATAAGGAAGCTTTGTTGATTTCTTTGACTGATACTTAGATGACAAATGTTATGGATCTGAAAACTGCTTATGAGATTTGGAAAATTTTGGAAAATTTATATGAAGGTGATGCTAATGTGAAGATTGCTAAGCTACAGTGTCTAAAAGGAAAATATCAACTATTGAAGATGGAAAATGATGAGAATATTGTTACTTACATGCAAAGATTGAATGAACTTGTGTGTGGTCTCAAATGTGTTGGTGGACAGGTAGATGAACAAGAGATTGTTACTAAAGTGATTAGACTTTTCCTGATGCATACAAAATTAAAGTTGCATCCATTTGATGAGCTATGAACTATGACAAACATAACTAGAGATATGTTGGTTGGTAAACTTACTGCTTTTGAGTTGAGTGAATTTGGTGATGCCCTTCCTAAGATAGAATCTGCATTCAAAGCTACTACTTTCAGGAGAGACAAGCAGAGATATGATCTGAGTGAAAGTTCTTCTAGAAAGGTATTCAGATATGAGGAAGAAATGAGACAGATTGAAGAAGAAGAAAGAGAAATGAATGAGATTGAAGCATTTATTGTCAAAAGGGAAGCCATAGGAGAAGGTAAGTATAAAGGAAAGTTTCCTATTAATTTTTTTTTCTTGCAACAAGACAGGTCATTTTGCATTAAGGTGTCCTAAAAGAGTTCCTAAGCCAAGACCTTACAAGCCTAAATTTCAAAAAAAAGTGTTACTATGTTGATGAAGGTGTGACAGATGATGAATCTAACAAAGGGAATGCAAGTGAAGATGAGTTTGTGTTTATTGTCATCAAAGAAAATAGTTTTGTGTCTACTAAATTTGCTAGTTGTACAAATGTAGAGAAATTATTAGCCGCACGAGTTGAGGAAAAAGATGAATGGGTAAGTGATAGTGGACATTTACATCACGTGACAAGTGATAAGAGTAAATTTGTAAGCCTGGAGAATTATGATGGTGGTGTTGTAAGATTTGGTGATAAAAATGGTGGTATAATCTATGGAAAAGGATGTATTTCTTTTGATGGTAAGAATAATACTAATGATGTTCTTTATGTTGAAGGTTTGAAGCATAATCTTCTGAGTGTTGGACAAATGGTTGATAAGGGATACAATTTTCAATTCAAAGATGGAAATTTTAGCATATTGGGAAGTTCTGGAAATGTGATTGCTTCAGGTACAAAAAAAAAAAGGTAACATCTTTCATCTGAATGTTGGTAGTAAAAGTTGTCTGATTGCTCAAGTTGATGAAAGTTGGTTATGGCATAGAAGAATGTGTCATGTAAAATTTGACACATTACTTTTGATGGTGAGAATAATACTAATAATGTTCTTTATGTTGAAGGTTTGAAGCATAATATTCCGAGTGTTGGACAAATGGTTGATAAGGGATACAATTTTCAATTCAAAGATGGAAATTATAGCATACTAGGAAGTTCTGGAAATGTGATTGCTTCAGGTACAAAAATAAAAGGTAACATCTTTCATCTGAATGTTGGTAGTAAATTTTTTTTGATTGCTCAAGTTGATGAAAGTTGGTTATGGCATAGAAGAATGTGTCATGTAAACTTTGATAGTATTATCAAGATAAGTTCATCACAGGCATTAAGAGATCTTCCTAAGTTGGTGAAGCCTACTAATACCATATGCAAGGAATGTCAGCTGGAAAAACAAACTAGAATTTCATTTCAATGCAAACAACATTGTTCAAATGAATTGTTGGAGCTTGGGTATACTGACTTGTGTGGTCCTACTAGAATCAAAAGGCTACAAGGTTACAGGTACTTCATGTTGCTTATTGATGATTACTCTAGGATGATTTGGGTTAATTTCTTAAGAGAGAAATCTCAAGCTCTAGAAAATTTCAAGATATTTAAGGCTATGGTTGAGACAGAGACAAGTTTGAATATTAAGTGTCTGAGATCATATAGAGGTAGTGAATTCACTTTTGGTGAGTTTAATTCTTTTTGTGAAGAGAATGGGATAAATAGACAATTATCTGCACCATGGACCCCTCAAGAAAATGGAGTTGTAGAAAGAAGGAATAGGACAATTCAAGATGCTTCTAGAACTATGATGTTGGAAGGAAATGTCCCTCATATCCACTGGAGAGAAGTTGTGAGTATTGTTTTCTATATTCTTAACCGGATACAAATCAAAGGTAATACTGGTAAGACTCCTTTTGAGCTATGGTTTGGTCATAAGCCTACTGTTAGATATTTCAAAATCTTTGGGAGAAAATGCTATATTAGGAGAGATGAAGATCTAGGAAAGTTTTATGCTAGAAGTGATGAGGAAATATTTCTCGATTATTCTACTAAGAGAAAGGCCTACTGATGATACAACAAGAGAACAAAGAAAATGGTTGAAATTTTTAATGTTAAGGTTGATGAAGACATTACCAGACCCTCTAGAACCTGTGGATATGATTCTGATAATTAGAATGACAATACAAACAAGATTCAGACTTCAAATCAAGTTGAGATGACTTCGGTGAATCAAGAACAAGAAGAAGTAGAGACTGGTGAAAGTACAGAAGAGAGACCTCAAGAGCCTGAAATTCAAGAACACTCTAAAAATCCAAGGTATGTGAGATTGAATCATTCAAAAAATCAGATTATAGGAGATAAGAACAAAGGTGTTCATACTAGGAGAAGAATTGTAGAAGAATGTTGTTTAATTTCAAAATCTGAGCCAAGTAATGTCAATGAAGCATGCAAAGATGAATATTGGATTGAAGCTATGAGAGAAGAACTACATCAAATTAAGAAGAATAATACATGGATTATTGTTCCTAGACCTAAAGACAAAAATTTAATTGGAACTAAATGGGTCTTTAGAAACAAACTGAAAAAACAAGGTGAAGTTATCAGAAATAAAGCAAGACTGGTATGTAAAGGATACTCTCAGATGGAAGGTATTGACTTTGA
The DNA here is from genome assembly GCA_007115665.2 of Sequoiadendron giganteum. Classification (NCBI taxonomy): domain Eukaryota; kingdom Viridiplantae; phylum Streptophyta; class Pinopsida; order Cupressales; family Cupressaceae; genus Sequoiadendron; species Sequoiadendron giganteum. The sequence continues at coordinate 487,008,359 of CM021103.1, forward strand.
AGAAACCTTTGCTCTTGTTGCTAGAATTGAAGCTATGAGATTGTTTCTTGCTTATGTTTCTTATAAAAACTACAAAGTTTATTAGATGGATGTCAAATCAGTATTTCTAAATGGTGAATTAGAGGAAGAGGTGTATAATGAACAACTTGATGGATTTCAATTGATTGATCAGGGAGATATGGTTTGTCGGTTGAAGAAATCATTGTATGGACTCAAACAAGCCCCTAGAGGTTGGTATTCCAAATTAGATAAGTACTTGGTGAAGCTTGAATTTAACAAAGGTATTACTGATAGTAATCTATATTTCAAGATTGATGATGATAAAGATTTATTTGTGGAAGTATTTTTTGATGATATCATTTTTGGAGGAGATGATGGTTTGTGCATGAATTTTACTAATGAGATGTAGAATGAGTTTGAAATTTCAATGATTGGAGAGTTGAAATTCTTTTTGGGATTGAAAATTAATCAGGTAGATAAAAGGATCTTTATATCTCAGTCCAAGTATGTGAGAGAATTGCTAAAGAAGTTTGGTATGGAAGATTCAAAACCATTCGGTACACCCATGGTCATTGGATGCAAGTTGACACAAGATGATGATTCTCTGAAAGAAAATCAGACAAGATACAGATCAATTATTGGTGGATTGTTCTATTTGACTCAAACTAGACCTGATATCATGAATGTTGTGTGCATTGTTGCTATATTTCAAGCCAATCCTAAGGAATCTCATGTGACTGTTGTGAAGAGAATTTTTAGATACTTGAAGGGAATAGTTGATTTTGGCCTATGGTATCATAAAGATGATGACCTTAATTTAAGTGCCTTTACTGATGTTGATTGGACAGGAGATGTGAATGATAGGAAAATTACTAGTGGTGGTGCATTTTTCTTGGGAAAGAAATCAATTTCATGGTTAAGAAAAAAGTAGAATGTTGTTTCCTTGTCTACTGTTGAGGTAGAATATATTGATGTTGCTGAAAATTGTCCTCAAGTATTGTGGATGAAACAGATGCTGAAAGATATCAGATTTGTGTATGATGAACCTACTGCCATATTTTTCAATAACTCAATTGCTATAAACATTTGTAAGAATCCAGTTTTGCATTCAAAAAAAAAGCATATATCTATCAAGTACCACTTTTTGAGAGATAAATTGAGTGACAAGGAAGTCAGACTGGAGTATGTGCCTACTAAGGAATAGATTGCAGACATCTTTACTAAGCCTTTGCCTAAGGATAATTTTGAGTATCTCAGAGAGAAGTTAGGGGTGATTACCCCTCCTAATCAGAACTAAGATGCATAGTCTTTGCATCAATTTTTGCATTCATAGTCATATCTTGATCCGGATTCATGTTGTGGTGGTTGCTACTTAGGGGGAGTAGTCAAATGATTCAGATATGTGGTTTAGAGCTTGTATACCTTTTCCATTGATGTCAAAGGGGGAGAAGATTAATGTGAAAAACTATGAAAGAGCTAAAAGTAAGGGGGAGAAGAATAGTATGAGAAGAGCAATGTGTAAAGGGGAGATTGTTGGAAGAAGAGTTAGTTGCGTTGATGGTTTATTTTTCACATCATGTGTTGCCATCAATGCCAAAGGGGGAGATTTTTGGATATTGTGGTTGAGTTGTTGATATGTGGTTTTCATTGATGTCAACACTATTAGCATAAATGTCTTTAAGATTGTATATGTCAAGGATATTGAGAAAATTAAAATAAATATGTTACAGGTTGTTTGTGAAGCAGTCAAGATCAGTATGGAGGAAAATTCAATATGTTGTAAACTAGATGTTGTCAATCAAAGGGTTTGTTTTCAAACCTATCTAGTTTCTACTCCTTAAGTTTCAAAGGTGCACATGAAGATCTAAGGAAGTTATAATTTTTTTTGTTCTTTCATCTATTCTATTACTGCAAATGATGTTCATGGAAGAAGACAATGTGATTCGGGTAATCTGAGTTTTTGTGTATGTTCCTATGACGTTCATGGATGTTTCTAGATCATGTTCTATGTGTGTTGCACATCCGAATTGATCATTGGAGCTCATTAAATTTTGCAACGATAAGAAAAAAAATTTGCACGTACTTGCTTTATCCTCCAAGCTTTCCAAGTGCCTGAATATCTGTTTTGCAATGGGAATCATGGATTCCCACTCAACATCTTTCTTTCCCGGTAGTGATTTCAGAAACTAAAATACCAAACATGTAAGCAAGGATCCAAAATGAAATGGGTATCCTTCTCCTAGTGTCATTTGTATATTCTTGGTAAGATTTTCAAGAATTATCTTACATAGATCAAATTGTATGTTCTCTTTTACCATTTTATGCGCCAAATAAACTGCAATGGCCAAAGTAGAGCCTTCACGATTTCTGAAAAAATATTTCATAAGAAATGTTGCATGCAACATACCTAATCAAGGCATCACCAATAGTATCAATCAATAGTGCTCGGGGGTCCTTGTCAACTCCCATCATTTCCTCCACTTCCTTGTATTTTATGGTTTTTTGTCTAGGAAGATTTCCAATGCCACACAGTCCAGTAACCACTTTGATTGCTTCTTTCGAAATGAGATAAGGTTTGTCCAATATAATGCTACCATCCTTGAATTTATGCAAAAGGAAAAAGATAAATTCTTTTTCAGAAAACCAAGGAAATTCTCCCCATATATCCAAACATAGGGTTTGTATGTTTCGAAAATTGTTCGATTCCAACCCTAATTCCAACTTCTTTATTTTCTAATGATCAAATTCATCCATCTCAACTCCTTTCAACTTCAGAGGGGTATTTCCACTCGATCCTATTTTAGAAATCTCCATTATAGCTCTCAAAATATAATAAGAAAAATCTTCAGTTACCTTCCTCTACAGCTGCGAGATAGGGAAACTTTTGTCACCTGCTTCAAATATCCACATTGATTTCTTCGAAGGTATTCAAATTGCTTCAAAGATGCTTGAAGAAATTTCCAAGCACTCTACAAATTCTTTGAATGCATTTTGATGATCAAAATGATTTGTGAAATCTCCTTTATACTTTATCATTTTTCCCTTATTCGCATTAATTGCAAAAAGTTGACAAACTTCTCTTCCATCTATACTAAGAAACCCTAATTTAGTCTGCAAAAGAACATGCTTGCACCTTTTCTTTTGGTTTCTTTTGCATCACTTATGTTATGTCATCCTTTATAACATATCCATGTGCCAACACCTAACACATTGTATTTCCAAGGGTTTAATTGATTTTCTGATAAAGCTCCCCCTAAGACCAAGCTAGGTCTAATGCTCGGTGGATTCATCTACACCAGATGAGGGTACAGATGCATTAGTAGACTCGAATCCTTCTTTATTTTTCCAAATCTTGCTCATTTTTTTTCTTAACTTCTTCCTTATTAATATTTTCAACCATTTTATCACCTTCCACCGGAGCAGACTGCTCCCCTTTTTTATTTTTGCACACCTTAAAGATGTGTCTTGGTTTCTTGCAATAGTAATAGACTATATTTCTCTATCCTATTTGATTTCCATTCATCCATGTTCTACATTGATTCGCTTTATGTCCAAACATGTCACAAGTATAACAATAACCATTAAATGATTGATTCATCCATTTTCCATTGAACCTATTCATCATCATCTTTACCGAAGATCTGCACTTAGTAGCTTTATGTCCTATCTTCTTGCATGTATAACATTGTCTGGAGAAGGGACCATAAAACTGATTCAACCTACTCCTCCACTTAGTTGCCTTATGACCAAACTTATTACATTAAAAATAAACACCATTGAATGAAGAGTACCTTTGTGCATTTGGTTGTCTAATAGGTGGTTTCCTTCTAGAGTATCTTCTCTTCTCTCCCTTTTCTTGAGTCTTCTAATTATTTACTATATTTTAATTCTACATTTCTTCATCAGCTTCATTACCAAGGCCACTTTTGTCTTTAGAAGGTTTTTGTCCTTCTATCAATTCATCAAGCTTGGTGGAGCTTGTCTTGAAATCCTCTTCACAGAGTTTTCCTTTCTCAAGTTTTTCCTTTAGATTCATCACTTCCTATTCATGCCTACAACAAACATCAACTTTGATTTGTATCACTATTTCCAAACATTCTTCAACTTTCTTCTTTTCATCTATCTTCAATTTTAGTCTGGTATTCTCATCATTTGCTCAAAGATGATTCATCACTCACTTATTTGTATCTTTCCTTGAATTTATTTAACTAGTCTTTCAATTTCCTAATACATTCATTTGTTTCATCAATATTTTCCTTCAAGTCTCTATTTTCAATTTCAGCCTTGTCAATATTTTCAAGGGAAATTTGGAGCTCTTGTTTATCCATTTGTTCAATATGCAAGATCTCCCTCAAGTTTTTAAACTTCTCTAGAGGAACCAATTCTCTAATACCAATTGTTGAATAAACCAGATACTAAGAGGGAGTGAATCAGTATCCACACAAACTCATTGAGAAAATACTTAAAAATTTATTGCATCACAGAACAAATTAAAGTAATAGTCTAACATTAAGTTCCACAACACACGAACACCATATTTTATGTGGAAAACCCAATGAGGGAAAGACCATGGTGAGGATTAACTCATAGTATATAAATTTATATCAATACCGGTAATAAGAGGCTCACATCCAAATATAGAAGCTCACTGCTTGCAAGGACTTACTATCCAAAATGGAGGCTCATTGCCTATAAAAATAAGTAAACAAAATTGGCTAACCATCAGAGTTGAACTGAGGAGTTACACCACATGTGTAGGTTCAATTCCTTTAATGGTTAGTGTATTTGTTGATCTTCAACCACTATTTGGATACTTCGCTCACACACCCTTCTTCTTGTTCTTCGCATTCACATTCACTATACATATATATTCTTATCCTTCATTGCTTCATTACTTTTTCATCTTCTAACCTTCTTGTATATATACCCAATATATCTGCATGCATTGATTAGGTCAGCCTAATCGATGCAAATCATAACTTGTCGGCTTCATATCAAGAGTAATTTAGTTGTGTCATGTAACATCATGTCATCCAAGATTAATTTAATACAAAAATGCAATCTCAAGAACCAATGCCAATGCATCACTCGATCATATGAATATCTAAGAGTGCATGTGTACATGCTTTCAACCATTATAAGCCTTTTCCCACGACCGTAGATTATATTAATTACCAAAGGAGATATGCAGACCAAATTACTAGAGATACCAGATCAAATACCAAATAGGATAAGCGTGATATTCACACCAGTACATGGTACTGGACCAACATGGTGACATCAAAGACAATATATGAAAAACTTCGAACATCTCATAGATTGGATAGTATGCACAGGAGGTTATGTACTGCAAGGCTTTGTATTAGGGAGTAGTTCAACTAGATTAGTGAGCTCCTAGTTTCACATGTAGTAGGTCAAAGAGATCTAGATCACGAAGATTAATGAGTGAGGGCGTGATGGGGCCACCACCTCCTAGATCATTACCAAGGTAGAGTGGATAGTATGGAGAGAGAGGGTCACAAGCTCCAGGGCCATCAAGGTCACAACATCCTTCTCCTACCCATTCTAAGGGACGGATCTCTCTATAGATATGGGGATTTAGATGATGTGTTTTTTGTAGGCACATTGTTATTTTGGCTTGTAGGCATGATATATTATATATCTATATTTGATGAGCCCTTGGGTGGGATTTGGTTAGCAATGTATCATGACACATTATTTTTTCAATTTATATGGTGCAATTTTGGTGATGATATTTAGATATGTTATGCTATGGTATTTGGCTTCTAGTTGATTTTGGTATGTGATGATGTGATGGATAGACTAGATGTAATGCTATGATATTTTTGTATTTTTTAGGATGTGATGATGATGGCCTATATGACTTATGGATCTAATGGATGCAATGCATATATATGTGATGATATCTATATATGTGGTATACATATAGTGAATGATAGATTTTTCTATGATATACATTGGGTGATCCCACAATAGTGGGTTACAATTGCGTTGAGGAAGGGAAAATGCATTTTGGGTGGGAAAAAACTTTAGGGGGGTTCGGAAGGGGGGTTCTAGCAAACCCCCTTTTAATGGGTTTTTTTTTTTTAGTGTCATTTAAAGGGGGGTTCTAGCGAACACCCATTTTTTGCCCTTCTCCTCTTTAAACATTTTTTTGTATAATTTTGTGTTTCTAGGCTCACGTTGAGGATGAAAATGGAGGCAACTTCACATATCCAACTAGATGATGGTAGTCCTCAAAATGACATATCCATCAAGTATAATTTTAATATATTTTGGTTTTATTATGTATTTTTTTTAGTTTAATTAAACATAGGTTTTAGCCAAAAATCAATCTCTTTGTTCTGCACATGTGGAAAAATAGTATATTATCAAAAAAAGTTGAAAAATATCTATGCACTAGATATTGATGTCCTTGATCCAACAAAACAAAAATTGAATTTTGATACATACAAAAAAAGATGTGTTATCAAGTAAGCGTATGTCTAAATTGTAATTGGTTTGACTTCAAAACTTAATTAAGAAAAAAGTATTCAATAAAATAAAATGAAACCAAATGCATGCACTAGATATCATAGTTATGAATCTAAATTCGAAAAAATTAGAATTTTATCTTTCATAGAAAAAAAGATGTGTGTTAGCAAGTGCACGTCACTCTTTAAAAATGGTACTTATTGTTAAAAGAAATGAAATTTGATTCCAAAAATTTTAAACAAAATAAATTTAGAATCTACAAACAAAATGTCAGGAATCACTAGTTTGCATCATCTTCAAATTCCTCATGGTTTAGCAGCTATATGTGCCCAAAAGTGAATATATAGTTAAAAAATTCAATTCAATGTCAAGTTTGGTCAAAAAGTGTAACCCATTATTGTGGGATCACCCCATTATGTAGTTCCTAACATGTGTATGTATGCAGTATATATGGTTAATATGGATGTGTTATGCTTTGTTTTTGGTTGTGGCATGATACATGCATAGATTGAAATTAGTATAGTAGAAGATAATGAGGAAATTATTATTGTTGATTTATGTCACCTAATGGGATGAAAGATATATAAATGAGGTACATGGATAGAATAGATTAATGTTGATGGATATTAGAAATGATAGATATTGTGCTTTATATTTTATGCTATTTTTATCATCGTAGAGTATTTTATTATGTGGCAAGTGGATGTATGCACACCAAGGCATGATAAGCCATGGTGGCATCTATATTGTTTTGCCTAAATTTTTTGATATGTGACTGAAACATAGAAAAAAAGGTTTAATCTATTTGAAATGGGGAAAATGGGGGTATGATAGGCCTATCTTCCTATTTTCATTAGGAAATGAGATCCACACAAAGAATTGACTTGTAACCCTTAGGTGAGTCAACTCAATGAGGGAATCTATTGATTTCCTTATGATTGAGGATTGGTTATCCGCCTAAACAACACTTTTGGGATAAAAACTAAAAAATAGTAAATCAACTCAAAAATGTAAGCTAACACTTGGATTATTTAGATGAAGCATAAAACTATGAGAAATAGCAAATATCTAGCAAATTTGAGAAGGGTTAAATATTGTGCACCTGTCATAAAAGGCTTGTTTTGTGTGGTTGTTAGGGACTCATTCACCCATGGGTGAATGGGTCCAAGCCTCCCTTTTTAAAAAATCAAAAATTGAGATCTAAGTCATGTGTCTGCACTTCCTTCCTAAACTTTTGAATCCTCATTCCTGGATTTATACCTATGATAAATCTACAAAACAAAAAATTTGCTTGGTGGTAGATAAGGGTTTGCCTTGGCCAAACCCCAAATTTGGTAATTAAACCTTGATGAAAAGTATAGATTTGAAACATGAAAGTGTGTGCAAGCCCTAATCTTAAGTGTCTCTAAGATTGCTAAGAGCTAGCATGTAAGGAAACCCTATCCAAATGTGTTAGAATAAGATCCTAAAATGACACATGAACAATGATGAAGACTGACTTTGGGAGATGTCAAATCACCATAATAGATCATAAATCTTATAATACCATCCTTTAGGCGGAAATTAGAATGATAATAGAAGATGGAACCACTTAGAAAACAAGTCATTAGGCTTGGTTGAATGGCTTGGTGCATCTCCAAAAACCTAGAATCCATCATGATCCTCCATAGGCATCTATCATCAATCTTGGACAATGCTTGATCTTGTTGACAAAATGAGCTTGAAGACCTACAAAAACAAATAGAATTTCCAAGGCTTCAACTTTGAATGCTTGACTAATTCCTCCTTGCTCTTGAGTGTAAGCCCTTGTAATCTCATGTGAATATCTCTCTTGTCTAGTGAAAAATGATTGAAAGACTTAGTTTTATAGGCTTCCTTTCTAATTTTTCGTTTACTAAATCTTGAAGGTTGACACTTAAAATTTAAATTTAAGACCTTGAAATACCACCAAAAACATATTTTAATTTGAGTTTAAGAACTTAAAGGGGACCCATTCACCCATGGGTGAATGGGTCTTGACCTAAAAGTTCAATATTTAGATTATGTTGGGGCATTAAATCATTTAATAACATTTATTCAATGTGGGTTATATTGTTGGGAAATAATTAAAATAGGTCTTCGGATGCATAATAAAGGGTATTAGGGGTTATTAATGAGGTTTAAAAATGCATAAATTTAAGGTCACTAAAATAGGTCCAAAGTAAGTGTGAAATTATACTTTCACTTAGAAAGGAGTACAATTTATACACTACATTTACCCCCCACTTTAGCAGCCATATGACACTACGTGCATATGTAAGCTAAAGGAACTTGAACAATAAGCTTTGTAAAAAGGATAGTCATATGGATTTATTCATAAATAGGGAGAATGAAGCCCACAATGTAGTTGTCTGCAAAACCACAATGTTAGGAACTACATCCTGCAACACCAATTTGTTAGTTATTCATAAATCCTCTTATCAAACTTCTACAGAGAATCGACTTCGAGGGTAGATGTATGCCCCCTAGATTTTGCTTGCTTTATGGAGGTGGAATTGGGATAGCCATGAAACCTCATAGAATTTATTTGGTTCTAGCATAGCATAGGGTATTGTAAGTACAACACCACTTATTCATAGATACTGGATCTTATCGAGGATGAAATTACAAATCCAATGCAACAAACGGTGTCAAAAACAAAGTTCGTTAGCCCCCATTATGTTGATTTGAATGAAAATTGCTTTTAATAAAGATATAAAATAAAGAATGCTTAGTATATTTTAGTGAAAATAATATGCTTTTGAAAATAATTTTGACATTTACCTCTTGAAAATTTACCTTGGTGTAGAGTGATTGAAGATGCCAAAAAGATGAGCATACAGGCCTTCGAGACTAAAGATTTTATGTGATGAGGTGGCATAAGGCGAGCTCTGGCATATAGTGAGTGGATTCTTCTATGCTTTATCTTCACATTTATGTATTTATAGTATTTTTATGAACTTCTAGAATATTTTAGGACCCTAGAAAAAGTCGCAAAGCATCCTCTTCTATCGCAAAGTCTCCCACTTTGTTGCAAAGTGTCCCATTTTATTCTTAAGTGTCCAAAAATGGCTAAAGTGTCCAGAACCCCCCCCCCCCCCCCACCATCCAAAAATGGCCTAAATGTCCAAGTTGGTCACAAAGTGTCCTAGAGCAACTTTAGTGTACTTTTAATTATTTAATGCACATATTTAGGAATTTTAGTGATGATTTATTTATATTTATATTCTTTTAGGCCCCTCCTCGAGCTCATCAGTGTCTAGGAGGTAGACAATGTTGTCGCCTCTGAGAGAAAATTACCCAGCTTTCAGAGGAGAAGATTGATATTTTACATGAGATTGGATTATTTTGGGTAAACCTCATGCCACCTATGAGGTATCATGATGCCATTCTTATGGCACTATTAGAGAGGTGGGATGTAGATATGTGCACCTTTCACCTCCCGATAGGAGAGATGATAGTTACTCTAGAGGAAATTCACCACATCTTGTGGTTACCTATATGCAGTGAGATTGTCCATTTAGTAGAGGAGGAGTCACATGAGGAGATGTGAGAGGATATTGAGTACTTCCTAGGTCATCCCATCTGGGAGGTGATCGTCTGACCCTGCATCGAGCTCAGATGGCTACTATATGTGTGGTCACCATTACTGAGGTGTATCATGATCATTACCACTACACTAGTGTTAGTTCCTAATGACAAGGCATGTGCTTGGATGGAGAACTAGTTAAAATTCTACGAGATATGGAGCAATACCAGAGTGTGTATGCCTAGGGTTGCAACATGTTGGCACATTTATATTATGATCTAAGTCACTTCATCTACTAGGAGCTAGACATCATAGTACATTGTACACTCTTGCAGGTGTGGCGCTTCAAGCATATCACTTGTACCAGGCCAACAAACTATCCAATAGTGGTGGCCATGGGTTATCCATGGGCCTATGATTATCCTCTACAACAATCATGGCAGGATGGACACTTATTATATTGGAGGGTTAGATTCGACTATCTAGAGGATGATGATATATTCTGGAGGCCATACATCATGGTACCTCAGTGGGAAGATGTCACACACTAGCTATTTAGGATGCAACAGGATTGGTTTGTATTGGGGCGACACAATTATATGGTGAGACATTTTTACTATGATCGTGTTATGCAATAGTTCGAGCAGGTTTGAGTTCCACCTAGGCCACGACTGAGGTACCTACGGTCACCAAAGAGTTCCTCTTTGCTTGGAAACATTCGTTGTCTCACCATTGATGATGTTGAATTTAGTGATTCAAAGGACAAGGACCATGACATGTCCATAGTCTCATATGTTGACAATGTAGGTACCACATTGGCCTATAAAAAGTGGTGGATGGGAGCATGAATAGATCAAGTCTTTCCTATGCATCATCTTGCATGCAATGTGGGACCTCTTCTAGTTCATGGGGATGATGGGGATGATGGGGTCATCGATGGAGATTCAGAGGATGAGGTCAAGATACCAGATTTATTTCTTGATGAGGGTGATTATGATGACAAGGATGTCCAGCCAATGAGTGATGAGTCTGATGAGGCTCAAGCAGCCCCTGAGAGGAGAGATCACCTCTTACCCAAGTCACTAGAGCATGATTAGCAGTCGTAGCAGGCGTCGGGACTCATGAGCATGAGTAGGTCAACAATAGAAAACCATCCATGCCTCCTACACAACAGGGATCTGTTGTTGCATAGTGAGACTCCAACTAGTAGGCTGGAGACCTAACTGATGATGTGTTATTTATGCATTTGTGTTTATGTATATGGTTATTATTTATATATCATGATGTGTATTGATATATTTTATGATTTCCATCTTGCAGGGTTCATGCGAGAGTGGTGAGATCTCTATCCATGGGTGACTACAAAGATGGTTCCTCCTTTGGCCCCACATGAGGATATGCCTTCAAAGTACATGCCTCCACCTTCTATGGGGGGTCATGTAGATCTCTTTGAGCCTATTGTGAGGTTGAGGGAAGCATATGAGAGTGTGATGAGATGTGCTAACCTATCTACATCTAGAGAGGAGAAATTTGTAGGAGATATTTTAGCACTACATACTACATATGATGAGCTTTGAGCTTCTTGAGTTTTGATTGACAGTAGAATGGAGGTCGTTCTTCAGTCAAAATTCATGAGACTACAAGGAGAGGTTACTAGATTGCAGGGAGATAGAGACCGCAATGAGTAGGAGTGTGTCACAACACTCATATAGGAGGCTAGGGAATTTGGCGAGGTATAGGGCCTATAGGTATTAGTGAGATATGTCAGAAGATCATGGTCACATTATATTATCTCATGATGGATGCCCCCACCAGGCCCCAAGGGGTCCAACGACCATAGGCCACACTATCATTGTATTATTGATGATATGTATTTGAACCTTTTTTATATAACATATGAGAATTCATGTTTGTTTTATGATTTTATGTTGAATTGGATGTCAATGTTATATTAAATAGTCTTAGTAAGAATATTTAATAAATGTCTTTGTGATCTAATTTTATGTAATCTAATTGAAACAATTTTATTTTACATTAGATACTACATTGTGATTGAGTATGTTATGTTAAATTAAATGCACCTATGATCTAATTTTAGAACATTAAATGCACATAAGGATATAACTTAACACAACACACAAGATAAATTTAAATAGTATGCAAACTAAAGTAATAATCCAAACTTATTAAACAATTACTCTATAATCCAAAACACATAGATTGTTTGTCAAAGACTAAAGCAATGCAAGATAAAATAGAACACTATCTACTTAATTTAACAACACTACTTTAATATACATACTATTCAAGGGAGATGTTATTGTTGGCATATGGCTTCTAGTGTTTTCATTGATGGAAACCTAAGTCATTGATTCAGTTCGCACTTCAGTATTTGTCCATACCGGGAGATAGAGTGAAGAACAGGGTATTCGATTGAAATTGAATTTGTCAATCCATATGCATTACCAGTTTATTATTTTGGGTTGTGGATCTCAGGGAAGGTCATTGGGTATTTATAATATCTTATTCTTGAGTTTTGTGTCATCACATTAATTGGTGTACGAGTTAGGAGATCCGGTTGACTGATTTTTTGTTTAACAATGCTACAAGGTCGACTAAGTGAATGTGGCTTGTTGCGGATGTTCAAGGCGAAATTGTTTGAAGTATTTTCAGGTTTGAGGATTTTGTTTTGGTTCCTCACTATGTTTTACTTTGGATGGTGCGCATTGAAAATCATTTGTGGATTGAGTCGACGGCTGGAAAATATTTTATGTTTTAATAAATTTGACATATGGTTGATTAAATCTTTTGTTGCAGATATATATAAGTGGTCATTTATATCACTTTGGGATGTGAATTTGAGTGTGTTAATTATGTTGTGAAATTTATAAGGATAGTAGAGAGATTAGGCATAGTTTCACTTGTACATAAAAGGGATTTGTGATGTGAATGAAAGAAGACAGAGCAGAAGAGAAGAATCAGACAAGTAGGTCACATAATGCAACTGATGAGCTTAACCGGAACTATAATTACGCATTAGCAAATGATATTCTCTTAGTTCAAATCTTCTAGATATAATCCAAATCTTTTGTAAGATAGTGAGTCTTCGTTTTGTAGCTGAGCAGTGAGCTCTAGGCAGTGCGCCTGAATGCATGTGCATTCCCCATTTTTAAAACACTTATATTTGAGTACTCAAATTATGGATTGACCTCCACCGTGGTTTTTCCCCTAACAAGGTTTCCACGTAAAAATCCTTGTGTTATGGTTTTGTGGATGATTTATTTATGTGTGTTCATCTTTCTTTTGTTTCAATGTTGTAAGTGGTTTAAAGATCATATTAACAAAGTTAAATTTTGTAGAACACTGATTCACCCCCCCCCTCAGTGTTCCTTGATTCCAACAATTCGTATCAAAGCCTAGTTCTTCGAAATAAGTTTAAAAAATCGAGGTGGATCTTGGAATTTAATGGACTCTGATAGTCTTCAACAACAGCTTTTGGTGGCACTTAATGATCTTGATCAATCCAAAGCAGAAGTCTGGGAATTGAAAGAAAATCTTAAGGATTTTGAGAAATTCATTCAGACATTGAGGGATCGGATTATTAAGTCTAGGGAGAAGAGAAAGGATCTATGTGATCAGATTAAGAAAAAAGAGAGAAAAATTATGGATGATGTTCACCTAAATCAAACCTTAAAGGAAATAACTGAAGAATGTGAAAAGCTTGCTAGAGACAATGCTACCCTAAAGCATGAGATGGAATTTATGGTGATGAAGCTGACTAAGGAGATTGAAGAGAGAAAGACGAATGAGGAGAATCTTGCTCAATCCTTAAAAGAAATATCTAATGAATGTAGTAGAACTAATGGAGGATTCATTCAGTTGGAGATTGAATTGCAACAATCCATAAACAATGAAGAAGAGCTTGAAAGACATATTGTTATTCTCAAGGATGAACTTTCTATTGCAAATGAATACAAGGAGAAGTTCAAGATTATCTTAGTTAATCTTGATGATTTGACTCAAGGTCAGAAGAATGGAAATGAAAAGCAAGGTCTTGGATATGAGAAAGGAGAAAGTTTTGAATTTGGACAAAGGAATTTCAGGCAAGGAAATCAGATGAACAAAGCAAAAAGGCATCTGGTGAGATAACCTAATGCTCAAAAGTTTAATGGATACTATTTTTCTTGCAATAAATTTGGTCATATGGCTGCTCAATGTAGAAGTAAAATAAAATCTAGTGATCTATCATTCTCCAATCAGTGTTTCAATTGCAATAAGTTTGGTCATTATTCAATTGAATGCACAAATATGTCAAACAACTCTATCAATAGAAGGAATGTTAAATGTTATACTTATGGAATATTTGGGTATATTTCTAACCAGTGTAGATCAAGAAGAAATCAATGGAATGACTAGTTTGGACAGGGAAATGTTGTGTGTTACAATTGCAACAAATATGGTCACATTGCAAGATTTTGCAAAAACAAAAATATGGATAGAAGGGGTCCGACATACAAAGGAAAAAATATGCAGGAAGCTGATAAAGGAAAAGGGAAAGTGGATGTGGATGTAATAAGAGATCAGATGAAGAAGACATGGGTGAATAAGAGTCCCTCTATTGCAGGAAATGAGCCAGCACAAGAACCTACTTCTATTAATTCCTTCGGGAAATCATTTCAAGTCATCGGCCTAGGGGGAGTTTTTTAAGAAAATCCTCTTTTCCCCTATCTGTAGTTGGTGTCGTAATGCGGAAGATTGTAAACAGTTGTATTAATGATTTACATATGCATTGGAAAACACTCATAAATAAATTCAAGCAATTGAAGGTCCGTCAAAGAATTTTTATCTCGCTGACTGAGAGAACGGGGTATCTGGAACACCTAGGGAAAAAAGCATTTAATACAACAAAAGGTTAGGTTTGTGAGTTATAAAAATCAAGTTGGAACTCTCATTTGACACTTTATATCAAAGAAAAGAAGGAGAGCACTCTGCAATATAATTTTGAAAGTGTGAAGATAATTTGATGGTGAAACCCTAATCCATCGAGTACTTCAGTTGTATTGAGAAATTTCCATTTAATTTGGTGTACGGTTGAAGAACTTCTTTGATAGAAACAAGACATGATTATGGAAGATAAACTAGAACAAATCAAAGGAATGATAAACCTAGATGATTATAGTTGTGAGAAGGTTACAGTTGTAAGAAACATGTTCTCGCTCGATGAATTGAAATGGCTAAAAGAAACAAAACACAAAAGCTTGGATATTTGGAGTGAATTCCCCTATTTCGAGAACGCAAAAATCGTTAAGTTTATTCTGGACAGATTGAATGACAATATTCTAACTCTGGATAAACCCTACCATATCTTGAAAGAAGTGATTGGAACTGTAATTGAGTTATGCAAAGTTGGGGATGTACCGACAAAGAAGTCAATCTGAAATAAAGAATTTGAAACCCTAACTAGAGTAACTCGAGATCAAGGGGCATTAATAACCTCAACAATTAGGGATTTGGTGACAAGGTACATTGCACATGGAGTATCTTACAAAATATTTTTCAGAAATAGAGAAGGTGCAACTTCAGCAAGTGTGGTTTACATTTCACAAAAGATGATAATGGAAGATCAAGATTTTGACCTTTGTGGATTACTGAAAGATCAACTGATGGAGAAAGTACAATTGAAAAAGATGACAGATTACCCTTTCAAGTTTGGTGCTCTAGTTATATGTCTTGTGATGTATTTTTTGAATTTCTTACCGCTAAATAACAACGTAATATGGGAAGAGAGTGAACCAATTTGAAAGAAAATTTACATACACTCTAAAAATTTGGCAAACTATGATCAAGTATATGAAAGTTTCTTTAAAGGTTTGCTAGGAAATTTTGGCTCAATTGGTATTCCCCTTCCGGTAAGAGCACTTTAAATTGGTTCCTCCTCCAGTGAGATGGAGAGAAAGAAGAAAAGAGCAAAATAAATTGTTGTTTGTACTCCTCCAGCATGCAAGACTCCAAGAGTTGAAGGGAAAGGAAAAGAGAAGGTGATTGTAAAAGAGAAGGTGATTGTAGATATACCAAATGAGGAATCTAATAAGGAAACTGAGGACACGCAAAGAAAATAACTGGAAATAGCCGAACCGAAAAAAGAAAAGGCAATGATAGAAGAAAGTGAAGAAGAAGGTGATTTATTGTAGCTTATTCATGAGGAATATGGAATTCAGAAAATCGTAAACATATGGTCTATCAAACCTTCATATGAGTAGGACATGATTCTAAACATACTAAGTGCTCATCTTGTGCACAACCATATTAAATTAGAGACTTTACATAAAACGTTGCCAAAAGAGATGATTGAATGCATCAAGGAAATCGTGGACTCTAAGTCTCGAAACAGGCAATAAGAAGAAGTAATTTTACACCTGAAGAAGCAGTACAAATTATCACTCACCAAGCTAAAAAGGCACATGAATCAGCTAAGGCATTGCATAAACATAGAAAAAATCATCTACAACTATTGTATTTGATGGCCTCATGCAATCGGAAAGTACAAAGAAAAGTTAGAACAAATTGAAACAGAGTTGAATAGTATTGGACAAGACTTTAACATGTTTCAGGATCAAGATGGTACAATTAAGAAAAGGATTCAATAATTATAGACAAAACATACAAATGTTCAAAACACCAAAAACAGGATTGTTGACACCTTTTGGAAAGTGGAGGACATAAAAGAATGTAGACTAGAACAGTTTATTGAGATATTGAGGAAAGGAGGGATATTAGAAGAAGCCATCACTATTCTGGAATCCCTCGTCAAGATTATCAATCGGACATCTGAAAACAATAGTGTGATCATAATCACCAGGATTGTAGTAGAAGCATGGAAAAAATTTCTTCTAGAGATGAAGGAAAAAATTTCTTCTGGAGATGAAGGAAAAATACAAAATAATCTTCTAACACAAGTAGCATTTGTATTTCTTCAAAAAAATTGAACCAGTATTTGAATAAGTAAGTTTTTGGTTACACTTCAAAAGGGAATACTGTAGGAATTTTATTTTTTTTTTGGTTTGTCATTGATGTCAAAGTGGGAGAGAGAGCAATGAAAAATGCCTTATCAAATTCAAGGGGAGTTGTGTCAGCTATGACATTTTGAAGTCTTGAAGGATTGCGGTATGTTGGTTCCGACACTTAGTCATTTTTCACTAAGTGTTTCCACCAATGCCAAAGGGGGAGATTGTTGGCATATGGATTTTTGTGTTGTCATTGATGGCAACCTAAGTCATTTATCTGGTCTGCACTTCAATATTTTTCCACACCGGGAGACAGAGTGAAGAATAGGGTATTTGACTAAAGTTGAGTTTGTCAATCCATATGCATTACCAATTTATCATTTGAGTTGTGGATCTCAGGGAAGGTCATTGGGTATTTGTAATATCTTATTCTCGAGTTTTATGTCATCGCATCAATTGGTGTACGAGTTAGGAGATCCGGTTGACTAATTTTTTGTTTAACAGTGCTAGAAGGCTGACTAAGTGGATGTGGCATGTTGTGGATGTTCGAGGCAAAACTGTTTGAAGTATTTTCAGGTTTGAGGAATTTATTTTGGGTCCTCACTATATTGTGGCTGACTTTGGATGGTGCACATTGAAAATCATGTGTGGATTGAGTCGACAGTTGGAAAATATTGTATGTTTTATTAGAGTCAACATATGGTTGATTAAATATTTTGTTGCAGATATATATAAGCAATCATTTATATCACTTTGGGATGTGAATTTGAGTGTGTGAACTATGTTGTGAAATTTAGAAGGATAGAAAAGCAATTATGCATAGTTTCACTTGTGCATAAAAGGGATTTGTGATGCGAATGAAAGTAGACAGAAAAGATGAGCAAAATCAGACAGGTAGGTCAAAGAATACGACTGATGAGCTTAGCCGGAACTGTAATCAAGCATTAGCAGATGTTATTCTCTTAGTTCAAATCTTTTGGATGTAATCCAAATATTTTTTAAGACAGTGAGTCTTCTTTTTGTGTCTAAGCAGTGAGCTCTAGGCAGTGCGCCTGAATGCATGTGCATTCACCATTTGTAAAACACTTATATTTGAGTACTCAATTTGTGGATTGACCTCCACCATGGTTTTTCCCCTAATAGGGTTTCCACGTAAAAAAACTTTTGTTATGGTGTTGTGGATGATTGCTTTATGTGCTTACATATTTCTTTTGGTTCAATTTTGTAAGTGGTTTAAAGATCAGATAAACAAAGTTAAATTTTGCAGAACACTAATTCACCCCCCCCCCCCCCTTCTCAATGTTTCCTAATCCGAACAATTATACATAGTACCGATGAAAATATGTTGCATTGATAGGCTCTTTGAGAGGTGTACCATCTATTTCTATTAATGTGTATGCTCTAGACCCATAACTTTTGTCTATTATGTAAGGTCCTAACTAGTTAAGGTTGAACTTTCCTTTTTCATTCAAGGCAGCATTGACATTACATTGATTCTCATATAACATAAAATCACCTTTATTAAAATCATGAGGAATGGCATGATCGTTATAACTACATTGCATTCATTTAGAATAAGCTTGGAGATGCTCAAGATCATTAATGTGTTATTCATCAAGAATTTCAAGTTGATGCAATCATTTCTCTTTATAGGTAGTGTCATTAATAAGCCCTCTAAGAGAAATTCTCAATGAATTAATTTCTAACTCTAAGGGCATTATTGCCTCAGCACCATAAACAAGGTTATAGGGAATGTTTTGTGTAGATGTTCTAATACTTATACGATAGGCCCACAATGCATAAGTTAATTGAGTGTGCCAATCTTTGTTGTGTTTACTTATAGTTTTCCTTAGGATTTTCTCAATAGTTTATTAGTTGATTCCACTTTACCATTTGACTGTGGGTAATATGGTGTTGAGAAGCGATGTTGAATATGAAAGGTTTCCAAAAAATTCTTCATGTCATTGATTTAAATGGAGTTCCATTGTCCAAAACTAATGCAGAAGGAAGACCAAAGTGAGAAATAATGTGTTCCAAAATGAAATGACATATTGCATCAATGATTGTGGAACTATTTGGGATAGCTTCTACCCATTTCATGAAATAATTTGTTGTGGTAATTATAAATTTATGTCTAGTGAAAGAGGGCGGTAATATTTTTCCAATAAGACCCAGACCCTAAACCAAGAATGGACAAATAGGACTTGGGCACAAAGCTTGGAAGAAGGAACATGAATCAAATTATTATGCTCTTGACATTTATGGAATTTCTTAACGTGAGAAAAATAGTATTGTTCCATATGTCTCCAATAATATCCTATACAAATTAAAGTTTTAACTAACGATCTTCCTCCAAAATGCCCCCCATAAGAACCTGCATGAGCTTCCTCAAGGGCTATAGGGATTTTTGATTGTTTAAGACATCCAAGAAAAATACCATCAAATGATCATCTATATAGAACATCCGCAAGAATTATGTATCTAGATGCAAGTTTTCAAAGACAAGCTCTAGTGTTTTTAGTTGTTGGCTCAGGAAAGGTACCATATTTTAAGTAGTTGAATATTGTTGTGTACCATTTAGTAGATTTTTCAATATCAGTTAATAACACTTCTTTGATCTTATCGTCTATTGATGGTTTTGTAATCGTATGGACTATAAATGTGAATTTTATAGAAGGATCTTCAAGAGATACAAGGGAAGCAGTGCTTTCCATTGTATTTGCATGTTGATTATCCTTTCGTGGTATGTTGTCAATGGTATATGATTGAAAGCATTCTAATAACATCATTGCAAGGTCCTTATACTTGGATAACTTGTCATGTTTCGCTTGATATGAACCATTTATTTTCTTAACGATTAATTGAGAGTCGCCAAATATCTGTATTTGTTGAACACCAAGAGCTAAAGTTGTGCGTAATCCAGTAATTAAAGCTTCATACTCTATGGTGTTATTTGTGCATAAGAATTTTAATTGGTACGATAAAGGAATAGGCTTTCCAGAAGGAAGAATTATTATAACCCTTACTCCAAAGCTAGTTCTACACTTAGATCCAACGAAGTACAACTCCCATGTTTCCTTTTTGATAGTCAACATACTTTCATCTAGGAATGAGACCATATTAGGTAACACTAATGGAGAAGGAGAATCATCTAGGTGGTCGGTTAAGGCTTGTCCTTTGATTTCCTTTTGAGAGACAAATTTAAGATCAAACTCGATTAACAACATAACCCATTGAGCTAAGTGTCCTAATAAATCAGTCTTAGCAAAAAGATGATTTAAAGGATCAAACTTTGTCATCACATGAATTTTTTCATTTAGTAAGTAGTGTCTCAATTTACTAGTAGAAAATACAAGAGGCAAATATTACTTTTCTATCATTTCATATTGAGTTTCATAGTCAATCAGAGTTCAGCTAATGTAATAAACAAGATGTTCTTTACCATTATTATCTTGTTTAGCCAACAATGTTGGTAAAGCATGGGCCAATGGTGTTTTATAAAGGATAAATGGTTTTTCTTGCATAGCGGGTTGTAAATTAGGAGTTGTGAGGTATTCTTTCAAAAATTTCAAAGCTTGTTTACAATCCTCATGTCACTTAAATATTGATTCCTTCTTAAGAAGTTGTGTGAAGGGTAATGTTTGATCCACTAAGGATGCTACAAACGGTGGATAGCTTGAATCCTTCCTTGTAAAGTACATAATTGAGAAATGTTTTTTGGAGGTCGCATGGTAATGATAGCATCAATTTTATTTTTTTCCACCTCAATGACTCTGTGGGATATTATAAAACCTAAAAATTTTCCACTATCCACACCAAAGACACATTTTTTTATTCAATCTCATGTTATACTTGTGCATTCTTTCAAAGATTTTTTGAAGGATTTTAACATTGTCTTGAAAAGTTAAGGATTTGGCTAGAATATCATCAACATAATATTCCACAACCTTATGTATGTAATCGTGAAATATCAATGTCATAACTCTTTGATATGTTACACCCACATTCTTTAATTCAAAAATACATGACAACTCAATAGAATGTTCCCCAAGGTGAGGTAAATTTCATCTTGTATTGATATTGAGGGTTAATAAAGATTTGATTATATCCAAAAAAATCATCTATGAATGACAACAAAGAATGGCTCATTGTTCAATCTACTATCATGTCGATATTAGGAAGGGGAAAGTCATCTTTTAAAGATTATTTATTAAGGTCTCGAAAATCCTTACACTTCCTAATACAATTATCAGGTTTTTCAACCATGACAATGTTTGAGATCCATGGAGAATAGTCAATAGGATGAATAAATCCAGCTTTGAGAAATTTTTCAATCTCAACTCTAATCAATAAAGCTATCTTAGGATTCATCTTACGTATCGTTTGTCTTACTAGTTTAGCATCTTGTGCAAGGACTGTGTTATGCGTAACTATTTTAGCATCAATACCTGACATATTTGAATAAGTCCAAGCAAAGAGTTCATGAAATTCATGTAGTAATATTGCATGATCTTCTTGTCCGTCCTCATCATGGAACTTTCCTATTTGAATCATTCTCACTTCATTAGATGTGTCCATCAGTATGTTGATTGTATCTCCCATAGTTAGTGCACTTTGCCTTGGAACTTCGAGAATGTCTTCTTATTTGTCTTGTTTAATGTCACTTGTCTTCTTTTCTTAATTAACTTCTTTGGTACTAACCATGGCACAAGTGAATCCTTGTTTTTGGTGGGAAGTTGGTGACTTGTCTTCTTTTCCTATGTGATAGGCTCTATAGGAACATGGATGCCTTCTTCTTTCACACCACATCCTTTTCCATTGTAACCAAGTTGTTTCAAGAGCTCATAACCTCTTCCATAAAGCCTTTACATTTCTTTCGGATTTGGTGGTTGTTCATAATCAACTTCATCAAATTTTGTTGTATAACTTGTCTCTTCTTCTAAAGTGGTTGAAGTGGATGCTTTTGAAGGTTCTTTGAAGTTTTGTATTGATATTACCACTGGTTTTTTTCCCTTTTAAGAATTTTTTGTTATGATCTTGTATTCTCCCATGAGTGTAGGTGTAAAGTCTAAGGAACCCCAATCATCGTCCAATATCCTTGTGACTTCCTCGATATTCTTTTCTTTTTCTCTCTTGCACAAGTTCTAATTTTCTAGTTGTTGTTAATGTTTTCAAAGGACTTTCCTTGTCTTTCTCGGTGTGCAAACAACTTTTGGGTTCAAATTCATCCTTGATTGTGTACACTTGGTTGTTGTAGACATGCTTCATTATATGATGAAGGGTTGAAGGCATTGCATGCATTTCATGAATCCATGCTCTTCCTAAAAGAATATTAGATGACAGATCTTAAGGCATAACATGGACAAGAGTTTGCAATGTAGTCTTTCCAACTTGTATGGGTAATGTGATCACACCAAGCAATTTTTTTCCTACTATATCAAACCCACAAATAGACAAAGAATCAGGTTCAATCTTAGTTTTATCCATTCCAATCCCATCCAAAAGGCTTATGCTACACACATTAAGGGTTGAGCCATTGTCAATAAGGGTTCTCTTTATTCCACACCGATTAATGATAGCCACTATCATGAAAGCTTCATTTTTTTTTTGTACTTCCAAAGAAGGTAGCTCACTTTGGTGAAAAATAATGTCTATATTAACAAAATTCATTCCTTGAATTAGGACTACTACATCATTTGGATTTGCACTAGGAGGAACCACAACTTGTTGCAAAGTTGTTTGAAGCATGCTATGGTAATTACGTGGGGCTTGAATAATATTTCATAAGGATATCTTAGCAGGATTATTTTTAAGTTGTTCAACAAGGTCATACTCCTTTCCACTATGTAAAGGAAAACGAGGAGCACTAGGAAAAATAAGTTGAGGTAATGGTAACGAAACGAGAGTGGTTTGTGGTTGCCTATTGTTCGTTGTATTATATGTGTGAGCAAAAGTATTATAACTTGACTGTTGTGAAACATAATATTGTTACTATTAAGTTTCCTTGTAAAATTCAAGATATCTCTGAGGGATAATGGTTTCTTTTTAGGTGCTCCTATGATAAAAATAGGCTTTTTTTTAACTTGAGGATGATGTTAAGGTGGGTAGATTGTGAGTTGGGGTGTTATTACATTAACTTCTCTTTGTTTTGGTGTTTTATAGCAAGCCTTAGTGGATGAACCTTGTGAGATGATATCCTCAAGGCCTTCGTCTAACATGTCAAAGTCATCGCTACTAAAGGGCTTGATGGATATGTTGACTCAAAAAAAGAGATGTGACATGATTGAATGACTATACTTTCTCCAAGGGTTTCATTAGTTTGTCCTTGTTTTGTTTGATGTTTTTGGTTTTTTTTTTATGTTTTCAAATGATTGTAAAATGTAAACTAATCTATCTAAGCTATAAAATGATGCTGAAAATAAAGGAAAAGTACATAAATCTAACACTATATATAACTAAAACATGCAAGAATTTTTTCCAAAATGTTGCAATATTTAATTAAGGAAGCAATTACTTGAATGCACAAAACAGGTTGTTTTAGCAAATCAATGCCAAGATCTGAGAACAGGAACATAAAGGAAAAATAGAAGCTAAAGATCACTGAGAAAATTGTCTAAAAGGCTTGTACAAGGACTCATTCACCCATGGTGAATGGGTCTTTACTCAAGTTTTTTAAAATTGAATTTTTCAAAATTTGAGTTACTGTGTGATTTATGTTCCTGGTTACAAACTGAGAGTTTTGTAATAGGTTTTTCCATATTAGGGTGTCTAAATGCAATTTCAAATGAGAGAAAATGGTGGAAAAAGTCATTATGTTTAGAATGTAATTTGAACCCAAATCTGAGCTTAAATGGTTGAATAATGATCTCGATGCAAGATGAATGCAAACCTAAAGAAATTTTTTTGATTTTCTATAAGTTAAGTGATGCAAACACGTAAAATTAAACCCTAAATGCAATGTTCACTAATGCAATTTTAAAAGAACCCTAAATTTAATGCAACTAATGAAAATCTAATGCAAAATTTTGATGAAAAACTTAGATCTAGGGTTGAAATAGACTCCGAATTTTAGAATTTTATTGTACAAAGTCATGTTCAGCAAAACGAAACATAGAAAATTAGGTTTAATCAACTTGAAATGGGGAAAATGGGGGTGTGATGGATGTATCTTCCTATTTTCATTAGGAAATGAGATCCACACAAAGAATTGACTTGCAACCCTTAGGTGAGTCAACTCAGTGAGGGAATCTATTGGTTTCCTTATGATTGAGGATGGGGGTATCAATCTAAATAGCAGTTTTGGGAGAAAACTAAAAATAGTAAATTAACTCAAAAATGCAAGCTAACACTTGGGTCTTGTAGATGAAGCATAAAACTATGAGAAACAACAAAGATCTAGCGGATCTGAGAAGGGTTAAATATTGTGCACCTATCATAAAAGGCTTGTTTCATGAGATTTTCAAGGACTCATTCGCCCATGGGAAAATGGGTCCAGGTCTCCCATTCTGGAAAATCAAAAACTGAGATATGAGTCATATGTCTGCACTTCCTTCCTGCACTTCTAAATCCTCATTCTCAGATCTATACCTATGATAAATTTGAAAAACAAAAATGTTATTTGGTGATGGATAAGGGTTTGCCTTGATCAAACCCCAAGTTTGGTAATTAAACCTTGAAGAAAAGTATAGATTTGAAACATGAAAGTGTGTGCAAGCCCTAATCTTAAGTGTTTCTAAGATTGTTAAGAGCTAGCATGCAAAGAAACCCTATCCAAATGTGTTAGAATAAGATCCTCAAATGAGACATGAACAATGATGAAGACTAACTTTGGGAGATGTCGAATCACCCTAATAGATCAAAAATCTGATAATATCTTCCTTTAGGTAGAAAGTAGAATGATAATAGAATATGGACCCACCTAGGAAAAAAGTCATTAGGCTTGTTTGAATGGCTTGGTGCATCTCCCAAAACCTAGAAACCATCATGATCCTCTATAGGCAGCTATCATCAATCTTGGACAATGCTTGATCTTGTTGACAAACTGAGCTTAAAGACCTGCAAAAACAAATAGAATGTTGCTCCAAGGCTTCAAATTTGAATGCTTGACTAATTCATCCTTGCTCTTAGTTGTAAATCCTTGTGATATCATGTGAATCTCTCTCTTGTCTAGTGAAAAATGATTGAAAGACTTAGTTTTATAGGCTTCCTTTCTAATTTCCCGTTTATTAAATCCTGAAAGCTAGCACTTAAAATTTGAATTTAGGACCTTGAAACACTGCCAAAAACATATTTTAGTTTGATTTTAAGAACTTAAAGAGGACACATTCGCCCATGGGTGAATGGGCCCTAACCTAAAAGTTCAAGATTTAGATTATGTCGAGGCATTAAATCAATTAATAAAATTTATTCAGTGCGGGTTATATTGTTGATAAATAATTAAAATAGGCCTTGGGATGCATAATAAAGGGTATTAGGGGACCATTAATGAGGTTTTAAAATGCATAAATGCAAGGTCACTAAAATAGGTCCAAACTAAGTGTGAAATTATACTTTCACTTAGAAAGGAGTACAATTTTCTACACTACAGTGGCAAGTGGATATATGTACACCAATTTGAGACAAACCTTGGTGACTTTAGTATCATTTTCCTATACGAAGACACAAAAAACAAGGATTGTTTTTAAATATACTAGACATGATGGAACCTTTTCAAAATATGCAAGGGAGTTCAAAGAGTCACAGCATGATAACCGTAATGTATAAAGGTGTTTAATGACCTTATATACATAGGGAAATTGATTGATGCTCGAATCTAGTTCAATACACACAAGGATCATATATGTCATAGCAATGCTTAAATACATTCCACAAACACAACATATGAAAGCAATGGAATTGCCCCATTCTTGCCCCTCTAATCATTTTGAGATATCCTTGAGGAACATTGGAATAGGACAATAAGATAAATCAAGAAATAAAAAGACTCAAAGACCTAACAAATAAACAACTATCAAATTTTATTACCAAAAATAATTTGATCAATAGTGGATAATGCCCATTGTAGGAAGGATGCATTTGTTAGGACATAATTTATTGGATAAAATGTTAAAAGAGGGTTTGAAAATCGATCACTAGGTTGTAGATATTTTAGCCAGAGTCTCCTATTTGTGATTGTTTTGTGAATTCTCAATGTCCTTTGGGTTTTACATAGTTTTTTTTTGCTTAAATCTCTTGTTTAGTAAAATGGCAATTTATTGGTGTTATGGTGAATGAGTGTGATGCAAGTTTATTATGGAACGTTATGAATGATTTTTTTATTAAGGATGGTATGAAATGATTCTATGGAATGTGTGAAAATTCTCCCTCTGATATTGACTTCAAGGATCTAATCTAAACACTAGGTCAAGGAAATGCCCCTAGTTAGGAATAGGACTTGTTATTAATGGCATGGACGACATGAAATTATTATGAGGTGGTGCCCTAAAGTAGGTTGAATGATCCTATTATCAACCGGTATCAAGCCATGATAGGGGTGGTAGGTGTATGAAAAATATTTTTATTATGGATGGTGTGGATGAAAGCACTAATAGATGGTGGAAATTGGTTTCTACACATGGAGCCTGTAAACAAGTGTTCATCATGGTACTTACCAAAGTGACATCAAAGTGGTTTTCACCATAGGGAAAATTATTTCTCTTTACTATTTTTTTTTCCTATTTTTCAATTAAGATACTCTAAGGATCAAGCATAGAATTTCTTTAGGTGAGTGTTATTGATAGGCTCATCTAACAATTCTCCTTCAAGTGTGGCAAGTTGGCACACTCATGATCCATAAGTTGTTTTGATGACAAAGGTTCCTAGCTAGTTAGGTTCAAATTTCCCTTTCTTCTCATGTTCTTACTGATTCTTTTGATTGTCCTTAAGTACCTAGCCTCCTATCTCAAACATTTGTGAGATGACCTTATTGTAACTACAATGGAGATGGTTTGATAGACTTGTAGGTGATTGAGTGTGTTGATATGTCATTCATCTAGAAATTCCAAGTCATGTAGTATGGAATCTCTATACTCTTCATCATTAATGATATTATGTAGGGAAACTCTAAATGATAGGAGCTCGAGCTTGATCAATAAAATTGCTTCAACTCCAAAGACTAGGGAATACGGGGTGGTACCTGTGTATGTGTGGATTCTAGTTTGATAAGCCCACAATGTAATGCTAAGGTGGATGTTCTAGTCATGGCCAACATCATTGATAGCCTTTTTGATAATTTTCAATATGGTTTTATTTGATTTCTCTACTTGATCATTATTTTGCAGATAATAGGGGGTGGAAAAGTGGTGTTGAATGTGAAATTTATTGCATAGCTCACAGACATCTTGGTTCTTAAATAGTCGACCATTAATAGTGACAATAATTGAGGGACTACTATACTGACAAATGATAGAGTTTAGGATGAACTTAGTAATTTTCTTTCTAGTGATGTCAATTAGAGGAATGGCTTCAATCCATTTCATGAAGTCTTCCATGGCTATGATAATGAATTTGTGTGTTTTTATGATGGGAGGTGGATTTTTCCTACGAGTTTGATCTCCTAATGAGAGAAAGGCCATAATGTGGTGATTTCTTGAAACTCCTGAGTAGGTTCATGTATAAGATCGCCATTTTATTGACACTTGTGATATTTGCAAGAAAAATTATGGGAATCTTATTCTATTGTTGGCCAATAGTACCCAATTCTCATTAATGTCTTGGCTAGATTTGGACCACTAGAGTGTGACCCAAAAATGCCATCATGTACCTCATGTAGGGAAGTTTGTGTTTCTTTTTAGTTAAGAAGCTGAAGGAGAGTACCGTCAAATCTCCTTCGATAGAGTGTATCACCTAGAATGAGGAATCAAGATGAACATCTAATGAATTTTTTTCTCTGGTTGTTGGATGAATTGGGTGGAAGGTTTTGTTGATGGAGATAATCGTATATGTCTTGGTATCAAGGAGAGTTGGGGAAAATGATATGGAACACAAGCTTATACTATTGAATGTAGGGATCAAAATTTGTTCCAAAGAGATTTCACATTGTTGGGCATTGTGGGGCATATCCAAGAGAGATCCAATGGTTGCCATGGAATCTATTGCTTTGTTGCTTAATCTAGGAATCTACTAAAATGTGATTTTACTGAAGTATTTTTTGAAACTATCTACCATTTTCTTATAGGGTAAAATTGTATCATCTTTGGTTTGGTACTCAATGTTCACCTTTTTATAAGAAACTAGGAATCACTATAGACGTGTAGTTCCTTAAGTTGTCATTATAGTGTTGTCTTGAGTCTTGTGAGTAATGCTTCATATTTAACAATATTGCTTGTACATGGGAATGCCAAACGATACAATTCAGGTATGCAATCACCTTGAGGTGTGATGAATAGTATACCTACTCCTGATCCATGTTGAGCATATGATCCATCAAAGTAAAGCTTACATGTCTGGGTAGGGGTTACTATGAATATTCCTTCACCTAGAAAATCTGACACTAGCGGGTAATTTGTTGTCATAGGAACATCAACTAATTGGTTTGTGATCACCTGCCCTTTGATGGCCTTTCTATCTACATATTCAATGTCAAATTTTCTCAAGGAACATAACCCATTTATCCAATATCCCTGTGAGTGGTGTCTTGCTCAACAGGTACTTTAGAGGATCAATTTTGGTGATGAACTTATTCTTATGGTTTGGCGTGTAATGTAAATTAGTTATTGCAAAGAAAAAACAACCTCTAAATAGGCATGCTCAATAGGTGTATGGTTAAGTTCATAACCCACCAAAGTACAAATAATGTAGTAGACTGCCCTTTCTTTACCCAAGTCATCATGTTGTGCAAGGATAGCACCTAGTATTGTTGATGTGGGAGATATATAATAATAAAGGTTTTCCCTAGGCTAGTGGCATTAACACTAGAGGAGATGAAAAATAATCTTTCAACTATCAGAATGTCTTTTAAAGTTTTCATCTCATTCAAAGATGACACCCTTATGCAAAAGGTGTGTAAAGGGATGACACATGTTTGATATTTGATAAATGAATCAATGAATGGACTAGATATTTCCTTGTAATCTTCATAGTTGTTTGAGATTGGTAGGAGGCATGTTGATCATCCCATCTAACCTTGATCTAACTCAATTAATAAGTTGCCTACATTAAGTATAATTAATCAATCATCCAACCTTTTTCAAAATAGTTTAGTAACTTGGCCTATCCCACGTTAATCAATCCAAGCATCTAAATCGATATTGCTTGAGAACTTTCCTATCTCAAGTAGAAAATATCAACCCATTAATTTCAATTTAGTCTAAGGTCTTGGACTCCAAAATATTTTTTTATTTAATAACATCCAACCTCCACACCAAACATCTTCAATCTTAACCCAATCAAACCATACCTTGAGATCAACTCATCAAACCTTCCACTTTCACTCACCCAAAACCACCATCTTTAAACTTCCATTAAAAAACAATCCTTAGCAAATAAATAAAACACACTCAAAGTTAAACAACCCCTAAAAATTCAAATTATAATTTTATGCCACCCATCACTAAGTTGCAAGCAAGAAAAAATATGCATAGATATTACATCAACTCTAATTTCCTTATATTGTGGCATCTTGTTATGGTAGAGTTGAAGATCCTCTCTTGTAGTTATTCGCTCCAAGATATGACTCTTTATATCATGAATTTTAAGGAAAGGTTAAAATATAATGAATAATTAATAATTAATATTTTTTACAATTGATTCTAACCATTCTTCATACTCATCACTTGGCCAACCTACTTTTTTTCTTTTTTTATTGCTAGTAGTGTGTATAGGGATACTCAACCTCTCTAATGAAATTGTCCATCTTTTTCTTAAGAGCTAAGGCCTTATCTATCTAATGACTTAACAAAATTGGGTCAACCCTTTCATCTTTCAACAGAGGACTCATAATGGAAAACACTAAACCATTAAACTCATCCTTCTCAATCCACCTCATCTTCAATTTTCCATTTGAATCATCCATAATTGAGATGTCAAATGCAATCAAAGATTGAAGATCCTTAATTTTATCCTTCAAAATATATTTATTTTTCTCATGAAACAACATATACTAGCTCTTTGAGTTTATTTGTTACTATAATTTTTTGGGATCTTCCTAGTACATGACATTCCTACATACTTTCTTCTCCTCTCATCTAGATCTATTATCTTACATTTATCTCTTCTTAGTTCCTTGCCAACCTTGTCTCTATAGCTCTTAACAAGATCCTCCTCAAGATAGTTGTGTCCATACCATGATCTACCCACAACTCCTCGTATTATTAATAATTTTTGTATAGTCATAGTTCATTATATCCACCCATTTCATATCAAAGGCACCAACAAGATCACCCAACCTTTCACAACCCACCTTCCCCAAAATAGTAATGTTTATAAATTATAGTTGTGGATGTATGAATCCTTTCTTTTTTTTTGGCTCAAAAAGTGGATTGGCTGTTTTCCCAAGTTGAATGATGTAACAAGGACCATGTCCTCCCAAGTAGTACTATGGAGAGTAAAATATTGTTCAACATGGTAGACCAAACTAGCAAGGTTTATGGCATCAAATTTGGGGAAATCAAGTTTAGGTCCTCTAAGGCATTTTACTAGAGAGAAAACTAGAGTTGGCATTATCAAAGCTCACTTATGGGATGATTCATGACCAATTAGGTGATTGAGAGACTCTAGTATCCAGGCTTGTCAATCACTAAGGGAGGAGATGTGAGATTGAAATTCCTGCAATTTATTAGTTATTATATCATTCATTTCCTTGGAGCAATCTTCATCATTAAGAGGGGTCCCAATGTGGCTAAAAAAAGTGTGCCAACATTATATTCATGTGATCAACTTGAAGAGAGGATCATAACGAGACAATCTATTAGATGATTATTTTCAAAAATACCTAGATATTTTTAACTAGTGTTTTTTTTTAATTTTAGATCCATGTGAGCTAGAAATACAACCATTTTTTGTAATTTGTAGCTTACTAGAGAGTTATATGTTGTAAAGTATATTTGAATGGACTATACCAACACAAAACTAGTGAAGAGAAATAAACCTTACTAATCACAACATGGATAGAAACTATAGCAAACTCCACTAAATGCAATCCCATTAATTATAACATCATTATAAATTATAAAAAACCCACTAAATAAAATATAGCTAGAAATTATATTCTACCAAAACTAGGCACAACAACCATTGGTGGTGTTCTCTAACTCCAAATAGGCCAAGTTGGGAAGACAAAATCAAAAAAATGGCCTTTAAAGAGGTGTATGGTATGTGAGCCTACAAATATACCTATCCAAATGAAGCAAGTACAATACGAGTAACTTCTTAAGGATAACTACTTATTGGAGCATCGCAAGGTATAGAGGGCCAATGGTTTCTTATGGTTAGGTTTTGAAAACACTTATGGGGTCTTCCAATATACCTAAGGATACATGGAAGCACAAGAATGTATACAAATATTGTTTGAGTGCATGGTTTTGGAGGGCAACCCCTTTACCCATCATTGAAACTTATATGGGGAATCCAGCTCAACATAAAATGATAGCTCTCTTATGATATTTGAAAACCCCTAGTATAGGGTTTCTATAATAAAAATGAAAATAACTACGACAAAAAATATCACAACAAAAGCTTAGTACCACTACTTCTATAGCCACTTTTTGCTCACCAAGATCCTGAGAGGGCAAGGTGAGACCATAGGTGGAAAATTGTATGAGGACCTAAATGGCTACAATAGAACATAGAACTGGAAAGACCTCTCATTCCAAATGATACATTCTTTGCAAAAGCTTTGCCAAATAACATAAATATAGAAAAAATATGCTACAAATAGAAACATAAGAATAATATTACATTAAACTTAACACAATCACATTATAATATGTCAAGCCTCTTTGAGGGATCAACCTCTTAGAGCAATGCTCAATAAAATATAATTCATGGATGATCCATTCTACTATCAAACCCTTTATTTATACTAATTCTAACAAAAGGAACTGCTACTACTCAAGCATGTGGGGTAAACCAATTTACCAAATGGGATGCCTTACAAAGAATATTCATCTTAGGCTTTATTAATAAAAGTTAATACAAAAGTAATTAGTTAAGAAATAGTTAGGATTGCACCTTCCATTATAGCCTCCAAATTATTTCCATACACATTGTGAATAATTATATAAGGCTTGGCTTAGGCAAAAAGAAGAGACAACATAAACCATTATTAAGCATCTTCCATTTTGGCATCCAAATTATTTTCATACACATTGTGAAAAGCAAGAACATGGGGCTCAACTTAAGCACAAGGAAGTGACAACATGAACCATTATCAAGTATCTTCCATTTTAGCATCTAAATTATTTTCACAAATTAGGAACAACATGGGTCTTGACTTAGGCACAAGGAGTTAATCAACTTCAATACTAGCATAACAAGCCCCAAAAGGTGTTCATTAGCACCACCTTAATTCCAATGAAGGCTTTGCATCAAAAGCACACAATTCAAGAGCAAGTGACAAAGACAAAACCACATAAATTAGATACAAATGCAAATCAAGAAGTAAGCATCACATCAATAATCCCACCCAACTCTTGTAAGGTTTAATATTGCATTTATTTCAAAATAAACATCTCAAACATAAAGTTTATAGTCAAAAACATTACATCAACTAAATCACATCACGTAAATACTTCACCCACATTAAAAATAAAATAAAAAATTTCTAACCTCTTCATTTCTTCATTTCTAACTGAACTCTTTTATATTTATATTCATTGACATAAAACTATTAATTTATTTCTCTTCAAGAATAGATTACATATTTTCTTAGACACTTTCATAATGCTTTGAATGATTATACGATGGCTATTCTACTTTATATAGTCACTAATGATCTAATATGGTCTCTTTTTCTCCCTTTTTAAATCACAATATTCTCTCACCTTTGTAATTTTTTCTAATATACTCTCTTTTTCGCCCTATTTTAATTATAAAAAATAAATTGCCATATTCTCTCTTGGCCTATCTGATTTACTTTCTTGTTTTGCAGCAATCGATAGTCATTGATGATCATTATATCTTCATAGAAAAATGATGAAGAATACAATAAGTAATGTTAAGGTGAAATCAATGAGGTCATTGTTGCAGAAAAGGCTGCAAGTAAAGGTATGCTACAATTATTATCATAATAAGGTTTAGAATAAAAATAACCTGTCCTTATCCAATAAAGACATTGCTATACCTTTATCCCCATGACGCCTTGAATTCAACAAATATGTTGTCTTTTCTTTACATTTTGTTTGGAAACCATAGGAATTTTGTTCCCTGTGACAATGTTTTTTATAAACAGGGCTCGTGAGGCTACCAAATGATATCACCGGGCTGGACTTCTTTCCAGTTCACAATCTGTCATATATGGATACACGTCAGTGGCTCAGTTTTTTAATGCAAGGATACGCGTCAGTCGCTTGCAGTCTCTAACAGGTTGATATATGATTGTGCCCAGTACTTGCAGTGTCTTAACAGGTGGATACACGTATGTTGCTTGCAGTCACAACCTCATCCAAAACATTGATGAAAACAAAGCATACAAAGTTTTGGCAGAAGCTGCTCATAAGGTTCAGACATGTTTTGATCACCGGTCACACAATATACAAACAGTAGATGCACATTAGTTGCTCAGAATCTCTAATAGATGGATGCACACTGGCAGAATATGTGGGCTATTCTGAAACAGAATCCAGTTTAATGTCAAATGTAAATTCTGATTAATAAAAATAGTACAATCATTTAAGACTTTTTATCTTAATGGAATGTGAAATTATTAGTGACTGTTAGACCATTTAAGCCAATCTCTATCGCCATCTATGTGAAAAGTGTGTAAAATTATTGTTGACTGTTAGACCATTCAAGTCCATCTCTCTTGCCATTTCTGTATACAATTGTATAAATCACTCTCAATCTCTAATAAGTATATATACCCATGCCCAGGTTTCTCACCTCTAAATACCCAATAAACAAACATACCCTACCTTATTGAACATTGCAAGTTACTTCCAATCTCTAATAGGTAGGTATACCTATGCCCAAAGGTCTCACCACTACTAACAAACAAGTTACCCTGCCTTATTGGGCATTGTGAGTCCCTATCTTGAAGAACTAACCTTAAAATGCAACTCCTCAAATTCATAAGCTTCTTACCAAACATAACTTGCATATGATAAAAAAAACTATTATAGAAATCTTAGATATCTATCTTAAAAATATCATTCAAGCTACTTTATTTACTTAATTTTATTATTTTTGTCTTTTTACTACATAAATTCATGGACAAATAAATTATTATTTTTATCTGTTTTATTTTATCTACATTATTTACTTTATTTTTACATATATTTACTTTATTTTTACATATATTTTTCTTTTGTATGTATTCTTTTGTTTTGTTTGTAATTTTATTTACTTAGCAGTTATTTTATTTTATTTCTATGTTATTTTTTAATAGTTTTGTATCAATGTCTTTAGCCTTTTCCTCTTTGGGCATGACATCAAATGGGTCTACCCCTTCTGCCACTGTAAGTTATGTCACTGGACATAATTAATGATATGTAGACAAATCCATGTAAGGTTCTTACCTTCTGTATTTTGTTTTTAAATTTTACTATTTTTGTGGTGTTTTCTTGTTCCATTATTTTGTAGTTATTTCTGATTTACTATTTTGTAGCTTGCTGACAAAAAAAATTGTCTCGTGGGTGGGGCTGCCTACTATATAAACATCACAGGCAAAGCCTGTGGGCTTGGTCCTCTGCAAATGTACTTCGGCAGCAGTCCAAGTGCAAATCTACTGTTACATGTGCAGTATACTTGCCCCCTTTGCACGTCTAAATTTGCAAGATCTGTGCCTGTTTATCAGAAGAAATGGTATCTTAGGCCTAAAACTCGTGGTAAATTTCTAAACAGGGCATTAAGAGGAATTGGTACAATAGAACCTTTCCTATCACAGCATGAGTCCTGAAATCCACTAAAAGACTTTCAAATTGTGCAATAGAACCTTTCCTATCAAAGCAAAGCCTGTATACTTGGTCCTCCACAATTACTCGCAAATGCATATCTACCTACTTTGGGAGGCACTCCAAGTGCAAATGTGCAGTTACATGTGCAGTATATGTGCCCCCATGGCAGGTTTATGAGGAGAGATCTGTTTCAGTTTATCAAAATAGAAATGCCCATTTTAAAGGGGTCTGAGGCCTAAAACTCATCATAAATTTCTAAACGAGGCCATTAGGAGGAAGTAATGCAACCGAACCTTTCCTATCAAAGAGTAAGATTCCTGAAACCCACTAAAATACTTGCAGATTGTATGGCTTGGATTCAACAATGGGCCAAAGATGCATCCAATCTCTGAGGCTCTTATACTCTGTCACAGCAATAAGAATATTGTGGACACTGGGAAAATAATATCTCATGAATTTCCAAAGCAACCAACTCCTTTTTGTGCTTACAGGAAATTTGGATGGCACAATGCTAACTCTTCAAGATATATGTTTCCAGCTTGAGGTTTTGGCATAGGTAGTCACATGCAAAAGTGAAATGAAGGTCCAGCAATAGCAATATTGTTTTGAATAGGAAAAAATACAATCTTCCATCTAGATACACACACTTTGACAGGCCTGATGACCAATTGGCCTAAAGAAAATCAGTTGTTATAATCAAATAGAAATGCCCATTTTAAAGGGGTCTGGTGTCTGAGACCAAAAAAAATTCATTGTATATTTCCAAACAGGTCATTTACAGTAAGTGGTGCAATAGAACCTTTCCTATCACAGCATAGAGTCCTGGAACCCGTTGAAGGATTTCCAGATTATATGGCTTGTATACAACAATGGGCCAAAGATGCCTAACTCTCACTCTTACACTCCTATCACGTCAAATGAAAATAATTATTCATGAATGTTCATTGCAACCAACTCTTTTTGTGCTTACACGAAATTTGGACTAGTCATAATGCTTCCTGCTTTTGGTTTAGGCATAGTCACATACAGAAGTGAAATATGGGGCCAAGAAAAGGGAATACCGTTTTGAACAGGAACAAAAACAATCTTCCATCTGGATACACACGCTCTGATAGGTCCTCCAGATGGATTAGCCTAAAGGACGTCAGTCATTATAATCATATTAAATTTTAATTATTATGGGTAAGGGTGCAGCTATGTTAGAATTTGAAACAGAGCACACGAGTGTATACATGTACAGCTATGCTACATTTTGATATATTCATCAGGAAACTTAGGTACCAGAAAATATTGGGTAACGGGCAGCCCATGGGACATCATTTGAAAACAGGGTATAGCTATCTTATATTAAAATATAGTAGACACAGAGATGTGGACACATGTACAGGTACAGAGTCCCATCCTTGAACTTAAATATCCCACAGGGAAGGAGTTCAGATCAACCAATGTTCAATTCTCATAGATAACATAATCAATCCAAATACGAGTATTATGAAGCATACCACAGATTATGATCGATCATGGTATCTTAATTAAATACTATCCACCAAACAAGACCTAGTCCTTTGGTGGCAACACTCAACCTGAAGTGCCACACAGTTGAAACAGCACGTTCATCTGCAGATTAAGCAGGCAATGGCCTAAGCAAAATTCTCATTTAGATTTATCTTGATTGATTATTTTAACGTTACTGTGGAAATATTAGTAAACTTTTCATTGCTCCCAGTTTTGATGGATTGAAGTCTTAAGGTTGACTTGCCAATTTAACTGCATGTTCTGTGTATGCTTTTTACAATTTTGAGTGTCTACTTTCAATCTATACACAATAAAAGCAGCATCCAATAAACCTTAATTATGTCATCTAAACTCCATATGCATTCAACCCATTATCATTAAATTAATTTGTCGGTCCATCTGACCCTCCATGCAAAAAAAAAGGAAATATCCTGTAACCACTCACATCATTCAATGCACATCTGTATGAAATGTAAATCACTGGCTAAACAATCACTCAAATTCGTTCCATTTAGGTTAACAAATATATTCACAAACCAAGAAAGTGACATCACCAAATACCACATCTTCAAACAGTAGTCCAGATCTAAAGACCTCATTATCTTGCTAAGAAAAGTTGCTTAGTTATAATCTAGGTAACCTTGTATACAACAAAAGAAACATGATTGAGAAAATATTTGAGGATTTCATGTGAGATTTTATAGGCCTGGTAATATTCTGAAAGGAATCATTGCCCTCGTTAAAAATGGAAGATCATGCCATCAAAATGAATCCATTGTCGATCAACTGTATTTGCAAAATGACTCTTTCATATCATTAATTTCTTAACAAAAATGGAAACATGATATTGCCATCAAACCATATCAAAGGGGCAGTTTCCATGAAACTTGCATCATATTCATATATCGTCAATGCCAATTGCCCCATGTGCATCCTCATCTCAAATGCTTCCTCCCAAAATGTGCTTTATAAACATGAGCAACAATACAGCATCTGCTATATTTGTATAATTGTATCTGCATATATTGCAGGCAAAGTGGATATAATAATCTCATGATTCTCATGATCCACAGGTAATATAAGTTCAAAACATTTCTACTACTTGTCCACCAAACTAGAGCTACAAAAACCACACAAACAACACTGATCACTACAGCTAGAAGTCGTTCCATTCCCCTCATCAAAATTCCCACTCATTAGATTTGGCAAATTGCCTTAAAAAATTCCTACCTGTTGCTGTGAAATGCAGCAGCCCATGGATATGTCCTGAAAAGAATTATCAACCTTGCACATGTGGTATAAGGTGCAACGTAAACTGCAAGTTTTGTAAATAAATAATACCACTTCTTAGACCACGCAGCAGAAATTACATCTTGAGAGATTTGCATGAAATTGTCTTTTCTATCCTTCTGAAATGGGATCCAAAATATCAGGTAGGATAGTGAGTTGAGGACAATAAATTCCTGGTGCATGCACTCCAAAATCCCAAGAAATGGAGGAAAACAACACATTTTATGCATCAGATAAACACAAACTATCTAACCAATAATTAAAAACCAGTGTCAATGTGGCCTGGGGGGTCAACTAGAGGCTGCAACTTCAAACCTTGGTTCAAAGCAAAATCCAGTGAAGAGTTGAAGGGGGAACCTCTTGGTTACAGGGCATTTTTGAGACCATCGCCAAGATTTCTGATTCATATCAAAAACTAGCAGTGCAGGTGCTCCATAGCTCTGAATGTATATAAGATCACCGGTACCGCTACTGGAGAAAACGTCATCAAATTCTCCAAACCCTTGAAAGAACCTATGAGGCATCCGTGAAATCTCTCGCCATTCAACCTTATCAAGCTCCCAAATACCAATTCCTTTGATTATATCAGGCCTATCAACCCTACCAATACCACCCACCATCACTAGCCGCTCCTTGAGATTCATCAAGCGGCCACACGTAAGAGAGCAAGGCATGGAGATTGGCAAAACTTGTAACAAGGCATTGGAAGTGTCATAAATAATCAATCCATGTCTGTTTTCTGAGTTGCCCACCATGGCAGTGGAATAAATTAGGCAATACAAA
Organism: Sequoiadendron giganteum; assembly: GCA_007115665.2. Taxonomy (NCBI): domain Eukaryota; kingdom Viridiplantae; phylum Streptophyta; class Pinopsida; order Cupressales; family Cupressaceae; genus Sequoiadendron; species Sequoiadendron giganteum. Next base: position 487,047,082 of record CM021103.1, read on the forward strand.
ATTCCATTACAAATCACACCTTCATCGCCACCTCTCCATCCTTTCAACACCTGACTAACAGAACTATTCCATTGCCCATCCAATGAATCATAAACATCAATCGAGAGATTCCACTGCAAGTAGTCGTCAGGAACTTGCTTGGATCTTGCCACAACAATAATATATGTATTAGTATGCTTGTTCACAGTAATAGCCAGAGCACTATAGTCTGAAACTCTTGGTTCTGGAGGCTCGGGCAGCCTCCTCCAGTTCCTGGTGATAGGATTACAGATATAGACATGATTCCTGTTGACATTGTCCATGAAACAAACCAACCCAAATGATGACGCCACAAACCAACCTGATGTATCTATGCAGGGGAGACTAAAATTGTACCATTTCTTCAAAACAGGATCGAATACAAACCCGGAGGGGTCTTCTGAATTGGTAAACATGAAGTACCACGGCTTTTGTGCAGGCATTTTGGAGCACTGCCACAGGAACTTCTCCGAAAGTGTAATGGATCTCCATCTCTTACAAACTGTTCCTGCTCGAAAAACACTTGCAATAGGCAAAAATGCAAGAATTCTTTCCAGTAGATCATCAGGAAGAACTGAATCAATACACAGCACAGTCTCCTGTCTTCTGCTATCTTCATTGTCTGAATGGGTTTCAGAATCCAAATAATCATACATAGGCTCCGGTCTTAGATCTCGGTGTCTTACTTGCACTTCTCTACCGATTTCTTTCAACCGTGTGGTGAAACTCGCCCATGATGTAGTCCCTTCCATTGCTATTGGCCCCTTGAACCTTCAAAAAGCTAAAAACACAGACTCAAAATACATAAAACAGAAGCTATTGGCCTCTTGTGCCTTGTTTATAAAGCCAACCCATCTTTAAAAAAGAACAGAAGCTGACATGAAATAAACAGATACTTTGTTTGCTGCTTCAACCCTCCTAAACTTAAAGAAAAGCCTTAAAGTATAAGACCAAACCCTACAACCCCTTTAAATTAGTTATACAAACCATGCTGAGAAGTGCAAAATTTTGCATGAAATGAACAAGAAACATCTCAAACAATCAAAACCCACATTACCATTTTGCACATGAAATCAATAAAAACAACCACTTAATGCACGCACCAATACACAAAACCCATACCATGATATCTCAAATTCGCGTTAAATCAAGGCCTAAATTTGCTTGTAATGAACAACAACCCACGTCAGAACACGTTGCAAATGAACCAAATGCACATCAGAGATATCAAAAATTATCATACTGATATTATTTAAATGCCTTAAATTTCAAAAAACCAAAAGCAGAGCATTTCAAAACTACTAAAATTCCCAACCAGAAAAACATGAACTTACGTCAATTAAAATACTTGAAACTCGATTCCTTCTTCTTCCAAGCCCGAATTGCCACTGCTTTTATTAACCCTACATCACTATTTCTGCAGACAAAATTTAGAGCACATAAAACCCGCATTACAAATGACAGCAGAGACCAAACAAACGTCTAAATATCAAAAACAAATAAAACTAGCAAACACACAGACAGAATCTTCGAAAAGCTCGACAAGCTCGACAGAAAGAGCTTTTTAAGCAGAACAAAAAATTGCAGAGAGATCTTAACAACCCAAAATAAAACCCCCATTCGAACAAAATTGCAGTTATTTGACAGATAAGCATTGCCCACCTGAAGAGGACTTTTACATCGATTGAGAATTCATCAGTGGCGGATTAAAAAAAAAAAAAAAATCCCTTGCGAGGATTCGTACCCTGAACCTGATAGAACAAAATATCAGATTTTTATTGTAGGGAGCAAAATACGAAGGAGAAAAATGGTTTTGTAGACATTGGGTTTGACAAAGCGGTTTTAACAAGAGTGGTTTTTTTTTTTTAATTTCTATTTTTCACTTTTTCAATTTTTTTCATTTTTCATTTGGCTTTTTCCTAGGGTGATGTTGACATAAAATGTTAGGTATGGTGGTTTTCATTGGCAAGTGTGTTTTTTTTAAGTTTTTAATGAAGTGTTTTGATTGTATGAAAAGCTTTCTTGATGATGGTATTGGGTGGCCAAATGTCATAATATTTTATGAGTTTTTTTTTGTTTTTCTAATCATGTGATGGAAAGGAGATCATCTATAGATAGCTTGGGGAGGATATGGTGTACGGTTTGGATATAGGATTATACAATAAAAACAACTTACAAATTATTTAAGGTTAATAAATTATTTTAAATTCTTCATTAATTAAGAGTTGAGTGTAATTTTATTAATTGAGATTTAAATGAACATGTGTTGATATGAAATTGATGGGGATCAAGGTTTATTTGGTTTGTATAGCTGATAGAGAGTTGTTTGTTATTTTAATTATATTTAGAATCTTGCTTAAAATTAGATGTACTTAATTTATAATGATAAAATCTAAATCAGGGTATCCTCATAATTTTATGGAGGGACACAATCATGTGTGAATCTAGTCTTGATGGCACAATTTTGTCGTTTTTTGCATTATTGTTTTGTCCTATATAAAATTTGACCTCTTGTTCTTATAGAAGATGTTTTCTTGATGTATATTTGTGATGTACATCTACGTAAAGAAAAATAAAGGTGTTGGGTGTTGATGTTGACATAGTAGTTGATAGCTAGACATCTAACCTCATGTCCCCATGCGGTTGCTTAGCTTATTTTGGCTAGCAGTCACTGCTCAACTTATTTAGGAGTTATTTGTGGAGCTGATGGCCCCATGAATGCTTTGTTTTTGTGCTTATTTTTAAGCAGACAGCTTAAATTAGTATTAATAGTATTAATAATAATTTTTACAATAAAAAATTAGAAAAAAAATGAAAAAATCAAATATTAAAAAAGAGGGAAAGAAATTTGTGGAGCCACGTGGATTTTTAGCTTATTTCTAGCCCCCCCTCTTTTTCCACAGCTTATTTTCAATTCCTAAACAGTAGTTGCTCCATGAAAATAGGAAAAGATTCCAAATTATCCTTTCCCATAAATAAAATTTATGCATGGGAACACCCCTGCTGCTTAAATTTAAGCAGAAAATAGAGTTAAGCAGCCGCATGGAGACATGAGGTAAGGCTTATATGTGAACGCAATGGGGGCCTACTTTTTTTATGGAGGATTTATATCGTCCACAAGATTGTTTTCACTACCCAAGCCTTAGATTGAAACCTCTTTAGTTGAGAACCAAAGATTGAGGGGTACCCATTCCACCAAATTTGTTTGAGGCATTATCTTGACCTAATTATTTATGTTGTTGAGGCCTTACAGTCAACAAGACTTGATTCCTAGTGGGCTCGTTCAAAACCATTCATCTCACTAGCAAACCAAGGGCCCATTAACAAGGTGGGCTTATTTTGATTAGATGTTCTCTTGATATTTGATTTATATGTGATCGTGTGATCATAAGAAATAATTATGATGATGCTTTCAAATACACAACCCTAGACACATAATTTTGAGGATTTCTAAACTTAGGCCAATTAAAAACATAAAACATTTTTGCAAATTAGTTAATTCTAGAATAGACCTTTAAGAATATAAACATGTGTTCCAAGTGGTGTAAAATGAAAGGAGAAAAGTGAGGTAGCACTTTTCCCCTTTATAAAGACTTTGAAATTTTATTTGTTTATTTTGTTAGGTGGGTGTGGTGCATTGAGGGGGACTTTTACGTAGATTTGTTGCTTTGAGGAGCTCTCTAAGACCATTTATCCATCTAAACAAGGATGCACACATTTGACAATTAGTTAGATAAACCATTTATTGGCATCTTAGCAAGATTTGAATTTCGACATTTTGTTTCAAGGCATTTGATTTTGTTTGGATGCTTCATAGATCTTGATGTAATTCATAGCATTAAGTTTTGTTTGTGTGCTACATAGATTTTAATAGTATTCAAGAGAAAATATTTGTAGATATCTCCTACCAAAAATAAGGGTTAAATTTCAAGCAATCGACTTAGTTATCCAAAATTTTGCATCTATGCTTTGAATCTTTTCTATTTCATTTCATATGCTAGTGTAACCTACTTCTCATCTATTTCCTAGCTATTTTTGTATGTACAGCCTAGCTTTCTTTCTAAGTATACAATGACTACTCCCCTTGGGTGCTTTGCAAGAATAGGTAATAAGCCCAAAATATTAAAAATAATAAAATATTTCAATATTTTTTCCACATCAACCCATTAAAAAATTTGTCATATTTTACTAGTCAAAGGTACTCTTCTTACACTCACTTATAAATGTCATAAAAACTTGTCATAGAATATTTCATAATGGAGATTCTCTTCTCAAATTAACTTCTTGTAACTCTCCATTAATTTCCAACTCATTAATTCCCCTTATTTCCCAAATTGTAACTCCTCATTTATGAGTTGCCATTAAAGTTGCCATATCCTTACGAAAAAAATTGTCTTAAAAAAAGATGTCAAATTATTTGAAAGTTACATTATCTTGTATCTATGAATTGTCACGCCCCTCTTGGAAAAATACATAAAATAATAATTTTATTAATTACTTGATCTCTTTTATCAAAAATGAGAATTAATAATTATTTGAAGTCTAAATAATCAAATTTTAATTAAATTTATTTTCTTAACAATTTCTCCTTAACCCACAAGAAATGTTATAATGAGAAGTTTCTTGTAAAATTAAACTAATTAAAAATATGAATTAAATTTTGATGCAAGCAAGTAATGCAATTATGAATGTTCTATATTTTATCAATCTTGAAGGATGATGCAAGAAAGTAATATAGTAACGAATGAGCTGGTATTAATCAACCTTGAAAGATTATACAAGTATGTACGAGTGTTATAAATTATAGTTTCTTTAAAATAAATCAAGACTACTCATTAAATAAAACTCGAGAAATAATAAGCAAAATATTTTGCATTTACAATCAACACAATGATTAATAAGAAAAATTAAATTAATCACAATTTTAAACTTGAAATGTAAATATATATATATATTTGTAAACTTACACAACAAATAAATAAACCGAAAATCAAACCTAATTTTTAAAAATAAATACAAATGAAATCAAACAAAACATAAATTATATATTTACTTTTAACAAAAATAACTTTAAAAAAAATAAGAGCCATGCAAATTTTTAATATTACAATCCTAACTATTGATGTTTGTGGGCTCGTTTGATCACTTAAACATTTGGGAATCTCTTATGATTGATTTAAGTTCAATCATAAAGTTGTGAAAATCTATTTTATGTTTTAATTATAAATGTTTTCTAATTAATAAAGAAAGGTGGTTTTGATGATATGAGAACAAAACATAGACCCACTAGTGCAATTTGGATTTGGAACTTTTAAAAGATAAAATATTACAATCAAGGAATAAAGCATGGACATTGTATGAATATATTCTAGGTGAAGTATGTTCCAATTAAGCACCAATAGTATGTTCCAATTAAGCACCAATAGTGGTTTATTATTCACTCCTCACAAAAGTAAAGAAAATATTAAATGGTATATTATGGGGGATGGTGACATTCTCCATTTCATTACATGATATGATAAGTCATAGAAGTGGAACCAAGCTAGTGCTCATGATTTGCTTTGCATTTATATCTTTATTTCACCTTGTTATGATAAGTTGTTTTCAAGAGCTTGATATGTAAAAGCTTTGGTGGCGACACCACTTATAGTATTCATGAATTAATGCTTATTATATGGGCCTATGTGGGTAGCTAACAAACAACACAATGACGTACATAATTATTTATTGGGATCTTAATTCATTGAGATCTTTGTCTTTGTTGTGTTTTGCATAACCTTTGTGGAAATGGGTATATGAAAATCAAGAGAAAAGTACTTATTATTGGAAAAGAAAATTTAAAAAATATAAGTGCTTTAAGATGAAGATTCATTTCAATGGCTTAGATCACATGAGCCCATGTAACTTGTGGAGTGCTTGAAATTGTGGAGGATTTCTTATGGGTAAAACAAAAGAGAAGTGGTGTTTTAATATAGATATTCATATTGGATGGATAAGGTCAAAAGGGAAGGAGGCCATCAATTTGAGTTGAGCTTGCTTTAATTAGGGCCAAAGAAAAATGAAAATAATGACAACATTAATGACAAAGAAATCAAACAAAGACATTGAGTGCGTTTCTGGTGCAAGAAAGAGAGATTGACACAATTGAAATTAATTAAAATAATTATTATTTTTTAATGGGAAGGCATGGTCAAAATAAGTTGATGTGTCTTAATGGATTCAAGAGTGACATGGGAATAAAGTAGAGTTAAAAAAGCAGAGCATAAACAATTATTTTGGATCAAATTTTAATTTGGAAGAAGAAAGGTTTAAGGTGTGTCCATTCACAAAAATATATGATTTAAGTGTGTGTCTTTATTTCAATTAATCAATTTTTAGGTTTTTTTAAAATGAAATATAATTCATGAGAGGAATATATTGAAGGTCATGGTGATCTTATATACATCATAATATAAGAAACCCATGCATAAAAAAGTGATAGAGGTTGAGAATTTATGATGAAGAGGTCTAAGTGGTACAAATAATTATTCTTATTTTCTTAATTAGTTTATTGAGTATATCATTTGAAAGAGGAAGGCTCATAGGTGTTTATGCCTTCCACATAGGATATTAATTTGTACCAGATATTTATCTGATATTCAATGGTGTTTTATATTGCTTCTTAGATATTCTCTTTGTGTAGTTAGATTACACACACATAAATATATGTTATTATTTTAATATTGATCTTATATGGTTTTGTCAACTTCACTATTTTTATTTTAGATGATATTTTAGTTTAGTTGATTCCATGATTTTTTTTATTATTTTGGTAAATGATTTAGTTAAAATATAGTTATTGAAATACGGATCATATGTGTTGATTGGTTGATTTTATAGTTCAATTATTGTTATGCTTTAAACAAATACACATAATATTTGACTTGAAGTGTGCAAACATAGATAAAATCCCAAAGGTGGTTAATCGAAGATGAGCACCTGATTTGTTTGGCTTTAATCTATCATACCCACCTAAAGTAAGCTTGACATGTCTTGTATGAAACTTGTGAAACTATTATACAAATTGATAGTAATTTTGTATCCCCTTCATATTATCTTAGTAACATGTTTGCATTCTTGTGTGTTTTTAATTATGTCCTTATGCACATTTTGGTTGGTATGAGTAAAATTGATTATAAATATTAAAGAAATGTTAGCATGCACTTGAAACTATAAAAGGGACATACTAATTTAGTATATAAAATGTTGAAGTGTTGAAAAATATTATTTTCAATTTAATTGTAAAAAAGGACTTGGGTATGTCTATGATTTAGGAATGTTTCTAACTTATCTAAAAGATGAAAATTAACTTTATAACTTTGATAAAGCAATTATATTACTTTTTTAGATAAATATTAGTTTTTTTTTAGATAAATATTAGTTCAAAGTGTATTGCTAAGGTTAAAATAGAGAAGGGGCTATTTGTTTTAGGTTTCAATTATATGGAAAAAGGTGAATTTAAATTTCATTATTTAATTTACTTGAAAAATAAAATGTAGAGAGTAACATGAGACCTAAGTGTGTATTGTTGAAACCCTTGATTATTTGCATGGAAATATTAGAAGGGGATTTTGTGAGAGCTTGGAAGAGGATTGCAGTGTACTTTGAAGCTTGATTGTGGGAGGAGAAATGACCATCTCGTGTTTGCATTCGGATTGTAGTAGAGGTATTTCTCATTGGCTTTTTGTCATTTTAAATATGCAAAAAGAAGAAAGCTTGCTTGCCAAATCTTGGTGCATAAATAGAAAGATTGTATCAAGTTATTCCTGTAAATATATTTAGCTATTTAGTGGATTATTTTCTTGCAAACTAATTCTGAAAGGAAGAATGAATTCATTATCTTTTAGAGTCATTGGGTAGTTTTAAAAATCAATTTTTTATAGTTTAGAAATTTTAGAAAATATGGTTTTGTACCCAAATCCATGCAAAAATCCTTAAAAAATTTGTGTGTTTGCATATTGATGTTGTTAGGTGAATTTGGGACGAGAGGGTATATTGAGAATTTAATATTATGGTTAATATTATTTTGAAGAAAATTGAAGGTTTATTAACGGTATAGCTTAAATATTTGGGAAATTTTTAAAAATGTTAATTTATTATTTTTGGGATTTAAAACTTTTGAATTGGAATTATTTGTGGAAGTTTGACTAAATTACCATAGAAATGAAATATTATTTCCCTAGGATGTGTGTTCATGTGTAAACTATATCATTTCCCTAAGGGCTAAGTGCATAATTTAGTTGGCATAGAACACGTGGTAGAAATGATTAAAAGGTTAGGGCTAGGAGTGGATGGGATTTGGTTATGCAATACATAATGCCTAAATAGATGTATTGTATAATAGTATAAAATATGAGATTTGAGTATGCAATAAATAATGCTTAGAATAGGTGTGATGTATAATAATAAGGAATATGAGATTTAAGTTGTGTAATACATAGTGCCTAGAATGGGTGAATTGCATAACAATAAGAAATACATTAATTAAGGTTATGCAATACATAATATCTAGAATATGCATATTATATAAAATAATGAATATAAGATTATATGGGTGTTAGACTGAAAATACATATGGTATTTGATAGTCATGATCATTAGAGTACTAACAATTGAGAGTCGAGACCGATGGTCTAGTTCATTCTTGCTTGGTCATGGAGAATAGAGGGTGTTGGTGATCTAAGCTATAGGCCCCAAATCATTAAGGTTTGATAATCTTCCAAGTGTCAAGAGTGTCAAACCTAGAAAAATTGCCATAAACCTATCTTTAGGTTGGGTAGCTAAGGACCAATGGTTGAGATGGGTAAGACCTCCTTCACTTTTGGCTTTACGAGACCAAAGGGGGTTTTCCCCAAGGTGTTGAATTGATGATTGAAAGACTAAGCACTACCTTATAGTAAACTATACCCGCTGCATAGTGTATCCCAATATTGGTGTCACAATATACATGTGTTCTAGTTTGGAGATGTAAGGATGGGCACCTTATTAATAGGTAATATACCATATAAGTGTCTGAGAATGTGTTTATGATACACCCTTATGTTTTTTTTATTCATTAAAACATGGTAGTAGAACACTCACAAATATAAAACTAAAAGGTGTTTGAGTTGATGTATTTAAAGTGTTTTGAGGATGATGGGAGAGAAATCCAGTCACAGACCAATGCCTTCATCCATTAGGCAATAGAGTCTTTCAATTCGATCAAACATATGATAATAGAAACTTAGGTGATATCTTCATCAAGATATTACAAAAGACTATACTTGTAAGAGTACACAAGCAAGCTACACTCTATACATACATTTACCAAAATAATAGATGGTTGTAGAATATTAAGAGAGTCTACTTAGTTATATTTAAACATTCCCATACACTTCCTTAATTATGTTGAAAAGATATGTTGCAAAAGCTTTACAAGGATTTTATAGACTTTTTCTTGAAAAATTAAATTACATCTAGAAATGTATACCATACATAAAGAGACACTCAAGTAAGATTGATTTTTTCTTTAATCAATCAATATTCAAAGCTTATTATTACAAGTTTGGGAAAAAACCCAAATCATTAGGATACTAAAATAGCTACACCCAAAACTGGAAATTGAAATTGTAGGGATTCCTATGAGTTTCTTTCTTTTGCTAGCTCTGCAACTAATACTCTTTGTAAAATTTTATCCTCATATTTATTTTTGTTCATTTGGGAAATATATCTTTCAATGCCATATAGAGACCTTGGGGAAAAAACCATGGTATAGGCCTCCCATGTTTGCCTCTCATGATTAGGTCTCCCATGTATACTCGCATCACCTTCACATGGTCACACACTTGAAGTAATGCCGCTTACATCATCAACCATATGCTTTAATACACCTACCATGCCTTAGTGGGGCCCAAAGGTACCAAGAGGCCTTTGAGAATCCTCGCTTCTTGAAACATGTTCATTTTGAGACTAGTAATGGCATCTTGGGTCGTGAAAGAAGGTAATTAAATATTTTCATTCGAACAATAAAATTTCAAGACTTTGTATGCCAAAGGGTGAAGAAGGGAAAAATTCCCCAAAAATTTGATAGGCATGATGGTATGAGAAACCTAAAAATACTAAAATCAAAATTGTTGAGGATGGTATGCTAGGGATGACAAGTTAGACCAATATGATAACATGAGAAACCCCTAAATCCCAAAATTTTACGAAGTGGAATTTTGGGAAGGAAAATTGACAGTTGAGGAAAGGATGCATGAATGACCAAACCTAGAGTCTCATATTTTAAGGAAAATGGGCTTAGAGGGGAAAATCGAACTTTCCAAGGATGACATGTTAGACCAACATGATGACATGAGAAACCTTGAAATCTTGAAATTTTGTAAAGTGGTTTTTTGGGAAGGAAAGTTGGCAGATGAGGAAAGGACGCATGAATGACCAAACCCAAAATCGCATATTTCAAGGAAAATGGACTTAGAGGGGAAAATCAGGCCTGGTGGGGATGGCATGGCAAGGATGACAAGTTAGACTAATATGATGACATGAGAAACCTCAAAATCCTATAATTTTGCAAAGTGGAATTTTGGGAAGGAAAGTTGGTCGTTGAGGAAAGGATGCACAAATGACCAAACCCATAATCTCATATTTCAAGTAAAATGGGCTTAGAGGGGAAAATCGGACTTGTTGGGAATGGTATTTCAAGGATGACAAGTTTAGATCAGCATGTTGACATGGGAACTCCCAAAATCCCAAAATTTTATAAAGTAGAGTTTTAGGAAGAAAATTTGACAGTTGAGGAAAGGATGCATGAATGACCAAACTCAAAATCTTGGATTTCAAGGCAAATGGGCTTAGAGGGAAAAATTGGATTTTTTGGGGATGTCATACTAGGTATGATAGGTTAGACCAACATGACAACATGAGAAACACCAAAAATCTTGAAATTTTGTAAGGTGGCCCAAAGAAAAGAAAAAATTTAGGTATTGACAACAAAAGCACCCTATAACAAATTTTACTAAGGATATTTGATAAACACACCTTGAATTAATACCCTTAAATAATTACTCAACATAGGGGACCCAACTAAAGAATTCTCAGATTGATTATTAACAAAGGGTGGATAGGGTCAAAAATATAATATATGGAGCACAACAAAGAAAAAATTACACATAAAAGTGGGTATCAATGGAGGGAACACCACTCCTATATCCTAGAATAGACTCATCTTTCTGTTTAACTAAACTCATATAGTCCATCATGTCTTTGAGAAATCCTTTGTGTGATGTGTTATTCATTATGGTAACCTTGTGAGTGTTTGGTGTGTGTGTGTGTGTGATTGATCACCATGGTGACTATCTTTGAGGATAAAGGAGTGATTCTCAAGGTATCAAATGGTCAGGTGGTTTTGATCACCATTGGGATTGTGCAATAAATTATGTAAACACATCTTCGAGTTCACATGGACCTTCTAGCTCACCTTAGCTTGTATTATTATAATTTAGTTGTAATTTATCAATTTATCATTTATGGACATTGGAGACCTCCTATAAAGGAAATATTGTAATTTTATATTATATCATCCTTATATTTGAATTTATTGTATCCATGTTTGGGATGTGAATATCACTTTGAAATCATGTAATAATTATCATTTGAATTGAATTTGTTTTACTTTGTAATGGAATTATCATTATTTGTAATCTTTGAATAGATGACATTTAGACATCATGTATTCTTATGTCAAGAAATATGGTTTACATGTGTTTTCATACTTTATTATGAAATCAATGTAATTATAATTCATTAATGAATAGTTTTCATAATGTGGCTAATGTATTAGAGAAGTTAAGTGTGGTGAAATCTTCCATTTTCATATTATTCTAAGTGGTTTATATGCTTGTGGACCATAGAAATTCACCTTTAATTAAATGTCTTCTATGAATTTTTGAACCTTTTTTATGATTCTTAAACTTGTTGGAAATGCATGGATCAAACTATTTCATAATAGCTCTTAAAATGTAAAATTTACACCTTGTTTAGTGTAGGTTTCTTAGGGTTACATTATTGTATCCCTTCACTTGTCTTGGGTCTTTGCCCTTCTCAATTGCAACAAGTAGTTTAAACCTTTATTTTGGAGTTAATTTTATTAATATGATTATTGTGGGTCTTTTATCTTCCTTTGAATAAATTTTGGTGCTTTTGGGAGTCCTATTGTCCCTTTAGGAATTGCTCACTATCTAAAATCACCTATCTAGCACAAAGGCAAATTGACTTGTAAATGGATGATCACACAATAGATTGGGTGATTTTAAACTATAGATGGGGGTGATTTGGACCCAATAGGGATGATTCAAAGATAGTATATATTTCTAAACATTTTTTAGAAAAAATTCTTTTAATAAAATTTATAAATTAGGGTCTAATTGACTATTTGTCATCTTGGTTTGAAGGTACCTTCTTTACCTTGCTAACTATCCATCTTTTGTGTTGGAATTTATTCCTTTGTATGACTAAGTGCCATCTTGTATCTCTTGATTTTTCTTCCTCATGAGTGATTGAATCAATGGTTAGGATAACATCCCCATCACTTGGATGTGTGGTTGTGGCTTAGTTAGTTTGTGGGATGAGATAATTTACTACTCTTGCCCTATTCTTTCCTTTTATGAGAGATGGTTGTAGTAGTCTAGTGCCCTAGCATCATGGTTAGAGAGAACTCTATACTCTCATTTGGTCATCATCATGATGTCATTAGACAATAAGGTGTAATTATTCTACTAATATGATTGTGTTTTGGTGTGCATTGACCTTGTGTCATCATGCACTTTATTATGTCATTGTGTCCTTTGGTCATGATGTTTCTCAATTGTTGAAAACAATGAGTTATGATGTGTGTAGGTCACAATTATAATGTGAGTAATCTATTCATCCATAAGTTTGTTCACTAATGTCAAAATGAAAAAGTGGGTAAATACATATGGTATCAAAGTGCCTAAGTTACAACATTGGGATATCTTGGTTATTTGTGGTTGCATTATATGAGATATGTGTTTGGTTAAATTTTTATTGTTATGCATGTGATGTGCTAATGTGTGGGTACCAAGATTTGTGTTTTACTTGTGAAGGAGGATGCCTCTTAGGTACTACCACACTCATCAATTTAATCAATATTACCTTGATCTAGAGTGCATTGAGATTCAAAGAGAGGGATCTCCATCCATGAGTCAGTACCATCAAATGAAGTAGTTAGATTTCATATATAGTGGGTTGTTGCAAGAGTTTTTGTTGAGATTTCCCATAAGTAGGAGGTTACTTGAGTAGGTAGTTCTTGGTTATTGTATGAGAGAGAGCACTCTAAGAGCCCTTGTAGTTCTAGGGTGAAAGAGGATCTTAGAGAGGATAATCCTTATCAAGATGCTTGGTAGGTAGCGGGTGGACTTAGTGAGTCGAATTGACACATATTAGATTTTACATGTACCTTGTATCTCTCCATATCTTGTATTGTTGTAATTTGATTTTAATTTAGTGAATGATCATTTATGGATTTTAGAGACCTCTTATAAAGGCATAAAATGTTGTAATTGTATACTTATCTTATATTTATATTAAGTATATTCAATCCATGTTTGGCATGCAAATGCCACTTTAAATAATATATAATTATTTGAATTGAATTCATCCATTGCTTTACAATGAATTATCATTATTTATAAGCCTTGAATATGTGATATTTAGACGTTGTGTGTTATTATGTTGGTATATGGTTTACATGTATGTTGTTAATTCTCTATTATGATGTTAGAGTAATTAAAATTTATTAATTAATTATTGTCATAATTTAACTATTGTGCTAGAGAAGTTAAGTGTGGTGGAATATTCCCTTGTCAAATTGGTGTAAGTGGTTTATATGCATGTGGACTATGGAAATTAACCGTATATGAATTATTATGTTTTATAAATTTTTCATCTTTTTTTATGATACTTAGACTCAATGGAAATTAATAGTTTAAAACATTTCATAACAACTCTTAAAATAGAAAATTTATGTCTTATTTAGTGTAGGTTGGTTAGGCTTGTCTTAGATTAGACTTTTAATTTTATTAGGTTTTGTTCCCTTCTTCATTGTCACACGTCCTTGAAACCTTTATTTTGGGATTACTTTTGTTGGGGGTCATTTGTTTTCATTGGAAGCAATTTTGGTGCTTTCAAGGGTCATATTGTCTCTTCTAGGAAGTATTCACTATCTAAAATTGCATGTTTGACATAGGAGAAATATGAATGTTTACAAGGATGATTTTATGATAGCTTAGGAAATTTCAAGCTAGAAACAAGGGTGATTCAAAGACAACATATACTTCTAAACATTTTTTAGAAAAATTTGAAGGAATTTGTTAATTGGGTCTACCCTGAACATCTATCATCTTGGTTTGAAGGTATTTTTGTACCTTGGTAGTTATCCATATTTTGTGTTGGAAGTCATGTTTTCTACAAGAAAAACTAGTCCTTTGTGTGACTAATTGATATTTTGGATCTCTTGATTATTCTTCCTCATGAGTGAGTGAGTTGAAGGTTAGGACTTCATTCCTATCATTATGCATGTGTGTGTTATAACTTATAACTATAACATAAAAAAATGTTCATATATATGTTTTTCTTACACAAAATGTCTACAAAGTAACAAAAGATATTATTAACATAAATGACACCTAATAGCATAAGTGTGATATTAGTTAATATAGAGATTTTAATTAGTTTAGTAAATGATTTGATATAGTTTAATTTTATTTAAAACTAGATAAGATAGTGATATTAATATCTACAAAAGGCCAAAATTGGCCAGTAGGACTATAAACATATAATCCAAATTAAAGAAGACAATATCAATTAAAGAAGCAATCTTATAAGTGTCTAGTTGGAAGTAAAATATTTATCTAAGGTGTCAACAAAGACCAAAATAATGTAAGAGCATTAGTAGTCCAATAACAATTATATGTCAACCCAAAATTTTATTTGTTGTTTTCTTCCTTTTTCCATTATTTGATGAGCTTCTTCATGTGTGGATAGAGATAGACTATATGATTTATCCTGTATTATTTTGAAGGTTTACAGATGATATTGTAATATTGAAAATGGATTTGGAAATTTCATTCTTGTCATAGTTGTTCATAGAGTTTTTTGTGTCACCTTTCTTTATAAGGATGAGTATATTTGTGTTTTAGTGACATATTATTCTTTTAACACTTGATGTGTTGAGATCCATTATATATATGGGTATATCATCCATATGATTGTATATTTTTGTAGTTAATGTAATGCATGGGACTTTGGATCTCACTTAAAAGGTGGTTCCATAATAATTTCAAATTCTAAAGCTATTTAAGGAAGTTTGAACCAAGTCTTAGGGTTATTCCATAGCTGAATTCATTCATAATTCTTCACATTATACTATAATAATCATGAGGAAAAACATGATTGGTGTCAACAAATTGAACTTGATTTGAAATATACATACTTGATTCTAATAGCATACCAAATTTGGAGGGATGTCCCTATCTTTGGATATTGAATAGGTTCTATTTTGGGAACCATAATATATATAAGTATGCATCCTTGTATTTATTTGTAATAATTTACTATCCAAAAATTTATATATTTTTTAATTATACACTATGATTTATCTAAATTTACCTTTATGCCATCACTTGTACTTGTTATATTAAAGATAAAAAATATTGTTGTTTAATTATATCCATGTGTTTTACACTATTGTGTTGTGATTTTGGAGTCAATATAATTAGTTTGAGATCTCTTTGTTGGTTCTTAGTCTTTCCCTACATCAATTGGTCTAAGAGTAGTTACACTAAGTGCATTGAGAAGAATTCCAAGAATTCAAGAAAATTTTATTTGTGTGAGGTGTGCCTATAATTACACATATAATTTTTTACTCCTAAATAACATGGCTTGAAGATTAGAAAATGTGAATAAATTATTGAAAGTACTAAAGAGGGCGATGGACACAATGAGGGAGGATCAACAAGAGGATTTATCTAATGAGAAGGCGTTTGTCACTCTAAAGGGAAAAAGTGAGGTGAGGAGGAAGAGAAACAAGGGAGATCCAAATCATTGAATTTAATGATGGAGAAAAAAGGCTATTACAATCCATCTTAAGGATTGCAAGAGTTATGCAAGTGGAGGTACCATGATTTTTTGGATAATTAAATTTGGAAGAACTAATTGAAAAGATCACCAAGATGGATTTATTTAAATTCAAATGTATATCATACAAGTTTATGATATATTTTATAAAATGCTAATGAATAGTTTTAAGATTGACAATCTTATTTTGATTGAGATGGTGGAGAAATTGAGGTTTAAGAGAATATTTTTTCTTAACTCCTATAATGTGTCCTAATTATAGAAGGGATAGTACATGGTGAACTTTAAATTTAAAATATATAAGGATGAAGTGGTGTGCAATATTATGCACATGGATATCTTCCATGCCATTTTGGAAAGGCCTTGGAAATTCAATAAGTCATTGTGTAGACATGGAAAATGTACAAGTTTGGTTCGACACACTTGATCCTGATTACTAACGACATTACCTCTTGAATCATATTCTCAATAGTTCATCATATTTTGTCTCTTAATTTAATAAATAATTATTTATTTAATTAAGTCTTTCTCCTCCAGTGATTAAATTAATCATTTTAATTTAATTAACCTTATATTTATGTTTAATTAAATAAATCATTTTATTTAATTAAAAGTTCTTAAAATCCTCTCATTAAATTGAATAAATTAAACCTTACTTGATTTAATCTAACATTATCCCACTTAGTTAAATAAATCAAAATCATGTATTTAATTAATCATTTCCTCTCAATTCTAATTTAAATCAATTCATCAATTTAAGTCAAAATTGTTAAATCATCTAATCCCTCATTAAATTAATCAAATTTTTGATTAAGTTAATCCCTATTACTAAAATCCTCTAGAGAATGCAACTTGCACATGAAAATATATTTAATTCATTTATTCAATCTCTATTTTCCTTCACATGGCATCAAAATGGAATATTCCCTCAAGTTTGAATTCAAAAAGTCCACGTGGACTTGTACATCCAACAAGGCATTCACTCCTCTTACATGTCCTTGTGCATTGAGCCAAGTGGCATTTATTTCATTCATTTTTCCCTCTCACATGCCATTTCTTCAAATTCAAATTCCACCTAATTGCATTTATTAGCACTTTGGCCAAAATGTGCACAACCATCAACCATTCACATGGTGACAAGTGGCATTCAACCATTGGTTGAAATTTAGTCCCAAATTGTTCAAATCTTGTTTTTTCTTCCAAATTCAAATCTATAAATTGGAGGCTTCTCTCCTCGTTATTCATCCACAATTTCATACAAAGTTACTCTCTTAACATTGAGAGCCAATTTTGAGCACATCACTCCATACTTCATCATTTTCATAATTCTTAGCTAGGTTATGCTCAAATATCATCATCGAGATTTGATCAATCTACATACTTTCAATATTTGCAACTTAGGAGTTGGGAAAGAGCCAATTTCAACATTCAATTGACACCAATTCCCCCATGGGATCATAAGTTTACTCAATTAGGATTTACATGTTTCTTTCATATTTTGTTCTTCATATTCCTAGTTTAAGTTTTAGTAGATGAATTTCATGGGGAATCCTTCATTCTTGTTTGCATTTGATCTAACACACTAATTTGTTTTTTGTTCTTATGCAATTGCAGGTTTAGGGGTTCACATTTTGGCGCTAGAAGGAGAGCATCTATCTTTTTTAATCACGTTTTTCAAAAAAATTTATGGTTTTCTTGTTTGTTTTGTAGGTTACAAGTTTGTAGCTCCATATTGTGCCGCATTTGCAGGCGCGGCGCTATATTGTGCCACATCTTTTCCAAACTTCGTCGCACCTGTTCTCGCACTTGACTTTTTGAACTTGCAAACTCGGTCGCAAACTCACAGTTTCAAATTCTGCCACACCCAGTCCAGTGGCTTTGTATTGCGCTGCATTTGCAAGAGTGACGCCATATCTCACCATATTATTCTCCAAATAGCACCGCACCCGCATTCCTGCCTAAAAAAATTCAAAATTGACAAACTCGATCGCGGGTTTCCTGTCACAAACTGCACCGCCTGCAAAACTGCGTTGCACCCGCAGTCTATGTTTCTGTAGAGCGCTGCACCCAGTCAAACATGCAATGCTATATAGCGCCACCTTATTTCCAAACTACGCTGCACCTGCTAACTCCGTCGTGGGAAACTGTTAGATTTCAAATTTTAACATGTGCCTTTTAATTTTTGGATTTTTCTAATTTCTTACCTGTTTGCTATTTTTTGTGTTCTCTGTTTTCTATCATTTTGTAGGTTGGAACAAGGGAGAAAATAAAAATAGGAGGTTCATCATGGCATCATCTTCATCATGCACAAAGTGTTTTTAAACACTATATTGTTTCTCAACACTTTTTAGGATTTTTAATTTTGTTTTTAAAAGGAATTTGTTTACTTTCATGCCTTAGAAACACTAAATTTATTTTGGGTATTAAAAAGAACAAACAAATTTCCTTTTTTTTCAAAAGTTTGCAAAAGGCTAAAAAGAACCTAGAAAGAATCTACTAGATTTTGTTTAAAAGGTTTAAAAATTTGAACAAGGAAAAATCTCACACTTCAAAGTCGGTGTTTTAAAAAGAACTCATTTCTTGCTTTGAGGATTAAAATGAACATGTGTGTTTTTGATGTTTTGTAATCTTTTTCAAAAATTAATATCATTTAAAAGGTGTATGCGCTTCTCTTGCACCTCACGGTGATCTTGAGAATCAAAATTCTTTTGTGATATTAAGTTGTCAAAAGTATTGCCTCCACACTTCATTTTTGGGTTTAAAATTGAACAAAACATCTTGCGAGTGTGAGTAGGCTTATTGTGTGTGTTCTCCCTTTGTTTCTAAACAAAGGTTGATTGAACTACGAATAGGTTTACTCACTTTTGTTTATCTTAGCAGGCCTGCCTTGTGGGAAAAATTACTCACCCAAGGGAACAACCCAACCAGTAACACACTAAGGACAAGTGTATTTTCAGCTGAGATATAAAAGTGGGTACTGGAACAAAAGTTAGTATCACATGGTTGGCTCTGATGAGAAGGGCAGCAATGGTCTCTCGCCACATGGGTCAGCCTCCATGAACGAAAAGATAGAATTAAAACCCTTGTTTAGAAGGCCAAATCCTTATTTATTTTGTTGGTGTAAAAGGTCATGTCCTTTGAAGCCGTCCCATGTTATACATACGATTTTGTTGTAGAGATGAAAAGTATGTCATGGGAGATTCATGGGTATTGATGCTTGGATGACTTGAGAAGTGTGTATCATGGAGGGGAGCCAGTGTGGTCAAGCATCTAGTCATCCATACAAAATATACGTAGCTGGATTGGTCCAAGTGGGAACCCAACAAAATATTATCTCTTCATCCTAGGGTTGTACATGTGCTTGGAAAATAAAAATACATTGTTTGGTCCTAAAAACAATTGAAAAACAAACATTCACAAAGAGATCCAAATTTCAAACCCCTTGGAGGAAACAAATATCTTTGACGAATTTAAGTACTCTTGCTTTCCCTAGGGATCATATCCTTACAGTTTTCTAAGTGCTTGGATTTTATCATCATTTGTTTTCACTAAGGTTAAACCTAGGAAAATTTTGTCCTAATTTCTTTGATTTCCACATAATAGACCTTGTGGAATGAAAAAGAAAGTGGGACATTAGACATGCAGTTTGAAAGATAATCAAGAATGTGCTTTTGGTAAAAAAATGAATTCACTAAGGAAAGGTAAAAGACAAATTGGACCTCACATGTGTTGTCTCAAATGATTTCCCAAAAATTCAAAATCCCAAAACCAAGATTCAAAAGGATTAGTCTCAAATCCCACGAACAACGTCTTGAAATGCTCCTTGAAGTCAAAGAAAGGCTAGTGTACAATTTTTATAAGAAGGCTTCAAGAAATAACCCAAGTTTGTATGCATTTTATTATCAACAGAATCCTGAACTTTTTGAAAAGTTTGTTTTCCTCACATAAGAAGTGTAGCATATTCTTCAATAACAAGGTTTTGTAAAAAAGAGTCATCTAGGATCAAAGTCGTCATTCTCATCCATCTCTCCATCAATCAAATCACATCCCATCAACAAAATTTTGAGAAATTTAGAAAAATCATTCATGCTAAACTTAAAGGCTAAATCATCATCACTTTATCTTGGCTTAACACACCTAGCAAAATACTCAAAACTCTTGAACAAATTTACCTCTAGGATAACGCAACTTCCTGAGGTTTACTAGTTTATGATCACCTTGGTTGGCTTGACACACTTAGCCAATCCCTTCTCTTGTGCGAGTTTTTCCCAGGATAACACAACTTCCTAGGGTTTACAAGCTCACCACAATCTTGTTTGACTTAATACACCTATTCAAACTATCACAATCAATCCAAGCCTTAAAGTTTAGCATAAACCCCTAAAAAATTTCTTCAAAGGTTTCACTCATTCACGTCATCCATTTATCTCATCATCATCACCACCCCCTTTGATCCTTGGTTCTTTCCCTAGTTCTTCTCTTCTTGGGCCTTAAAGATTAAGATCAAACGATCCCTATTTTTATGGTCCAAACAAGATCATAATACAAGAAAAACATGGAAAACATCAACGAAATATCAACTTCCAGTGACTTGGGTCAAGTAAACACCAAAACAAACCTTGCGGGATCAAGCAATCCCCCAAGTGGCTCTCCTCTACCATCACAAAATCCTCAAGAGGAAAGATATGAAGAGGACATCACAAATGAGGACGTGGGGATGACACAATAAAAAATGCTAGAAATGGTTAAAAATCTAGAGAATCATAAAATAATAAATGCCATGTTCAAATACTTACGCACATTAATGGAAGGAGGGATTCTGATTCCTTCTGACCTTGATGTAGGTGCTAGTATGGACATGCCTCTTACAAACACATCTCCAATGTCAACTCCGAATATCACTCAATAAATGTCTCAAACCATATCAACAATCACACCAACCTCACCAATTGTGAACAAAGGAAGTGCTATGTTTTGAGAGTTACAACAACATCACCTTGTAAACAACAAAGAGGTAAGTATCAGCACCACACCGGAAAAATTTGTCTCAATAAATCCATCACACCCATACGTCCCATTCACCTTCCATAATCACACAGATTCATCCTCATTCTGTGCAACACCAGCCTATCTGTTAAACATACAAACTTCTCTACTGCAAGGAGAAGGTGGTTTGTTTTGGAACAACAAGATTCATTGACTCATTCTTCTTCCTGGGGAACTTACCACCCTTTCATCCATTACTGCTCACATCCACATCACCTATTGGATTGGGTCTTCCCCCCTACCCACATCTATCTTCACAAATCTAGGAAATCTGAGTATCACATCAAATTCTCTTTTTTTTCCTGCAACATCACAACAAGTGGCAACCACTCAAGCCACCATAACCAATACATTAGTCGGTCCTCAAATCTCTCAAAACATACCTTCTCAAGGATCGATCATCTCAACCACACTGCCAACAACCCAAATCTTGACCACCAACATAATTGTTTCACCTATCACAATAGTTGGCATCATTCCCAATCCACCACCAATCCCACCAAAAGCCAATGTGACGAATTCATTCATAACCCTAATTCAAACCATCCAAAAATCCAACCATCAGAGGGTATTGAAACAAAACCAATAAGTTGCACAATAGGTTGCTCAGCAAGCACAAGTGCAACAAGTTGCACAAGCCCAACAAGTCGCACAAGTTACGCAAGCCGCACAAGTTGTGTAAGCCACCCAAGAAACCCAACAAGCATAAGACCAATCTCAAGTCCAACAATAGGCGCAAGCATAATACCAAGCACAAATACAAGCAATCCATCGACAAGCATACCAACAAGCCCTGCAAGACTTTCAGGCAGAACAACAACTCGACCAACAATAAGCTTTGTTGGTGCAACAACAACTAGACCAACAATAAGCTTTGTTGACCCAACAAAAAATCAACCAATGACAAGATTTGTTGGCACAACAACAGTTAGACCAACAATGGGCTTTATGGGAACATCAACAAATGGACCATCAACAAGCTTTGTTGGAACAAAAGCAGCAAAATCAACAACAAGCATTGTTGACACAAATGTAGGCATACCAGCAGGATTTGAACACACAATAGAGCTTGCAGCAAACTCCCACCAGTGCCCCTTCCACCAATCAAACACCCCAAACATGTCAAAAAACATTCATCCCACCTCCCGATCCACACAACGATGTCGCGACACAAATCAAACTGCTCTCACAGTAGGTGATGGACCTCCAAGTGGGAAAAACAACTAGAACATAAGGCAACTTGTGCCCTTATCCATTTGATAGAAGTCTCACAATGGTACCATTCCCAAAGGGATTTGAGATCCCCAAATTCGACAAGTATAATGGAACGAGTAACCCCTAAAACCACGTTAGGGAATTTCAAGTGCATTGCATGGAGGTTGCATATGATGACACATATCTAATGTGAATCTTCCCCCGAAGTCTGACTGGTCCCGCCATGGAGTGGTTTTCTCATCTACCCACATGAATTAAAATATTTGAGTAAATTATGGAAGAATTCCTTAAAAATTATGCTTTCAACATGGGTGCAGATGTTAGTCTAGAAGAACTATCAACACTCAAACAAAGAAAAGGAGAGCTATTTGCATCCTTCTTGAAAATATGGCGATCCAAGGCCAATCAAAGCAAGTGGACCATGCCAAAAGAACAACAAGTTTGCACGATCATATCTAGTCTAGATGAAAACTTGGCGTTCTACTTAAAAATGCAATGCATCACATCATACGATTAATTAATCCCAAAGGTGCTCAACATCGAAAGAGCCCTTACTATGCAAGAAGGCATATCAACATTTACTCCA
The DNA here is from genome assembly GCA_007115665.2 of Sequoiadendron giganteum. Taxonomy (NCBI): domain Eukaryota; kingdom Viridiplantae; phylum Streptophyta; class Pinopsida; order Cupressales; family Cupressaceae; genus Sequoiadendron; species Sequoiadendron giganteum. The sequence goes on from CM021103.1 coordinate 487,070,117, forward strand.
CCATAGGATAACCGCTCATCCAACAATTATAATGATAAAACTCACACATGGTCGAGGAACAAAAATATCATAAACGATGACGTGGTCGATGCTAAAGTGGTCATAAATGCTCCCAAACCAAACATCCAAACTCATCACCAATCACAAAATCATAATCACAATAATGTGCAAACTAATGCAGTAGTAGCAAAACAACCACTTCCCACCAACCAAATAAATAACTTGGGAAATCAAGGAGGACCACCTCCCCGAGGAAAATAGAATGGTACTTTAAACTTCTTTATAATGAATTATAGACACGATTAGTGTGTGATCCTTCAATTGTAATATTGTAAGATAATATTCAGTATATGATGATCTTGGTCTATGCCTATATTTGAGCTAGTGTTAAGCTAACACCTTTCCTCTAATTTCTTCCCCACCCTCTTTTTTATGGAGGATGATTCTTCATTTATAGCAAAAAAATTAAATAATTATGGTATCAACCAACAATATGGTACAATGCTCATTATACATGGAAGCATGTAGAAGTAAATTCCTTGAATGAATGTGAAAAAATGTAAGTATTGGAATTTAATACAATCATATTCATTAACCTCACTTGGACTAATAAGTTTATATATGTCTTCAAGTGTATGTGTGAGATTCATTAATGCATAATTGAATTAGGTCCTCTCTAAGGAATTTGATCAACCACATCATGTTGAGTGGTGATTAAAATAATCAAAATTAATGTGGAATGATAGAATATGATGTGTGGACACTTTGATATTAACTTGAAGGCTTAGTGAGCAATATACATTTATCACATAGTGAGAAAATGATCTAGGTATTGATAAATTAATATAGATTAGAATATTGATTATATAAATAATTGAAATTTTTAACAACTAAATGACAAAAATAATTATAAGAATTTAAAAAAAAAAAAAACATAAAATAAAATGATTTTGGGTGATGCAATATTTTCCTACACCCTAGATGATCTTACATCAATTCATGAAGTACAAGATGTTTGAGAAGCCGCAATTGTAAAAAAAGGACTGGATGAGTACTCATAGGGTAGGGTAAATATGAACCATGTGATACCATTGATAGTGGGAGATGAGTAGTAATAAGGAAGAGATATAGTAGGTTTCTTATGTATGTTGAGGAAATTAAGTACTTTTATAAGAAATATTAACATCAAATTTTGCTAGTGCAAGACTAGGAGATACATTTGGTGGAAGGTATAAAAAAACCCAACTCAACACCTTAGAGCTAGAATAGGTGAACGAATGAGTGTAAATATTTTCAAAAGAGCATGTACAAGCATTGACTAAAATAGTGGTTCTAACTCTCAACACATATGTGATCATTGATATCATAAATTTTCTACCTAGGGTGTTTTACAGAGAGGTGTCCTTGATCTAATAATATAGTGTCAACCAAAAATATTATAATTCTTTTCTTTCTTTTCTACTATTATGTAGGTTTCATCAATGTGATTAGAGATAGAATCTATGATTTATAGTGTATATTTTTAAAGGTTTAAATACGATACTATGGTAGGGTACATGGATTTGGTTGTGACATTCTAGTTTTGTTTATTCATAGAGAGTTTTTTGCCTCTCAATAAGGGATAATTGTTTATTATGTATATTGATACCTTATTATTTTTTAGTACTCGATGTCTTGTTGGGATCTATTATGATATAGATCTATCTTCCTTTTAATTTTTGAGTTTTGTAATTGATATAATTCATGGGAATTTAGATCTCATTTAGAAGATGTGCCTAATGAAACTTTGAATTTAAAATATATTTGGGGAAGTTTATAACAAACCTTAAGATTATTCCATAGCTAGAGTCCTACATCATTATTAATGTTACAGTAGATCAAATAGGAGGTCAAGTGTGGTTAACATCATTAAAAATTACCTAAAATATCTATACTTGATCCTCCAAGAATGCTTAGTTTGGAGGGTTGTCCCTATCTTTGGAGTTTGAATGGGTTCTATTTTGGGAACCAAGATGTTGTTGGCAACATGAGAATTCTAATATATGGTTTTGTTGATGGAAACCCATTGTAGAAATGTAGAAGTACTTGTTCAGAGAAGACCAAGTGTTTTGGAGACTTGACTAAGTCTTAATGTGTATATTCAGTAATCAAAGTAATAGTTTTATGGTCCACATTGCTCCACTATGCAAAATATTGTCATACATTTTTGAGGTGTTCATGGCATGTGTTGAAGGAGTTTACATCCAAAGCTTCTAGTTTTAATATCTTTCATAGTTGAAGATATTGTTAATAGTATGTCGAGCATAGTAATGGTAGTGTTACAGGTGCAAAGTGCATGTTGGAATGTTTTGTATTCCACCGTGGATGAATATTTTGTGTGGTTTTGAGGAAGTATCGGAAGGTGTCAAATATGTATGCACTTCAAGTGGAAAGTGAGTTGGTGGTCCATGTGTCGAGTTGTGAATGAATAGTTGGTTCATTAAGTTGTTGCTTCACCAGTGGTGTTGACCTAAAGGTTTTGGGATCAAGTGCAGAGTTGAGTTGTGTATATAGTAGAATCATGGGAGTGATTATAGGTCATGCCAGCCTATTTTTGTATGATACAAGTTTTTTCTCTCTCTAAAGCGTGTGTGATGGATTTTTGGACCAACATGTCATGGTGTTACATGGTTCATGCAATTAGGTCAACGTAGTTGATGTTTTGGTTGGTTGTGGTATATATACAAGTTTGATTTAGTGTGTGAAGGTTATGTGGTATGGAAATTAGTATATTGTATGTAAGTAAGAGTATGTGAGAGATTTTATGTAATGTGAAGTGAGAAAGGTGATAGTGGTGAAGTATGAAGTGTGCAAAGTCAATTTTTTGAGCTTAAGTGGAACTATATTTTCAGCATGTTGTAGATGCATTGTTAGAAATTCATCCTTGGTAGTGAGCCACACTTTCTTCTATCTCTTTCTATTTTGGGCAGTGAGCCTCTAGTAATGAGCCATTCTTTCTGGACAGTGAGTCCACCATTTTGTAAATCCATTGTAACTAGTTATAATATATTATGAGCTAATCCCCACCATGGTTTTTACCTTTCAAGGGTTTTCCACATAAATCTAATGTTCTTATGTTTATTTATGTGATACATGCTTTAATTGTTACTTTCCATTTCTATAAGTTTGATGAGATGTTTTGAATGTATGTTTCAGTTGATGAAGTTAATAAATTTATGTGAATATTGATTCACCCCCCCTCTTTGTATTTTGGGTGTTCAATAATCAGTACCAGAGCATGGTTCCTTTAATTGGCTTAATCATTAAGGTAGATCTTGGAGGTTAAACACATGGAAACTAGGAGGTATCCTATCCCTCAAAAGAGATCATCTCTAAAGGGTCTATTGAAGAATATTGTGAAGTTGATATGGAAGGAGAAATCAAATCAACCCTTAATGATCTGGATAAAGTAGAATGTGAGAATAGATATCTGAAAGAAGATATTAAGCAAGCAGATGAGTGCATCAAGAAGTTGAGGGATCAAATCAAGAAAGTTAAAGAAATACTCAAGGAAACAAATGAGCAACTCAAACAATCAAATGAGATAATCACTAGTCTAAAATTGAAAGTTGAAGAAGGAAAAAGAGTTGAAGACTGCTTGAATGCCAAATTGAAAGATAAATTTTTAGAATATTCAAAGATTGAAGAAGAAGTTGTGTCTCTGAGGAAAGATCTGGTGAAAGAAAATATTCAAGAAGACAAATTCAAGAAGGGATCTACCTTGCTTGATGATATAGTTGTAAGTCAAAAGGATTCAAAGGACAAATAAGGATTAGGGTTTGAAAAAGAAGAAAGCTCAAAGGAAAATTAGACTTCAAACAATGATGAAAAGAAGAATCATGAACAAAGGAAGACTAGAGATAAGCAGAATAATATCAAACATGTTTGAAACTAGAGATATTTCAAAATACCACCTATCAGAAATCCAACTGAACAAAGGTATTCATCTTTTAATGGTTACTATTATTCTTACAATAAGTTTGGACATAGATCAATAGAGTGTAGAGTAAAAGTGAATCAAAATGTTCAATCATTTTCTGGCCAATGCTATGCATGCAATAGATTTTTTCATAAAGCTAGTGAATGTAGAAGTCAGACGATGAATGGTTACAATAATGGTGTGATGTTCCAATCATTCAATGGTTACTACTATACATGTAATGGATTTGGGAATAATGCTTTTGAATGAAAATCTAAAATGGAAAGAAGTAATTTTGTTCAGCAGAAAGGTGTCATATGTCACAAATGCAATAAGCCAAGACACATAGTTAAGTTTTATAGAAGAAAGAATGTGAAACCTTTTATTTCATAGAAGAATGTTGATCCAGTGAAAAAGATTTATCCAATGGAGATGAAGAAGGAAATGAAAAATATCTGGAAGAAAAATGAAGATAATAAGGTGAAGAATGAGTTTGTGCTAGCTCTTGGCACAAATGTTTCCTCCAAAAACTAGCTAGAGAGCTTTGGGTCAAGGGGAGTTTTTAATAGAAAACTTTCAAAGTCCCCACCAAAAGGTGAGATGTTGATATCTTTAGCATACTAGTATATGTGTTGGTTGATGTGCCTTATCTATTGGTGGTATCTCCAATGTGAAATATCTTGTTGTAGAAATTTGTGGAGTGATTAAAGGTGCCTGTGACAATACAGTAACAATTTACCATCTTTTTGACTTAACTTTTCATTGCTACAATTAATGCATTTTAGGTTAGTAGAAAAGGGTTTATATTTAATTTTGAGTTTTTTAAAGTCATTTATGATCAAACATTTGAAGTGGAGAGCAGAGAAAACAAGTGTTGAAGCAATTTTGAAGTGCTATTTGAAACCCTACCAGTGAATTCCAAAGGTATTTATCAGTTTCTTATAAATATTAGCTTTGTGAAGATTCAAAATATTTACTCCTCAAGTGATTGATGTGCTTGAGTGACCAAGACCTAAATTCAAGAAGCATCCATATAAATCTATGGAGATGGACCCTAAAGGAGCACTCTCTAGGGTTTTGAGTGGCATTATGCACATAGAGGATGTGTAGTTCTACATTCATATGAAGATGGAAGAGTATGATCATTTGAAGATGGAAAAATATTGGGAGAAGATGTTGACTGGAGATGAGTTCCAACTAAAACTAGAGTATGGGAGTCTAACGAAGAAGAAATTGTATGTATGGGACAATTTCCCCAATTTCTATTATGAGGATGAGTGGGTTAAGTACGTGCTTAGCAGAATTCATGACAAATTCATGTGCTTGGACATGCTACACATAATTAACAAAGAGGCAATTAGGTTTGTAATCGACTTGTGCTCTAATGGACTAGTTTCGACTTTGAAGGTCACGAAGAATGATGTGGTAATGAAGCTCACTGGAGTGAAGTTCAACAAACGTGCCCTAATGGTAAATGGAATTGATGATCCGACTGTGAAATATGCTTCAATGGTGATAGGTTACAATATCTTCTATGCAAATAGAGAGAAATTTGTTCTAGCCATGGCAATTCACACAACTCACCAAATGGTGAAGGAAGGTCTAGACATAGATTTGTGTGAGCTTCTGAAACTATAGTTAATGGAGAACTCACAGAAGACAAAAGAGTCAAGGTACCCATTCCGGTATGGTATTGTTATTTGTTTGTTGTTTTAATTTCTAAATAAGTTTCCCAATATAAATAATGTTATATGGCATGCTAGTGTTCTAGCAACTGTGCAAATAAGAGATCACTTGACAAGGTTTGTATACTTAGAATCCCAAAACTCTATGTTTGGGGATTCTTAAAATCATTCCAATATCATATGCAAGAGGGTTATATAATTCCAACAAGTTTTGTTGAGAAATATAAGGATGACATAACATTAATGGTTAGTAGAGACTATTGTTATATACAAGTAGTTGAACCTAGAATAGTTTGGGTTCTCAAGCTTGGCTATGAGGTAATAAAAGATAATTTTTTAGTTTTGCAGAGATTGTGTTAAGTAAACCTAGAGATCCTACAATAGATAGGTTTGGTATCTATGAAGAGAAAAGGAGTCAAGTAAACCTAAAGAAGAAAAATAAACACATTGAGGAGAATGTTGAGAAGATTAAAGCTAAGTTGGAGGAGATGGTGAATTCACCCAAGGGGTCTATGGAGAAATCCAAAGCCACATCTTCTCTTTTGTAGGATACTCCAAGTACAAGAAGTCCAGTAAGGACCTTTTCCCCCTCTCTTGATGTTCCTATGTCCTCCAAAACAAAGCCTGTGGAGAGTTCCAAGAAGAAAGAAATATCTAGCACCCCTGAGACATAAAAGACTCCTAAGAGGAGAAGGAAAGAAAAGGCTACCAGGGAAAATTACATCATCTATGAAGATGAAGAAGATGAGAAACGACAATTGGTCCAGAAGAAGAAGGCTCAAGTCTCTCAAGAGACCAGTGCAAAAAGAGAAAAAATTGATGTGGTAGCCATGAAAAGTGAAGAGGAAGTGGAAAAAGAAAAGAAATATTTTATTTTTCAAAGAAGAGAAAAGAGCTTTGGAAAGGAAGAAAAATCACCTAAAGGTAAGGGAAAGAAGAAAGAGAAGATTCCTCTGATTAGGGAGCATAGTCCCATGAAGTTAGATGCTTTATTCAGTGGCATTGCAGAGTTTGGTATGCTAAAGGAAACTATTGAAATGTTTCTGGATGCAAATGATGCAGATAAGGAAATTATAGAAGAGGCTATTGTTAAGTATATGGTAACATTTTATATTGGCCTAGATAAGATATAGTATTAATTCCCCAATGATATGAAAAGTGTTTAAATTGCAAGAAGACAAGTGGCTATTGAAGAGGATGCAAAGGTAAAGGCATTTTCCTTGGAGAAGATTGGTTCCTTACTATCTCATGAGGATAGACAAAAGTTGTCTAAGTTGTATAGCAAGAAATTTAGGATAAAAAAAATATTTAACACTCTTATGAGTAGAGACAAGGAAGATATTGAGAGGCTATGAAAAGAGACACTATAAAAGGTTGATGAGATTGCTAAAGAATTGGGAGTTCCTTCAGGTAATGAAGATCAAATGCAAAAAAATACATCCCTCTTGGAAGATAATGTGCCTAGTATAAAACAACATGAGCATGAGATTGGATAGGAAGATATGGTGACAGATAATACCCCTCCACTTGTGTAGAATATTGTTGAAAAGAAGGAAGATGATAAACAAGATGTCCTAGAGAAGGATGAAGCTCAAGTTGAATAGGATTTTCCCCCTCTAGATATGGAGACAAATGCTGACCAAAATAAAGAAGACATGTAAAGGTCTCCTAGAGAATATTGAGACACAAAAAGAAGAAACATTTCCTCTGATAGATGAGAAGGTTGTAGAAAAGTGCTCTGATAGTAGTGATAAGGAGAACTAAGGCACAAAAAGAAGACACTTTGCCTCCTTCGAAAGTAGAGAAGAATGCTGAAAAATGTTTCAGCGGTGGAGAAAACGAGAAGACTGAGAAAAAGGAAGAAGAAAGTGCAAAAATTGGTGGTGAATCCTTTAGAGCCTTTTGAGGTTCACTAAAATATCTATTGGACATGCAGTTATAGTTTGAAATGGTGGTGTATGTACAACTCTTGCAGATTCCCATGCAACAAGGTTAGGTGGACCTAGAAAGATTTCCCCTTTACACAAACTATAGCTTGGCGATATATTGCATACCTCTGCTAGGAAGGAAATTTTGTAAACATACCAAAAGAGTGCAGAGTTGGTAGATGAAGCAGTGAAGGTGTTGCAGGAAGGTATTCCTAGAATAACTATTGATAATTATTCATCTGGTGGCAGAAATTGAAATTATTGTTTGATTCTTTTAAGGATTATTCTTTTGTTGGAAGAAAATATTGAGAAGGAAATGGCAAAGAAGGTCAATGATAAGAGGCTAGTAGAAGTTTCTAGAAAATGTAGTACTACACATGGTAAGTTGAAAAGAAACTTAGAGGATGTTAAGAAGTGTTTGGAAGAAGCTAAAGTTTTGTTTCATTCCTATTTGAAATGGCCAAATTGTACAAGGAGCATGAAAAATCAAATGGACTCGATTGAGTCACAAATTGCTCAGGCCTCAAGTGCATATGATCTGATCGATGGTGCAAATGGAGCTACACGAGCTATTATTGAAAATCTGCATGGTCAATTCTTTTTACTGCAAGAAAAAAGGAGAAAATAATAATGCAATATGGCTAGCTTAGAGATATGGAACGTACAAGGCTTACCCCTTTAACTAGAGTTTCAGCTAATGTTGAGAAGGTGGTGCAAATGGATCTAGTGCCTGGTTCTCCGGAAGAAGAAGAAGACCTCCATATTTAGTTTGAAAACTAGTGTCATATGATTGCCTTTGCTAGAAAGGACTGGGAGGTTGCAAAGAAAGACTAGGAGGCACACCTTACTAAATTGAAAGATTCTTATAAGAGTTAAGTTATAAATTTTGCTATGTATATGCAATTTTATGATTTCAATGTACATATACCAAAGTAGTTTATGGTGTTGCAGTACAAGTTTTATCATTTTTGATGGATACCATTGTTAGGGGGAGCCACTTTGATGTAAATATTTTACTAAGGGGGAGATTGTTGAAGAACTGTGTTGAATATAGAAGAGAAGTATCTTTTTGGTACCCTTTTCCCATGATGTCAAAGGGGGAGAATTCTTTAGGGAGTAGATTTAGAAGAGTGTGTTGCCATCAAATGAAAAAGGGGGAGATTGTTGGCAACATGATAATTTTTATATATGGTGTTTTCATTGATGGAAACCCATTGTAGAAATGTAGAAGTATTGGTTCAAAGAAGAAAAGTGTTTTGGAGAATTGATTAAGTCCTAGTGTGCATATTCAGTAATTGGAGGAATGGTTTTGTGGTTCGCATTACTCTGCTATGCAAAATCTTGTCGTGCAATTTTGAGGTGTCCATGGAATGTGCTGAAGGATTATACATCCAATTTTTTTGGTTTTAATGTCTTTCATAGTTGAAGATATTATTGACAGTATGTCGAGCATGGTAACGATAGTGTTACAGGTGCATAGTGCATGTTGGAATGCTCTGCGTTCCACTGTAGATGAATATTATGTTGTGTGATTTTAAGGAAGTGTTGTAAGTTGTCACATGTGTGTGCACTTCAAGTGGAAAGTGATTTGGTGGTCCATGTGTTGATTTGTGAATGAACAATTGGTTCATTCAGTTATTACTTCACCAGCGGTGTCACCCTATAGGTTTTGGGTTCATGCGGAGTTGAGTTAAGCAGAATCATGGGAGTGATTATAGGTCATGTTGACCTATTTTGGTGTGGTACACATTTCATTCTCTTCAAAGTGTGTGTGATGGATTTTTGGACCAATAAGTCAAGGTGTTACACAGTTCATACAATTAGGTCAACCTAATTGATGTTTTAGTTGGTTACGGTATATATACAAGGTTGATTTAGTGTGTGAAGGTGATGTGGTATGAAAATGAGTGTATTGGATGTAAGTAAGAGTATGTGTGATATTTGATGTAGTGTGAAGTACGAAAGGTGATAGTGGTGAAGTATGAAGTGTATAAAGTTAGTTTTCTGAGCTTAAGTGGAAATATATTTTAGCATGTTACAAATGCATTATTAGCAGTTCATCCTTGGCAATGAGCCACCCTTCTATATCTTTATATTTTGTTCAGTGAGCCTCTAGCAGTGAGCCATTCTTTCTAGATAGTGAGTCCACCATTTTGTAAATCCATTATAACTGGTTATAATATATTGTGAGCTAATCCTCACCATGATTTTTCCCTTTCAAGAGTTTTCCATGTAAATCTTGTGTTCTTTTGTTTATTGATGTGATGCATGCTTTAATTGTTCCTTCCATTTCTTCAAGTTCGATGAGATGCTTTGAATGCATGTTTAAGTTGATAAAGTCAATGAATTTCTATGAATATTGATTCACCCTGATTCACCCCCCCTCCACTCAGTATTCTGGGTGTTCAACAAATGTGTCTAAGTAGGTATATTCAAATTTATTTGTAATCATATATGATATTATACTTTTTATAATTTTTTAAAATTGTAAGAGATCAATGTGATCCATTTACATTTTATATTGTGCCATCACTTGAACTTGTTCCATTTAAGATCAATATAATTAAGTGTTTTTTAAGACAAAAGGCAAAAATGCTTGGAAATTGTATTAAAAATAAACCAATTACATATTGGGAGTAGCAAAGTAGTTACATAGTTGAAGCTGTTAGCAAAATACAAAATTGTACAATGAGATATGGAAAGACTGAAATTTTTTGTTTCTGGGATTCTCCTGGCATATTAGATTGGGATGCTACATTATACATTCGAAAAAATTCTAACATCTATCACATAAGGGACTATAATAGTTGCTATAACTAAAAAAAACCATACAATGATGCTTCTATATTCCATGTACAAAAAGGTGCAGCCTAGGTGGCACATCTCTAAAGCAGAAAAATAGATTTGCTCTAAAACAACACTTCAAAGGTTCACTGCCATATTGTGACAACCCCTTGGCTAAAGATTACATGTGTTCAAAGATGATTTTGTCCATTTCAAAATCTGAAAATAAGCTGCCCCCACTTTGGGTTTCCATATATTTATGGTTACAAGTTTTTGCATAAATTTTGGAGATGATCTGAAAACTTTGCAACAGTATGGACCTATATTGGCTACAATCAACAATTTCACATACAAGAAACAAAAAAAGATCAGCTTGACCCATTCACCATGGAAGCAACAACCACTAGCACTGTTGAACATATAAGCAAAGAGAAAATATAAGTAGAGGATCAGTCATGTGATTTTGAAAGAGGGAGATGAAAATGAGCAAAGTGACTGGAAGAGAGACTTGGCCTGCAAAAAACAAAGCATAAAGTTAGAAGCAAAATTATGGATTGCGCGGGTAGTCCTTTTTAATGGCCTCAAGAATATGCGGATAGTTGTTAATCAACATGGGGTCGATTAAAAGGGGTTCAAATCTCGTAATTGAGACATCATCACAAGCTATATTTTCCAAAATATTTGCAACTGAGTTCCCTTCACAATAGCAATGGGAGATTTGTAAATCTTTGAAGTTTTTAAGCATTCCCATGCCTTTGATAGGACGTAATGTATTGGCTAGCATGGAGTTGATATTCATTTGAAGGAATTGATAATTATTTGGGAATCACCTTGCATGCAATAATAATTAAGTGTTATAACATCATGTCTCTATATTTTTACACTATTATGTAGTGAATTTTGAGTTGAGATTATTGGTTTGGAAATCCTTTATGTTCTCATCCTTATTTTGCATTATAAACATATATTAAAAGAAAAGAGGAAATAATATAATCCTTATAAGCCATAAATATTTGGAAATTTATATGCGTCTTTGAAAAGGTACAACAATTACCCCTAATCTCACTATAAGGATATCATCTAAAAATGATCCTTTCTTGTAGGTACCATCAAATAAATTTGATAATTATGATACACCTAAGGAATATGGTGATGTGTATCTATGAAGAGATGGTAGGAATTAACTCTAAACTATGCTAGATGGACCTTCAAACAAGAAGGCTAATATATCTTATTGTAACCTAGAGGTTGGATGATCCCATCCTAAAATGAAATCTATTTTACAACATGTTAAAACTCTAAGGATAGAGGTCATTAAGGCTCTAACCATTTAGATTGTATGTGGGATATATAAATCTCATGTTTAATTCATTTATTCATCTTCATTATAGACATATCTATTGGAAAATTTGTAAAGTTATGTAGAGAATGTATGCGGGCTATATGAATCTCATGTCTAATACATTTATTCATCTCCATTGTAGATATATCTATCGAAAAAATTGTAAAGTTATTTAGAGAATGTATGTCCTTTCCAATGCCTACAAGGCCTAGTAGAGTAGAATTTATCATGCCAAGTAGAGTAGATCGCATGTTATGCTAATTGAATAAAGGATTTTCATTCTTTATATGGGAATATAAATAAATAAATTGAATTATTTACCATTTATCTAACCCTATGCATCATGGTTACCACTTGAAAGATTATGATAGTGATGAATGGGATTTAATATAAAGTTCAAGGAGAATGTTTTATTAATGAGGATATTTTGGCATGAATATGCTTAAACATAACATGTAGGTATCACTCTTTCAATTATCCTTCCTAAGGTAAGCCCCCTAAGTTTTAAACCCATATGGATGATTAGGTATAAAAAGCAAGTGATAGAAGTGAATCATACTTTGGATCACCAAGATGAATGGAATATTTGAAGAGATGATTTAATATTCATTGAGAATAATATATTGGAGGATGGATATAATTGAGGAAGACCACCATAGATGATTTATCTAATATAAAGACCCTATCAACTCTAAATATGAAGAGTGAGGCAAGGATGAAGATGAACAAGGGTGAGATGAAGCATTAAATGAGGATTATGGAGAGGAGAGAATATTTTGACCCATCTCAAATATTAGAAGATAAATACAAAAGGAGGTACCATGATTTTATAGATCATTGAATCCAAAATAATTGATTGACTAGAATACAAAGATGAAGGAGATATTCAAATTTTAACAATTCTTAGATCCATAGAGGGTAATAATTACCCAAATAAATTTAAAGGGGAATGCTATATTATGGTGGAAGGAGTCACAAGTATAGAGAATGAAAACCAATAGGAGAAGGAAACTCATTAGGAATAAATGGTCACCAAGTTAAGGGAGATAACTTGGCAAGATACTACCACCTTGATATTTTGAAGAAGCTTCATAATGTGTGCTAACATAGGAATAGTGTAAGGAATAACAATGATAATTTTTATAGTTTATTAGATATTTACATCATGATATAGGTCTCAAGATTAACATACAAGTGGAGATGAGTGTGTTGAGGTTTTACTCTATAAAATAATCTTACCAATATATCCTAAAGGTTGATGAGTATATCTTAATTAGAGGGAAAAAAATGGTAGAGTAAAATGATAAAATGGTGAAGGAAGAGATAGATAAAATACTAAAAAATATTAGCAAGGCTAAGGAGGAAAGGAAGAAAGATCTCCCAAGTTGACTATCAATAGGTATGTGTTTGCATGAGCTAGTAGAAGAGTTGTGGAGGAATTAAAATTTATGAAAGATGATTCCATGACAACTATTTTTACTGTGGCAAAAAAAAGAAGTTATTAAACCATTAAATTTCATAAGATGGAATTTTTTAGAAATGAAAGGAAGGATAACAATTAACATATCAATGAAACTAAGAAGGATTTAATAAAATTAGTGGAGATATTAGAATAAAGTAAACATAAGCATATTTTTATGATGAGAAGAGTGGTGTTATGTTTCCTTTTAGGACAAAAGGCCAATGCAGTAATGGAGTTTGTTGTGCACAATAGGCAAGTTGTGGGGTAAGTACTACAATGTGATCTAGTTGATAATGGAAATGGCAATAATCTTGTGTTAATTAAGATGATGGAGATTTTGAGGCTAAAGAAAATAAGCCACCCTAACCCTTCCAAGGTGTCCTAGTTACAAATGAGACATCACATTATGGTAAAGGAGCAATGAATGGTGAGATTTAATATTGACATATGCAAGGATGAATAGTGTGTAACATCATGCACATGAATTCCTATCATATATATTTTTTGGAGGTCTTAGCAATTTAAAATGAAATTCATGTATAATGTTCAGGTAGACACCTATAGTATTATTAAAGATAGAAAGACGTATGTGCTAAATCCTTTGAAGAATATAAAGAAATATTATAGGGAAAAACCCCATGTGATGATGATATTAAGGGAGATATTAAATAATTAAGAGATAAGGGAAGTGATGGTTATAGATGTTAAATATGTCCTAAAGGACGTGCCATCACAAGATATTCGCTAACAAGAATTTGTAATCAAACTAGAAAAATTATGGAGATAAATTTTTCTTTGAAGAAAACTATGAGAAGAAGGCTCATATAATGATCAAAGTTAATAAGTATTAAATACTAAAGATATGTAAAGGATGCCTTGCAAAAGATAGGGGCATTAAATGTTGTGTTAATAAAGTGACACCATAAATATATCCAATAAAGGACATAAGGGAGGAAAGGAGGAAATTGAGTTTTATATGATTTGAGAATAATAAGAATGTACAATGGTAGGTGTTTTCAAGTGATTCCCAAAATAATAGCCAAATAGAGTGTATTGTTAAGAAATTTGAGTATAACCCAAGATATTTAGATAAATTTTCTTGATGGAAAACATTCTCATAATGAAAGGTTTGACAAAAGAAAAAAAATAAGGTACCAAGGCATGCATAGGAAATAAATGAGAGAAATGCAACTCTAAAGGATTAATGAGAAGTGAAATTATAAAGGATACAATAATAGTAAGGAGCACTAAGTAAAAGATGTTGAAGAAGGAAGTATTTTAGGACTAAAGAAAAAAATTATTGAGAAGTTAGCTAGTGAATGGTAGCTCAAGGTATGATAAATGACTTAGAAGAGAAAGGTTGTGTTAACATAAAGTTATGGGATTTTTTTTATAGACACTATAAAGAGTAATGTTAGAAAGTCATCGTAGGAAATTTATAAATTATAATTAGTTTAAGAATCCACCTTTGTGAAACAAGAAGTGGTTGAGTATCTATTGGCTCATAGAAGCATGAATCATGTGATACTATAAATAGTGGTAAACAAAGGGGTTTATACTTAAGGAAACATGGTGATTGTATAGGAAAGACTAATGCTATATTTTATAGCAATCTAGGATTATGAGATAACAATTGGAGTAGTGGAAGAAATTTGGAATAATATTATTCAATAAAGATGTGAAGAAGTGTGGTGTAGCCAACATTTGGCGGAGAAGCGTGAAACAAGACCCATTGTAGCACCTCAAAACTAGAAGATTCAAAGGAAGGAGCATCAAGATTTTCCAAAGAGCTCGTGCAAGTGTTAAGGGAATGATGAAGTGGAAGAATTAGTTGAAAGAGTGATTCTACAACTAGCCTTTATTTTTTAGCGTTAATCTCATAATGTTTTCTATGCATAGTTTCTAATGTAGTCCAACATACTCAATCCAAAAATAATCATGTGTTGACCAAAAATATTATGTGTTTTTTCCTTTATTTTCTATTAGTTCAATATAGGTTTCTTTATATATGATAGGATCTTGACTGGGGATATATCATATTCATTTTTTTATTATTTTGAAGGTTTAAAGATGACACGATAGTAATGTGAGGAGATTTTGTGGTCTCATTCTTGTCATAACTATTCACAAAGGGATTTGTATCACCTTTCCCCATAAGGATTAACTAAGATATGCACTAAAAACATATTATTGTATAACACTTTTTTTGGGGGGTCCTACTATAAATGGGGTTATCTTTCTTATGATTAGGAAATTTTATAATTGATGCAATTAATTAGATTTGGGACCCAATTGGAATATTCATGTGTAATTTCAAATTTAAATTCTATTTGATAAAACTTGCACCAAGTCTTAGGGTCATTTCATAGCTAGAGTCTTGCATCATTGTTCACATTACACTAGATCAATTAGGAGTCCAAGTGTATTCAAAATCAATAATTTGAACATAATTTAAGATATCTACACTAGATCCTAACAACATGCTATGTTTGGAGGGTCATCCATATCTTTCAAGATGAAATAGGCTCCATCTTAAGAACCAAGATGTGTATTAGTGTGCATTCCTTTGTAATAATCTCCAATCTTAAAATTTCTATAGTTTTTTAAAATCACCATGTTTCGTATATGTTTTGTCTTATGCAATCACTTGTACTTATTCCAATAAAGATCAATAAAATATAGTGTTGTTCCATTCTATCTTTGTGCATTGTATATTGATGTTATATTTTTAGAGCCAAGTTGCTTAGTTTGACAACCTTCATTAGGTTCACAAATTTGTATCATAACCATATACAAAAATATAGCCAAGCATCTCTTATCCTCATAAGCTATGAAGGCCTATAGAGAGTTATACAAGCCTATAAAGAAGTACAAAAACCACCCCTTAATCTCACAATAAAGAGAGAATCTAAAAATAAATTGATTCTTAGTTTTTGGATCCATTAAACAAATCTAACATTATTGTGCACCTAAGAAATATGATGATAAGTCTCTATGCAAAGATGGAATGAACAAACTTTGAACCATGTCAAAGGAAACCTCAAAATTTAAGGCAATTGTAGCTTAGTGTAAACTGAAGGTTAGATTATCCAATCCTCAAAGTAAAGATATGTATTATAGAAGTGTTGAAATTTTGAGGAAAGAGGTTCCCAAGGCTTCAATCTTTTAGACTATAGACCTAGAATCAATAGATTTAATTTCTAATATGCCTATTTATCTCCGTCTAGAAATATCTACTGCATCAATTGGAAATTTGCATAGAGGATGCATACCTATGTTAATACTAACAAGCCCTAGAAAAGTAGAAGCCTTGGCATACCAACTAGAGCATATCATGTTTTGTGTCAATTGCACAGAGGAATTGAATTAATGATATGGTATATGAAGTAACTAAAAAAATTATTGGTCATTTATCTAAGCCTATGTATCATAGTACCACAAGAAAGATCACTAAATTAATGCATGTGAAATTACCAAATTTAATAAGAATGATGCCTTAAGGAATTGATATTTTAGCATGAAGATGATTGAGCATAAGATGGAAGTAAGCACTCTTTCAATTTGGTTTTAGTTTTATTTACAAGGTAAGTCCATCAAGTTTCAACCCCATATAGAAGAGTAGGTGTGGCAAGTGAGTGAAAGAGGCGAGTCTTAATTTGTATATTCTAAAATTGAAGTTGGAAGCCTTGTTTCTCAAGAATGATGAGGGAAACATACCCTTTGTTTAATCTAGACTTAATAGTTGGTAATGAACTAAAGTGTGACCCAACGAAGGGACCCCTATATATAAGTATGAAGATACCATAACAATTCTCTAACCTTTATATGTGATGAAGACTTGCTTGGAAGTACACTTTTAAGTGTTAGAAACTATACTTTTGTTTTCTCAAGATTTACTTGAAGATCATGTGTCATAAAGGGATGGTAAGATAAGCAACTTTGTCTTTGGAGACTTCCTCTGAGTGGGATATCAAAATGATTTCACATGTAAATATAAAAATAACTTGACATAAACTTTGTATAACAAGTAACAATTTATGCCCAAGCAACTTGAAATGATTTTCTCAATCTCATTTATGTATATGCCAAAAAGAGTTGGAGAGAGTGTATATATCTCCTTAACCCTAATAGTACTTCAAAGCTCTTATGTCTCACTAATACTTGTGTGCACACTATCAACAAAGGACTTATAGTGTGTCATAATTGGCATTATCATCAAATTAGGAAAATAGAATGCCCTAAGCTTATCTATAAGTAAATATTAAGAAACAATTTCAAGAGAATTATAAAAATCTACAAAACAACAATTCACTTTTTTTTTTAATTTTTTGCCTTAGCCTCCTCAACTATAGAGGTCAAAGAAACATGCTCACTACTATAACAATTCTTCTTTTAATCTTGCTTGATTGTTTAATTTCAATCCAATTGAAAATATGAATGCCTATAACAAAATTATTTTTTAACAAAAATATGATCAATCATGATAATCAACCAATCATAATGATGTGATTATTATTAAGATCATCTTTATCTTCACTTTTATATATTAAATAGATTTTATAATGTATTCAAGATAAAAAAAACAACCAAAACTTTTGAATTATAAATCTAATAATTAAATTAAGAATAACTTTACACTTAAAAAAAAGAAAAGCTTTTAGAATAAATGATACCCATTAACCCATATTTATCACAATTCTTATCCTTACAAAAAATCATTGGAAGACATTAGATCTCCATTCTATCTTTTTTCATTTAAGGAAAGCAAATTAGTATATCTCCATTCATTAGGATGGACGATTGTGGTACTTCAAGTTGACATTATTTCAACTAGCTATGATTTAACACATTTACTTCCAACATCATCATTTGCCCTTAAAGACAACAATCTCTATCAATGAGTAATACCCATTAAATCCAACCAGCTCAAGTGGAGTTTGATTGGGTTTTGGTTTGGGCATTACATGGAAATGGTGCTTGTCATGTGGAAAGTACATACTGTTCAGAGTTGTACATAAAGAGAGTAAATGACGAGAGGCACTTTATGAATTGAGGCGCTGCCCAATTCAAGTACCTTCTTATTCGTGGCAATAAAGCATGAATCTTGAGGACAAATAAGACATGGAGAAAACACTCTAGATTTTGGATTTGTGTGCAAATGGGTTGAAACCGTTTCTTCCAAGCTAAGCTTGAAGTAGTAAAAGGAAGAGTAGCTAGGTACCTAGTAGTTGAGGGGTGTGCTCCTATCTAATAAAGTAGAACCAATTCCTTCTACTTTAATTTGATTGACAGGAGAGTTATAACATCAAGTCATGTATAGTCACACTGATGGTATTTAAAAGCATTTATCATTTGGAAGATTGGTTTGGCCACTGCAAATTTAGTGGTTTGGTTTTGGCAGCTTATAGGGTTGAAAGGGAATAAGCCTATAAAATAATAATAATTGAGTAATAATTTGTAATGGTGGAAAATGAAATTTTGATGTGTTTTTTATTTGGTTTTGGATTTCTTTGGAGACAATGTCTTAATGCATTTATGTAATTGTTGATGTGATTTTTTTGTATGCAATTGGGTTTCATATACTTGTACTCGTTAAGTTTGAATCATCACGGATTATCAATAAGCACATGTATGATTTTCATTGATCATATAAGTTACAAAGTATTATTGTTCATGAGACAACTCTAGGTGTAATGGTGGTGAATTAGGTGGAGCACTCACTTCATGAGGAAGGGATACCTTACAAATGATGTGAACGTTTGGTCAACATGTAGTAATATTCTAGTGTAAGTGTTTGTTGTTCTTCATGAGGTCTTGCCTTCTTGATGGAGTTTGTTGAGGTTTGCCAAATATATTCAAGGAGCATCCAAGTGGGCATCTCTTGGTCAAATTTTGTGTTTAAGGCTTATCTTGATTGCTCATGATAACTTATTTTCTATTGGACTTGTTCTCATGTTTGAGCCTTTTCTTCTTCAATAGCTATAAACATTGGTAAATTCAACCTCAATTCCCTATTTTTTTTTTCATCCAATCCTCTCTTACTCCTAGACACATATGTGTGATATGCGAAGCATGACCAAGACAAAGATATGAGTAAAAGTTCCTTTGAAGCATTGGCTTATGTGTTTTTGATTAACTTTGATATGTGTATGAATCTCAAGTTGTATGCATGTTTGTTGACATTTGATTTTTAAATGTGTGGACTAAGTTTGGAGTTTACTTTTGCTCAAAAGTAAAGGTCCTCTAAGTTACTTTGTTGTTCTCCTGGGTTTTGGTGTTTGTTATAAATGTATATAATTAATCTAAATGTTGAAATACAATGCAAATGAGATAATTTATATGTTCTTAGACGTGTTTAAATGCTTGAAAAGATTGAATCTAAATGTTTGAGTATGCTAAATATTTAAATAAATAATAAAACTCAGATAACCTTTTTTATGTCTTTTTGTATATTTTAGTTTTTAATTGAATTAAATCTAAATATTTATAGTTGCTGAAATAATTATATTTCTAGGTATTTTCTTATTTTTAGTCATTTGCATGCACGCAAATAAAGTATTATTATCTGGTAAAAAGATAAATCTAAACAATAAATCAATAAAACAAACTTCTTTTCCTCTTTCATATTCAATGTAATTTGAATAAGAAACACATAAGAGATAAATGAAATCAATTAATAATGAATTCAATTTATTATTATTATTATTTTTTGATAAAATTAACACTCTTACAAGTTGGAACAAAATATAAATGCTTTGATTTTTCTATTACAATGTTGATAAATAATGTGTGTGTTCTATTTGTTGGTTTGTCAATTTCACTTGCTTTGTTGATGAAAACCTAACAATCTATTGTGACCATATTTAATTGCATTTGAACCAATTTAAAAATAAATACACCACTATTTAAAAAATATTCTTTGTAAAAATTAAATTAATTTAATCTAACAAATTAGAAATAATCTATCCTAAATCAAATTTTGATGCACAATGCAACAAAATTAGAGCAATTGAATAACTAAACTAAATTAAAATAATTATTCTATGCTATGATTTATCGCTTTGATACAAATGAAATGAAATCTAATTATAGCTCAGATTCAATACTCATCTCAAATGGATGATTAACACTTATCTCTTAGTATTACAATCTAAAAAAATGGTTACTACTTTTCTAAAAATAAGTTTGCACTAAAATTAAGGATATCACTTGTTCATGAAAACCAACCATTGTTGGAATCAAAATAATACAAGGCTAGTGTGATTAACATTTAAATAATTTATTAGTTGTGGTAGTGTAAGCCTTATTCTCCTTTTATAGCTTAATAAGATAATTTACTTATTGCATAATCGGGACACTGTTTCTACTATCCATGTGATTCTATCAATGGATATCATGTTTAGTTCTATTAAATTGTTGATTTATTCCTATTAACTTACTTATTACCATTCATCTAGATGAGTACTTGAAAAATAATTGGATAAAACCTTGTGTCCCCTTTATTAATGAGATCGGTAACTATAATATTAAATAATACAAAATTTATTCAATGCTTTTCAAAATATAGCATGAAACATTCCTCTTCACTAGACCAAACATCATCAATAATTATTTTAGGTTTGTTCATGCTAGCTCCAAGTTTGAAGTCTAGCATAATCATGATTCAATTGCGTTGTTTTTGAGTCAAATTCATTGACCCATGTTTCATGAGTAGTGGTTCACAAGAACCCATCTCTCATGATAATGAATGGTTCACTTAGCACTCATTGCATCTAGGTGATGCTCACAAAGATGAAACATTGGGTCGTCCCGGGAGGTCACCCATCCCAGTACTGCTCCAGCTCAAGCACGCTTAACCATAGAGTTTTCTCCAAGGTTAAACCCACTTAGCTTGCAACCCCATTTGCAAAACCTTTAGCAAGTGTTGTGCCTTATGAACCATTCATTATAGAGCCCCTTTAGCTCATCAATTGATAAGTAGGAGGTATTTTTCACAGTGTGTCAAATTATGATATTGCTATTAGGATTCAACCGTGTAGTTTTCAAGTCAAACTCATTGACCTATGTTTCATGAGTAGTGGTTCACAAGAACCCATCTCTCATGATAATGAATGGTCCACTTAGCACTCATTGCATTGCCTTTGTGAGCATTACTTGGAGAACCACTATTCATGAAACATGGATCAATGAGTTTGACTCAAAAACTACATGGTTGAATCCTGATAGCAATATCATAATTTGACACACTCTTGAAAATACCTCCTACTTATCAATTGATGAGCTAAAGGGGCTATATAATGAATGGTTCATAAGGCACAACACTTGCTGAAGGTTTTGCAAATGGGGTTGCAAGCTAAGTGGGTTTAACCTTGGAGAAAACTCTATGGTTAAGTGTGCTTGAGTTGGAGCAGTATTGGAATGGGTGACCTCCCAGATGACCCAATGCTTCACCTCTGTGAGCATCACCTAGATGCAATGAGTGCTAAGTGGACCATTCATTATCATGAGAGATGGGTTCTTGTGAACCACTACTCATGAAACATGGGTCAATGAGTTTGACTCGAAAACTACACGGTTGAATCCTGATAGCAATATCATAATTTGACACGCTATGGAAAATACCTCCTACTTATCAATCTAGCATAATCTTTATTTCTTTGGTAAAGTTATCCATCCTAATTTTTAGTTTCGGTAACTTATTAATTTTATAGCTAAACAATACATGATCCACTTTATCATCTGTGAGGATTGGGTCTACAAAATGTGGAACTATATTCTTAATATAACTCAACAAGAAATAAAATATCATGCACTTTTTCTTTGAAATCAACTTTTAGTGGATAAGTGTAAGAAGTTGAGTCAACTTTTAGTCAAAAAGTGGAAGTCTTTTTCACAAATATCAAAATTTATCATAGTTGGAGTTAAAAATTGAAACAAAAATATGAAATGTAGGATTTTATGTCTAGTTTTCAAATATTGTAGTTTATTCTAATACCTAGATGATGGAAGTTAGTTTTTTTGGATGTACAAAAATGACCTTTTAAAAGTTTTGTATTTTGAACCAAAACATGCACGTGTATGACCAACATATTTTGACCTAAATAAAATTATTTTTCTAATTCCCTTTTGGAGAAAGATGTGTATTATGGTGAAGTTTAATCAAGATATTTTTTATAATAATTTAAAAAAAAAATTAATTAATTTTCTATTGACCCTAATTGCTACTTTTAAGAATCCCTCATGTACGACCAACATAATTTGAACTAAACCAATCATAAAATGATTATTAATATTTTAATTGTGTAGGTAATGATGTCTTAATTGGTCACATATAATTTTTTTCAAAAAAAATTCAAAAATTCAAAATTAAAAAATAGTAATACATGGCATTTCAAGTTTATGAACCACTTTCCTAGAAGATTAATTAATAAATAGAAAAATATGTCCAATCATAAAAAAAACATATTTGAAATCTACACATCATAACTTATATAATGGATTTCAATTTCCTTAAAAAATTCTTTGAAGAAAGTCATCACCCATCTTGCTAAAGTCAAGTTTTATCTTGTTGTTTTCATGGTATTGTAATTACACTTTCAAGATTGAGGTCTGGGTTTGCAAGCCTAAAACAAAAGAAAAACCATGGGTTTAAAATTTCAAATTTTATGAAACATGTATTCATCTAAAATGAAATAGGAATATGATGTAAATAGAAATAGGAACCCATTTTTTATGAAATGGGTACTCATTCCTACTAGGATTTTTCCTAGTCACAACACTTCCACTAAAACTAAACTCGGTATCTTGATTTTACCTTAGTTTATATCCATGAAAGAGGTTATTTCATACAACAAATTACACACTTCAAATGCTTTTTATATTTTTTTTTGTACTCCCAACATCATAATTGGCATTCCTATAATTTTTTTTCATATAGTACTCCCAAGGATTCCATTTCATATTGATTACAAGTAGTTGTGACTGAAGATTGTCCCTTTGATTTATCACTACTAATATATTCATGACACTTCAAAAATTATCAAGAATTCTAATATAAATTTATATCCTTTCTATTTGTAGCCATTTATTCTATATTCTCTTCATACTTATTGTCTTTATTTAGGGTTTCTCTCTCCTTCTCTTCCAGTTTTCTCAATAGGTCTTCAAAATATTCACTCTAGTTGTGAAAAATTAATTTCCTATGATATGATTGTGGGTTGTATTAGTGTTTTAGTCATCATATGGATTTAGGCTTCAAGATTGATTTTAAGAAATTTTGTTTCCTTGAAAGCTACTTATAGGTATATGTTTTCCTATAGTTTCTAGTACTCATAATCAACTTGAATCTTTTTAGTTGCAGCTTTACTAAACTATGAAATATGGATTACTAATGAAGATGATTCCAATCTTGAAATATCTCCAAACCTCTTCCTATCCTTGAAGAATTTGTGACCCACCAACGATATACCGGTAATGACAACAATAAACTCTTGATTAATCATAATCTCCATTCCCTTTACCTGTAACTTACGATTATGCCAATAAGAGACAAATTTTTCTGAAGCCTTGGGATCATGGCCATGAAACCTTTCCAGGAAAGGCGTGAAATTGCCATGCTCAAGAATCCTCCAAATTTTACAGTTCTTCCTCCACCTTGCATAGGAATGGGGATCAATCCTGCTACAATCACCCCCATGTTCACATTCACCATAAACAAAAACCCTCAAAAAGAGATAGTTGTTTGAGAGCCAATGAGCAAAGGAACACCCACAAAGCATGTTGTTGGAAAAAAATGAATAGAAAACTAAGAGTTGGGGGGTGAATCAGTTTCACAAAATTAAGACCTATTTAACTTTAAACAACCTTTAATCTCATATATGATAATTAACAGTGGAAGCATAAATCAATAACACATTAGAGACACATGAACACCAATATTTTTATACGTGGAAACCATGTTAGGGGAAAAACCACGGTGGATGTTAATCCACAAGATTATACCCTGTTAGAAGTATAAGGAAAGAAATAAATAGGGAATGCACATGCATTCAGGCACACTGCCTAGAGCTCACTGCTTAGAGGAAGGCTCACTGTCTTACATAAAACAATTAGATTAAATCCATCTGATGAGGCTGAACTGAGAAATTAGCTTCTACAAAAGCCTGATGACAGTTCTAGTTAGGCACAAAAAAACTTCTACACACTCTGCTCAAACTCCTTCACACTCTGCTATAATCCTGAATGATTTGATCTTTATTTGCACATGTATTTCATATACATACACCAAGAAATTAGCTTCTACAAAAGCCTAATGACAGTTCCAATTAGGCACAAAAAAACTTCTACACACTCTGCTCAAACTCCTTCACACTCTGCTATAATCTTGAATAATTTGATCTTTATTTGCACATGTATTTCATATACATACACCGAGCATACATACACTCCCTTCAAAATGAAGAAACAATCGTTCTTATATATCAGCTACATGGATTTACATCAACAACTCTATCAACCAAGAATAAAGAATAAATTACAACTGTCAGCCTTAATACATGAACAAATCTTTATGCACATCAACCTAAGTCGGTCACAACATAGTGAGGACCTAAATCAATATCCTTGAACATGCCAAACAATAAAATATTAATCCTCATGGATCCACAACACATTACCACCATCATGTCGGCCAAGAACATGAAAACTCGAGCACACATTTAAAAAATCTCCGATCATGATCACACCAAACAATGCAGACGTACAACAAGGATAGAGCATTATCTAGACTCATCCATGAATGCCATAGGAACATGCACAACAACTGAAATTTCCAAAATTTCACCCTCTTCTTCCAGGAACACCTTCTACAATAACAAAGTGACTGTAGGAACACAAAACTTCATAACTTCCTCAATTCTTGATGCATACCATTGAAAATTTTGGACAACATACTAGATAAGCTCAACAACAAACCCTTTAGTGCGTGAAACCTTAAAATCAATGTACAAAACTTTTCATTACTCTGATTTCCACAACATCACAGACTGCCTGCAATATATTTATTACAATTTTCTCAATATCCTTGACATATACAACCTTTAAAATCACCAATGCTAATAGTGTTGACATCAATGACAACCACATATCAGCAACACAACCACAAAATCCAACAATTTCCCCCTTTGGCATTGATGACAACACATGATGTGAAAAATAATACCATCAACACAACTGGTTGTTCACATACTTCTCTCCCTTTCTTGACTCTTCTCCCCCTTACTTCAAGAGTTTTTCACATTGTTCTTCTCCCCCTTTGACATAAATGGAAAAGGTACACATTCTTTGATCCTCATATTTAGCACATCTGACTACTCCCCTTGAGTAGCAGCCACCACAACATCAATCCAGAATAGGAATGGCTATGAATTCATGGAATGATGTAAATACTTGCATCACTTAGTTCTGATCAAGAAGGGAAATCACCCCTAACTTTCCTCTGAGGTACTCAAAAGTAGCCTTAGGCAACAATTTAGTAAAGATTTATGCAATTTTCTCCTTGGTAGGTACACACTCTAGTATAACTTCTTTGTCACTTAATTTATCTCTCAAGAAGTGATACTTGATGGATATATGCTTTGTCTTTTAATGCAACACTGGATTCTTAGAAATGTTTATCGCACTTGAATTGTCACAGAATATGGAAACGAGCTCTTCATACTCAATTCTGACATCTCTCAACATCTGCTTCATCCACAATACTTGAGTATAGTTGTTTGCAACAACAATATATTTTGCCTCAATAGTAGATAATGAATTTTTTTTTTGTTTTTTGCTTAGCCAAGATACCAACTTCTTTCCCAAGAAGAATGCACCACCACTAGTTCTCTTCTTGTCATCCACATTTCTTGCCCAATTTGCATTAGTAAAAGCACTTAGGATAAGATCATCATCCTTAGGATACCAAAGGCCAAAGTCAGTTGTCCCTTTTAGATATCTGAAGATTCTTTTCACAACAGTCACATGAGACTCTTTTGGATTGGCTTGATATCTAGCAACCATGCATACAACATTCATTATATTTGGCTTGGTCTGAGTCAAATAGATTAATCCACCAATAATTGACATGTATCTTGTTTGATTTTCTTTAGGAGAATCATCATTCTGTGTAAGTTTTCATCCGGTTACCATAGGTGTACCAACTGGCTTTGAGTCTTCCATGCCAAAAAATTTTAGTAACTCTTTTACATATTTGGACTGGGATATAAAGATTCCATCTTCTAACTGAGTGATTTGTAATCCTAAAAATAATTTTAGTTCTCCAATCATTGACATTTCAAACTCACTTTTCATTTCATCAGCAAACTTCATACACAAATCATCATCACCTTCAAAAATAATATCATCAACAAAGACTTCAATGATCAACTCTTTATTCTGATCCAACTTGAAATACAAATTATTGTCAACAATACCTTTATTGAATCCAAGCTTCAACAAGTATTTATCTAATTCAGCATACCACATTCTAGGAGCTTGCTTAAGTCCTTATAGAGCTTTCTTCAATCGACATACCATGTTTTCTTTGTCAGTTAGTTGAAATCCATCTGGTTGCTCTTGAAACATAGACTTCTTCTTCTAGCTCACCATTTAGAAATGGTGACTTTAAATCCATCTAATAGACTTTATAATTCTTGAAAGCGGCATAAGCAAGAAATAATCTTACATCTTCAATTCTAGCAATAGGGGCAAAATTTTCTTCAAAATCAATACCTTCCATCTATGAGTACCCTTTGCAAACCTATCTTGCTTTGTTTATGACCACTTTACCCTGTTCATTCAACTTATTTTGAAACACCCATTTGGTTCTAGTCACATTTTTGTTCTGAGGTCTAGGAACAAGATCCCATGTATCATTTTTCTCTATATGCATTAGTTCTTCTTTCATGGATTTCATCCAATATTCATCTTTGCATGCTTCATTGATATTGCTAGGTTTAGTTTTAGAAATTAGACAATACTCTTCTAAAATTCTTCTTCTAGTCTGCATACCTTTTCTCTTATCTCCTATGATCTGACAGTCAAAATGATTTTTCCATACATACTTGGGAGTTTTAGGATTTTCTCTGACTTTTGGTTCTTCTATTCTTTCTTTTGCACATTTTCTAGTTTTTGCTTCTTGATTCCCTTGCTTCACCAGAATAATTCGAAGTTGATTATGTGTTTGAACATTATTTCCATTTTTAGTACTATCATGATGATCATCTGAATCATATCCATTACATCTGGATGGTCTGTCAATATCTTCATCAACTTTGACATTTGCACTTTCAACCATTTTCTTAAATATTTTATTAAAGTACCGGCAAGCTTTGCTCTTAGTAGAGTAACCTAGAAAGATTCCTTCATCACTTCTAGCATCAAACTTTCCTATATCATCATCTCTCCTGATGTAGCATTTGCTTCCATTTTATTTGAAATATTTGACAGTAGGCTTATAACCAAACCATAACTCAAAAGGGGTCTTACTAGAATTACTGTTGACATTTACCTGGTTAATGGTATACACAGTAGTGCTTACAGTTTCTCTCTAGTAGAAATGAGGAACATTTGCTTCTAGCATCATGGTTCTAGCAGTGTCTAGAATGGTTATGTTCTTTCTTTCAACAACTCCATTATGTTGAGGGGTTCAGGGAGCAGATAGTTGTCTTTGGATTCCATGCTCTTCATAGAAAGAATTGAATTCTCGAGAAGTGAATTCACCACCTCTGTCTGACCTTAAGCATTTGATCTTTTGGCCTGTCTCATTCATAGCTTTGAAGCTTTTGAAATTTTCTGTAATGTCCCCGTTTTTAGCACTTCATTTTTCAGTGTTTGGTAACCTATTCCTAGTGTGCTGTCGACAAGTCAGTGGCAGAATTAGGGTTTCCAGTCGTTTGATGGGTTCTCTTGAAGATTCAAGGTTTTGTTTGTTGGAGTTTGGATGTTTGGATTCTGGATTCCTTATGGCTTTTCAGAGAGCTTCACAGAGGTATGACTTGCAACGGCTTTGGGCAACCTGTCTGAACTTACTATTTTTAGTAAGTTATGACAGCTACATCTCGGAGTTTGGGAGTTTGGATTGCAGACTCTTTTTGGGTTTTCAGAAGGCTTCGTAATGGTGTCGTATGCATTATATTTCGAGCAACTTCTTGAATTTACTATTTTTAGTAAATTCTATATTTAGCAGTGGTCCAGTCAGCACCAGCTCAATCAACTTTCCTCTTCTGGCAGTTCATTGGGTAATTCTCATTTTTGGCTTAAGGGGTTCATTTTGGAGAAATAAGTTATTTTAAGTCAAAATGTTTTATTTTATAAATACCCCTTGGCCTAGTGATATAACTTAAAAGTTGTTTTAAAGAAGGGGACCTTGAGGGGTATTTTCTCATGAAGGAAATATTTTTATATCTCTAAAAGTCAATAATTGCTCAAGGGAAAATGGACGCCAACTTTTGGAGAAAAGATGATTTTAAATTAAAGAAAATTTGCCTTCATGAAAAGGGACGCCATTTTGAAGGAAGACTAGGTCAAAACCCTAAAAGCATCTTGAAGTTAGGGCGCACCTTCTGGAAGCTTCTGGAGGGTCTTCTCAAAATTATAAAAAGGGAGCCTTGGGTCTTCA
This sequence comes from Sequoiadendron giganteum, assembly GCA_007115665.2. Taxonomy (NCBI): domain Eukaryota; kingdom Viridiplantae; phylum Streptophyta; class Pinopsida; order Cupressales; family Cupressaceae; genus Sequoiadendron; species Sequoiadendron giganteum. Next base: position 487,098,934 of record CM021103.1, read on the forward strand.
TTTCTCATCTTATGTTTTATAATATTGTTATGCTGCCGAAATGGCTTTGGGATTGCTTCGAGGAATGAATGCCTCCTAGCTTGGCTCTTCTTCTTGCTTGAAAGATAGCAACTAGTTGAGAGATAGTTTGTAATAGGTTTATCTTGCATTTCAGTTGAGTATCTTGCATTTTTGGAGTTCTAGATTTGCATTTCAGTCTCATTTTGAAGTTGCTGAAGTCAAGCTGAATCTGTAGTTTCACTCATAAATCTGAAAATAAAAATACAGTCGTTCTGGGTATTGATTCATTGAGTTTCCTTGATAGGGGCGACCCTTCTTGCAAAGATTCAGATTTTAATATTGAGTGTTTATTTTTTAAAAGCAAAATCGCTTCTCTCTATTGGCCACACCATTCTGGTCTGCCTGGCAAATGTTTAGAAAAAAGAATACTTCGATTTGTTAGCTGTTTCTTGGTCTAGTCCTCATTGCCATCATTATAGCTTTCGTTTGCATCAGGTCTCATGTCATTCTGGCAAGTATTGAGTGAGTTGTGAGCATTTTAGTGGATTCTAGGGTTGCTGGTTATGCATATTACGTTGCTGTTTTGTTATATCAGTCTTGAGTAATCTGTATTTTGGTGAAGAGTTGTATCTGGAAGGTCATAATTAACCTTGGAATGATCATATCTATTATTGCAGCAGTGGAGAGCTTCTAATCTTGTTTATTGCAGGCATCTTCTGATATTTTGTAAGCTGAACAGTAGTACTGTCAGCATTTCTCTTAATCTTACTTTACATTCTGAAGCTGCATTGTATTTCTGTATATCTCCGCCATATGGTCGCCTCATTTCCACTCTGGAATTGGGTAGCACATACTTGGTGTTGAGTTTACTTTCAGCATAGTTAGCATCTCCGTCATATGGTAGCTCCCATTCCATCTTGGTTTGGAAAGCACATTCTTGACGTTGAGTTCCTTTCTGTATTTAGAGAAGAAGATCCTCTGACCATATGCTCGCCATCATCGGCGCCATCCTTGGTTAGAGTTGCTTTTTGCATAAGCAGTTTAATTCAGATCCTCTGACCAATGCTCACACCTTGCCCACATCGGGATCCTGGTGTACATTCTGGTTAGAGTTGCTTTCTGCACGTTTTGGTTTATCTTCTAACCTTAACGGGTGCATTGTTTGAAATCTGTTAATTGAAAAATAAAAAAAAAATTGGTTTGGAATATTTCATTTTCCAATGCTTCATGTTTTTCTCTTATGAAAGCAACCCATATCATTCTAGAGTAATCATCAATAAGCAACATAAAGTACCTTTCACCTTGAAGACTTTTGATTATGGATGGACCACATAGGTTAGTATGTATCAATTCCAGTACTCCATTAGAGTTATATTGTTTGCTCCAGAAGGAATTTCTAGTTTGATTTCCCATTTGACATTCCTTGCACATAGTGTTAGTAGGCTTCACTAACTTAGGAAGATCTTTGACTGCTTGAGTAGAGCTTATTTTGACAATGTTATCAAAGTTCACAAGACACAACCTCCTATGCCATAACCAAATTACATCAACATGAGCAATTAAACAACTTTCACTAGCAGCACTCAAGTGAAAAATATTACCTCTTGTCTTTGTACTTGAAGCAATCATATTTCCAGAACTTCCCCTTATCCCACACTTACCATCCTTGAACTGAAGATTGTAACCCTTGTCTACCATATGTCCAACACTCAATAAGTTATGCTTTAAGCCTTCTACACTAAGAACATCATCAGTATTGTGCTTGCCACCAAAAGAAATAGCGCCTCTACCCCGAATCACACCAGAAGTGTTGTCTCCAAATTTTAAAATACCACCATCATAGTTTTCCAAGCTTACATACTTGCTTTTATCACCAATCATATGATGTGAGCATCCACTGTCAATTACCCACTCATCCTTTTCTTCAATTTTTTCTGCAAGAGCCTTCTCAACATTCACATTACTAGTAGATTCAGTGGACACTTGATCATTTTCTTTGATAGCAATGAATACCCATTCATCTTCATTTCCAGTTTCTTTACCAAATTCATCATCAGTAACACCTTCTTCAACATAATAGCATTTCTTTTGAAATCTAGTCTTATTAGGTTTATACTTAGTGACTCTTTCAGGACACCTTGATATAAAATGACCAATTTTATTGCAAGAAAAACATTTGATAGGTAGCTTTCCTTTGTACTTACCATGACCTCTGGCTTCTCTTTTCACAATCAATGCTTCCAATTCTTCTAATTATTTTTTTTCATCTTCAATCTGTTTCATCTCATCTTCATACTTGAATGTATTTTTGGTACTCTCTCCCATACCATATCTCTGATTTCTTTTTCTGGATACAATAGCTTTGAATGCAGGTTTGATCTTAGGAGTAGATTCACCAAATTCACTTAACTCAAAGGTACAAATTTTTCCAATCAACATGTCTCTTGTCACATTTGTCACTATCCTAAGTTCATCAACAAAATGAGCTTTTGTTTTGTAGGAAGGGGGCACAAATCTAAGTATTTTAGCCACAATCTCTTCTTAATCCAAGACTCCACCAACACATCTAATGCTCATCACCAGTTCATTTATCTTTTGAGATAAAGAGAGGATGTTCTCATCTTCACTCATCTTCATGTCCTCCCACTCGCCTTTTAGACTCTGTAGCTTAGCAACTTTCAGTAGTGCATCTCCTTCATACAATGTTTCCAACTTTTTCCAGATCTCATGTACAGTCTTCAAACCTATCACATTTGTCATCTCTAAATCTCTTAAAGCACTCAACAATGCTTCAATAGCCCTAGTATTTTTTTCAACTTCTTTGATTTCATCAACAGTAGAGGGACCATTCTGAGGAATAGTATATGCATTCTTTGTAATCTTCCATAAAGGCTCACCAATACACTTCAAATGACATTCCATTCTGATTTTCCACAGAGAGTAGTTTGCTCCATCAAATCTAGGACTATCCTTCTTGTAAGATGCCATCTCGGATCACCTCAAGCTATTAAGCTTTCCTTTCAGAGGAACCTGCTCTGATACCAATTGTTGGCAAAACAAGAATAAACAACTAAGAGGGGGGGTGAATTAGTTGTCACAAAATTAAGACTTATTTAACTTAAACAACCTTTAATCTCAGATATGATAATTAACAATGGAATCATAAATCAATAAAACATCAGAGACACATGAACACCAAGATTTTTATACGTGGAAACCCTATTAGAGGAAAAACCATTGTGGATGTTAGTCCACAAGATTATACCCTATTAGAAGTATAATGAAAGAAAGAAATAGGGAATGCACATGCATTCAAGCACACTACCTAGAGCTCACTAATTAGAGGAAGACTCGCTACATTACATAGAACAATCAAATTAATTCCATCTGATGAGGTTGAACTAAGAAATTAGCTTCTACAAAATCCTGATGATAGTTCCAGTTAGGCACATAAAACATTCTACACACTCCGCTCAAACTCCTTCACACTCTGCTCTACTCCTGAATGATTTGATATTTGTTTTTACATGTATTTCACATAAATACACCGAGAATACACACACTCCCTTCAAAATGAATAAAAAATCATTCTTATATATCTACTACACGAATTTACATCAACAACTCTGTCAACCAAGAATAAATAATAAATTACAACTGTCGGCCTTAATACATGAACAAATATTTATGTGCATCAACCTAAGTTGGTCACAACATAGTGAGGACCTAAATCAATATCCTCAAATATGCCAAACAATAAAATATTAATCCTCATGGATCCACAACATGTTACCACCATCATGTTGGCCAAGAACATGAAAACTCGAGCACACATCGAAAAAATATCTGATCATGATCACACCAAAAAATGTGAACGTACAACAAGGATATAGCATGATCTAGACTCATCCACGAACGTCACGAGAACATGCGCAACAATTGAAATTGCCAAAATTTCATCCTCTTCTTCCAAGAACACCTGCTATAGTAATAGAGTGACTGTAGGAACATAAAACTTCATAACTTCCTCAATTCTTGATGCATACCATTGAAAATTTCAGACAACATACTAGATAAGCTCAAAAAAAAACCTTTAGTGCGCAACACCTGAAACTCAACATACAAAAATTTTCATCACTTTGATCTCCACAACATCACAGACTGCCTACAATATATTTATTAAAATTTTCTCAATATCCTCGACATATACAACCTTCAAAATCACCAATGCTAATAGTGTTGACATCAATGACAACCACATATCAACAACACAACCACACCATCCAACACATGTGACTACAATGCAGGTAGTAATGGTGATTTCAATCCAACAAATGAGCTCACTTGTATCCATATTTTTGCAATAAAATATTAGCATCCTCGAGAAGGAGGGAGTACTCCTCCCATGCCTTAAAATCATTAATTTTGACAACCTCATTAGTAAATAAATCCGCCAATGTGTTGCCAAGCTCTCTATATATATATGAGTGACACAAGTTTCCTCACAAGATCTAAGCATCATTACAACATCCTTGATCAAATGATCAATAATCCAAGTAGGCTTCTAGATACCATGTAGGCAATTAATAATGTTTAGTGAATCTCCCTCCACCCAAATCTTAGAGTAGCCCTTGTCCAAAAGCAAACTTAATGTTGATGAATGCAGCCTCGGCTTCCTCATGCTGATTAGTCTGATTTCCCAATGGGAGTGCTATCATGCCCAAGAACCTGCCAATATCATTCCTCAACACCCCCCACAACCTCCAAGCCTGGGGTTACCCTTGGCTACCCCATCAAAATTAATCTTAACCCACCCTAGAGGTGGGGGCTTCCACTTAGTACTCATTCTAGCACTGATGCTAGACTTAACAACCTCAGACGACAAAAAAGAGATCTTCCAATTAGCGGTCACCAATAAATCATACCCGACTAGGCAATAGGATGTAGCACACCACAGAGAGTTAGAGCCATGAAGAGAAAAGTTTTCCAAAATAGCCTGACAAATTTTAATAAAAACACTTTTCGTCTTGAGTTGAATCCCATAAAATCCTATTATTTTGTTCTTTCTAGATTCCCCAAGCAATGTGCATGGCCATGAGATCCCAAAGCCTCCGAAGAATGGGGGAAGAAGAAGGGAACTTCCATTGCTCCAAAAAGCTACTAAGAGAGCCCAAGAAAACCCAATCAAAATTCCAAAAGGAAAGAAACTTACTCCAAATGAGAGAAGAAAAATTACAACCAAGGAAGAGGTGAAAGGCACTCTCCACATTGGATTCACAAAGTGCATATCTATTGGGAATCACAAATTCCCTTCTACAAAGATTATCTTGAGTCAACACTTTTCTTTGCATAAATTATGTCACGTTAAATGGTGCATGATGACACAAAATCCTACATGCAAAACATGCATTATCCTATGGTGTGTGGTGACACAAAAGGTTAACAAGCCATGTACAAGGTTCCCCAAGGCTTGAGAAAATATGTACTAATCACTAGTGATCTCCAAAAGACACAAGAATAATTGAATGAGGGTGAAAGGGACCTTCAAATAATGATTTTGTTGTCACCTTACCTTGCACAAAAAAATGAGCATAATCTAAAATTTAGTACAAATTTATCTCTATCTGTCTATATAATAAGAAAGTATATTGCTTGAACTTGCTGAAATTGTTCAACATTAGTTCTCTCCAAAGGAAACATTCATGCACTAGAATATTCAAGACCTTAGGATGGTCTCTTCCTTGGTAAGTATACAGTATAATTATTTACCATTCTTGATAAATTAATTTTTTAGTCCTCATATAGAAAATACCTTCTAGCCATACGTGTATGGACTACCCAAAATAAAACTACACACATCTAAAAGAGAAAAATTAAAAACTATTTCATCAACAAAGTTATCTCTAATTGAAAATATTAAATTTAATTGCTTAAGTTAATTGTTTAATAAAACAACTTCTATTTTGCAATATCTACTCTATAATGTGCACTCATTTTAGTGTCCACTCTTGTAGCATGATTTAAGACTTAGGTAGCATATTCCCAACCTTTAATTCCCTCACAAGGATTACATAATTCACCCTTTAATTGATGAACATTCATGCCTAGATTAGATTATTGTTTTAATCCACATGAACACTAATGCAATCATAGTAGTGACCCAAATCTTCATGGGGATCATGGTAGTTTCCACACATGCAAATCACTTTAAAATATTTAAAATTTTGATCATTTCATGGAATGTTCAATTTTGATCATTTCATGGAATGTTCAATTTTGATCATTTCATGGTCTTTCCATATTTCTTAAATGGATACCTTGACTCTACTTTTATCAAATCATGTTTGATACTCATTTGATATCTCTTTCCCTTTTCTTCCTCATCCTCTCTCTATTTTAAGCTTCTTCTAAGTACCTCTTGGGTTTTTGGTTGTTATCTACACCCCTACTTATTTTCCATGGTTATTTGTACAATAGTACTTTCCTCCCATCCCCAATACCTTGCATATGCTTTCTTATCTATCTATACATGTATCATTTAGTGAAATTATCTCAAAAACACAAGCACACACTATAAAAGTGTGAGAGATCATGTAATGTTTTATTGGTAGCTACAATACCATACAAACACCATAAAAACCCTCACAAAGGGCTCATATACTTTGATATTTCCCTATTGATTGAGGTTGAAAAGTACATTCCAAGGTCTTGAATAAGGTATTCTCCTAAGAACCCAACCCAATAATTCTTGTCCTATCAAGAGTTCTTTCAACCTCCATAATTGAAATAAAACATTTTTTATGCAAAAGAGAAAATTGAAGAATAAATATTTTGAAATGAAACTAGATGTACATGATAAATTAGTTAATTTTGCCAAGGGTGATCATATGTTTGGTGTGGTTTCAAAGAATTTATTGTAATGGGAGAGATCACTAGGGTAGTTGGCCATATATTATTTTAAGGGGTAAAGGCTTTTGACCTAGAGCTATGAACTGATGAGGTCACAAACAGTGGACCTCATCCCTAATTTAAACAGTCAATAATTATGCCCCAATGGGGTTTGGCAGGAACAACACCACAACAACTTAACCATCATACTAGGGTAGCTCACATAGCCATCATGGTATGCAATGAATTCAACATAGTGCTTACATTTTCACCACTTGTGCAAACCAATAGTTTCCTCAAAACTAAAAAACTATCATGTTTTTAAAATCGTGTTATGCACCAAACCTAGATATTGATGTCCCATATCACTCTCAATATTTTCTAGCATACTAAAATTAAATTCATTTTTGAATTAAAAGAACACATTACTATAATGGATACTCCTAAGAACTTCAAATTAGGTTAAACATCCACCAAGGAAAGTGGTTGTTCAGAATAAAATAGATTAGAAATCTCTTTTTTGTGTCCAAATCTTAATGTAATGGAGGTTATGCCTCCAAGAAGGGCAATTTATCTAAATAATTCAAAATATTTTTTGACTACTTTTGTTGATAAAAAATGGAATTGACAAAAAAAAATGAGCTCAACAATAACTCCAAAATATGATTTATATGATCATGAACACACTCAATTTTTTTACTATCAAAGCAAACTTAATGTAAGGGCTTTTATTTGTTGTTCTCAAATAGTTGTGAATTGAAACCAAAACTTGATGTGACCTCTACCAATATATGGAACTCTTCAATAGCTTATAATGCTACAAACAATATGAAAATTGTGGCTTCTAAAAGTTTTTCGAGCTACAATATTTCTCAAACATATTATATACAATATAAATGTCATTCAAAGCAGATCAAACATATTATATACAATATCAATGTCATTCAAGTTGGATTAAATAATAATTTTAACATGATCGATGGTGCTAATGCAACACGCCCTTTGGTACCATGTAGACAGGGATTGGACCTCGCGACCTCTTGCTTGCAACATGATGCTTTAGCCAATCGATCCAAGACTCTCGTCCAAAGAAAAAACTCCCCAACTTAAATTTTATAAATTTTAAATTTTAAATTATTCATACTATATTTTAGTCACACCTCAATCAAGACTTAGAAGTAAACATATTTTTTCCATTATCTATGGGCATACCAAGTCAAGATCTACAAGACTCGCAACCATCATTATCATCTCATTCCAAGTCAAGATCTACGAGACTCCCAACAATCATTATCATCTTTTTAATTTTCAATAATATCACAACAAGAAAAAAGATTCAACTGAATTTTTTTTTTGCCAAAATCTGACCAATCAGCAGTCTCATGTCTAACACTATTTTGTAAATAATAATATAGACATTTTTTTATAAAAAAATAGATCTACCAGCTTAGTTTGCCTCTATTATTTTTTACTCATCACTTAATATATTAAGTGACAATTCCCTGGACAAGATCTAGAAGGCCAATCGCCTTGCCTCTATTATATTCTTCTAATCACTCAATATACTACATTGACAATTTTCTGGACAAGATCTAGAAGGCCAATTGCCTCATTTTATTATATTCTGCTCATAACTAAACACTGCATGACTATTCTTCAGACAAGATGTAAAGGCCAATTGCCTCACAACAATTATAAAAGAATGGTAAGATCACTATACAGTAGGAACACCAAAATTTTGAATAGACTGCTCTGCTTAGAATGGTTGAGCAGATTTTCCATCAACTAACTCCAATCTATCTCCTATTTACTAGAAAACAATACATCAAAAAATGATAGTTGACAAAATATCTATATCACAATGTCATGTACCCCTAGCTAACATCTCCTGGCATTTCACATAAGAATCCTGTCTCTGCAGATCCATCTGCTCATAAAACTTAGCAATAAACTCCTCAGCTTCCACATCCACCTCAACACAGAGGCTCTCAATGTTATTATCAGAAGAACAAGGAGAACTACTCTCAATACTCAACCTTGGAAAAGAAAGAGAAAGCCTCCTCATTTCCTTTGCATTAATACATCTCAAAAGGGGCCTCACACAAGCCCATGTAGATCTATTACTTCTCTTGACAGGAGTGCTGCAGCAAGAAAACTGGTAATGGTCCAGAGGCCCACTTAACACACGATCATAAAAACTCAATCTTGTTGTATGAAAATCCAAACCCAGTAATCTTTTCATAGCAGCCTTCTTTCTCATCACCATCATCACATATCTTACAGCATTGTAGAGACGCTTTGGAACAGAAAAACTCTTCATGTCTGAAACAAAATGAACAAACTATGGCTACCCAAACTAGAATTCCAGTGAAATGAATTTGGGTTTTTCCTTTGTAGGTAAGATCACTTTAATTTGTGGGTTTGAACTTCTGTGCAGAAAGATAAAGAAGCACATGCATTACAGAGTATACAGCTAGACATGGTACGGCAATCGAGATGTAAAAGCGTGTGATGAATGATAATTGGGACTGAGTAAGCGGCTGGGTCAGGGTAAATGCATTTAAAATGAAAAAATTGTCTGTTTGCGTAAGTTTAGGTGTTGGTGGTGTGACGTAACAGAGAAATTTGTGTTTGTTAATGGCGGAATCCAATGCAAATAACGTTGTCTTCTTGTTGGGGAGGTTGTCTTTTGGGTATCCAGGCTGTTAACTGAATCATTTGTTGGAACACAAAAGTGATTTACAGCTGTTGGAAGGAAACGACGAAGTCCTCTCTTGTTCCACAAGTTTGCTTAGACAAAACTCTCACATGTTAATGGTTTCACACACCATTGTAAGGGAAAGAGTAAATGAGTGCAAATGAGGTATACAATCTATAATAAAAGAGTTGGGATGGAAATGTGTATATGATGGAGTTAAAAATAAAATGAAGGAATTTTAAAAAGTCCATCTGAGTGTTGAGAAAGATGAGGTTGAAAAGATATTGATAAAGATTTTGAATTTTGATAGAGAAATAGATCATTAGTATCCATAAAAAAGATTTCACTTACAATTCATGTAATCTACAATTAAATAATTGTGTATACTTTACTTTCAATCAAAAACTTGGTGGTGTTGAGGAATACCATGAGAGTTTTATGTGGAATGATGTACACCTTAGAAGACAAGTAGCAATTTTTGATAAGTGTTGGAAGACAAGCAACAACAAAAATTGATGTGACTATTATGACACTAACACTTTTGAGATGTGATGTGATGGTATGTGGCTTTTGAGATTTGATGTGATAGTAGGTAATGCAATGGATGTTGGAATGGCCTTGTGCAAGAGGTAGGGTTTTGCCATGTGTTAATGCAAGAGCTAATGTAGTTGATGTGTAACAATGACTTATATGTGTGGGCTAGTTTTTTGATGTGACATATAAGTGGTGTGGTGTTGGATCTTAGATGCTTCTCCTTAATGATGATGACCTAGGGGTGATGTTCTTTCATACTAGTCTTGCCCACGTAATGTGAAAGTTTTGGCATAGAAAATGATGAAAACTTGGTAGTTGGAAGGGGTTAGTTCAAGCCTAAGATAAAATTTGAATGAAAGTTTTGGCATCTAGAAAATGATGAAAATTGACTAGTTGGAAGGGGTTAGGTTAGGCCTAAGATAAAATTTGAAGTTGAATAAAGGAGGTCACTCTCAAAGTTTGAAAATTTACTTGGGTTAGTTCAACACTTGTGGTTTTGAACCCAAAAGAGGAAATTGTGATATGATGTTAGGAAATATTTTGTGTAAGGATAATATGTTGATTTTGATGATTCGTTTAAGTTGAGGGTCAAAGGAAGTGCCAATAAGTTGAAATCATGTGCTAGGAAAAAGACATAGGACACTCATGCAAAGTAATGTATTAAAATGAATGGTAAAGGTGTATTGTATTCACTTTTCACCTCTTGGTTACATTTTGCTCCTGTTTTTGTGTGTGTGTGAGTCTATATGAGTAAGAAGAAGAATGCCAAAACAATAAGAAAAGAAAAACACAACTAGAAGAAAAAGAATTGGAGTGATGATCTAGAGTCAACCTATAAACTACACATAAACTTGAGAATGATTAGAAATAATATGCCACCTTGATTTTGTGTGTTCAATGAAAGATTGTGCATAAATCAAGGAGATGGAGAAATATCAGATAAAAACTAATCATGGTCATATGATAAAGAAGAGGAAACATACACATGATAAAGTGAGAATAAAAAATAAAAAATAAAAAATAAAAAATAAAAAATAAAAATAGAAACAATTAGTGTTGCATGCTAACTTTATATGATCAATGTGCTTATGGGATGGAAGATGAAAGATACCTTAATTTTGGGGCCATCGCCCCCTTTTAATGAAGCCTTGGTATCCTACATTTAGCCCTCTTATCAAATATTTCACTTCTAGGCTACTTTGGATCCATCTTGAACCTCCCTATCTATTTTTGGTGTGATTTTAGCTATGAGGATATTCATCTTTTAGTGGGATGATTTAAATAAAGTGGAGATTGATAAATTTTGGTTTCTCTCATACTATGGTTATGCTTATGCATTAGTGGACTTGGATTTGTCAAATCCCCTTCCTATAGAAATCATTTTATAGGCAAAAGATCAATCTTGGTGCTAGATATTTTTATTATGAAAGCATCCCCTTTAGATGTAAAAGGTGCCTAGCTATGAGAAATTTGGTGTCATATTTTCTTCACCACAAGGACTTGAAATCCTCATCTTGGTGGAAAAATTATCTACTTGAGCATCTTATCATGGATATTATAGATGATGATTCAACTTGTGAGTCAATTGAGCCTTTGTCTAGTGCTAAGGAAGGGTCCTCTATGTCGATTATTGTAAATCTACTCCCTTGTATGATAAATATTGATTCCCCTTGAGAAACCACCCCCTCCTAATGGATTGTGTTGATGTTCCTACTCTAGCTCTCACAAACTCTCTTGTTTGATGGTTATCTTCTCCTATTTTGCATCCTTGGAGGGTTTCCCTATTGGGGCTTTGATGGTGAATTCCCCTCCTCTTTCTCCTCAACCTATGGATATTGAGAATATATATTTTCAACCATTATCCAAAGAAGAAAGAAAGGTCTTCCTAAATATTTTTCGGTCCCACACTTGGGCTAAGGGTTTGCAAAAGATAAGGACTAGGTTTGGCACTACCTAGTTAGCACCTATCTTGGTAGCTTTATTGCTTTATGTTGCGACTTTGTTTATGATTCCAAAAGATTTCTAATTTTGGCTAGTCCCATTGGGCTTGTTTTGTTGGATGTTGTAATTGGGAGCTAAGTTGTAGTTCTATATTGGTTTAGTCCCTCTCAATTTTCCCCTTTCTATTTGTTTTGTTGCTATAGGTCAATTAATTTTTTCCTAACATTTTGTTGTAAATGGGTTTTAGGAGTTGGTTAAAATCTATTTACCTTTAATAAAAAACACTAGAAGAGTCTTCCTAATTGAATTCCATTTGATTAGCTTCATTATGTAAAGTAGATGGAAGATCATGAATATACTCAACTTGTATCATTCATTTCTCTATCAATTCTTGAATTTTATATTTGAGGGTAGTGCATCTAATTGTATAATTTCCATATATGTGATCATAATCACAAAAATATTTAACACTATATTGTACAAATCTAGATATATCCATTAGCTTAAGAGGAAGTGATGATATTTGTTTTAAAATGTGTTTGAGTACAACATGTAGAGCCTCCTTAAATTTAATGAACTCTTTAAATGTATTTAGTTTGATGTGTAGATGATGGTCCTCTATAATGCCCCATCTATGTTAACTCTTGCCTTGCATTGATATTTTACATTATTTGGGTCTAAGTATGTTTTAAATTGCTTCATAAGTGTTTGAAATATAATTTTTTTTGATGTTTGAGAATTTTTGCGCTTGTGGTTTTATGTCAAAGTATGTCTTAAATTACCTGACAAGTGTTCGAAAGACAATTTATGTTTTATGTTTGAGCATTGTTGTGCTTGTGATTATACACTTATTATTTTATGTTGTTACTGTTATGCCTTGCATAACCAACCCATCTTTTGCCTTGGTAAAAATGGGTCCCCCTCTTTTTGTTTTTGTCCTTGGTTGTTTTTTAAACAAAGTTTGGAGTTGTTCTTTCTTCCAACACTTTGTTTTCTTTTGTTCTGTCGGAACCGGATCGGAATCTGGATTTGAAACTTGTTTTGAGTTTCATTCCCTGACTCCTTCCTGATTCCAATCTTGCTCGTCTCTTTGTTTGGTCTCTTTGGTCTATCTTGCTTTTCTTTCGTGGAGCTAGAGCTAGAATGGATATTAAGTTTCGGATTTATACAAAGTTTCCAAACTTGTTTCCATCTTGCCTCCGCCTTTCTAGTTTGTTTGTTTGGACTTGGGATCGATGTTGATTACCTTATTTTGATCTCGATGTCTTCCTTTTGGTTCTTTCTTTCCTTTCCTTCATTGTTGGCAAAACCGGAACCGAAATCAGAAGCAAACTCGAAACTTGGACAAAGTTTCCAAAACTGGTTCTCATTTTGTTTTCGCTTCTTCCTTTTTTTGTTGATGTTTGACTTTACTTCGGTCAGACAATGGTTTTGTTCCTGTTCCTGTCGCGATTCTGTGTTTGACTTGCAACATTAATGGCATTAATTACAGGTACCTCCCATATGTGAAATTTGATTTTAAACCTTAATTAACATTAACGCGTTGGTTATTATTATTGTTTAACAAGTAATATTGAACTAGAGTTGAGGTAGAGCATTTGGGAGCATGATTCAATCGAAGGTCAAGCATTTTTGCGTGCGAATTCGCATCAAGGGTCAACCTGTTGGATTTATTTTCGAGGTAGGGTTCCTATTCTTTGTCTTCTTTGTTGCCGTTTGTTGTGCTTGTTTGGTCTGCCATTCTTCGCTGGGTTCGTGACTATTTTTGTTCGAATCCTTTCTTGTTTGCTTTTGTTTTGTGTTATTTCCTTTGTCTTTGGTTTTTTCTCTGTTTTTGTTTTATTTGGTTGTCTGTCATTTTCTCATTTGTTTTTACAAGGCAATGGTTGTTTACACGTTTTTATTCGCACCCGTACCGTTGTGCCCTGGGTTTTTTTTTGGGTGTCCATCATTTGCTACCTGGTTATATGGTGTTCTTCGATCTGTTACTTTACCTGCCGGTCCTTTTGTGTTTTGACTTGTTGATTTATAGTAGGGTTAAGTTGTGCCCTAATTATTTAAGTCGAAAGTTTTTTTAATAAACTAGGGTTTTGTGCAGCTCTAATAAATTTTAAAATTATGCCCTAGTTGTTGTGTTTCCCCTTGGTTGTATGGGGGGATGGTTTGGTACTGTTAGTTTAAGCCTCCTTAGTTTGTTAGGTGATGTCATTTTTGGCCACGATATCATTCGTTATAGTGTCAAAATTTATAATGACATCATGTTTGTTTTAACCGGAGTCGGATCCAGGATTAATTCTATTCTTGAGCCTTTGTTTGTCATAGATGTCGGATCCGTCTCCGAGCCCGCTTCTGATAACTCAGTCGGAAGCAGAAGTGGAACAAGATGTAAATTTGAAACTTCTTCATTATACCATGTCTGATTTCCATTTTGATCCTGGTCCAAATTACCATTTCGACTCCATCTCCAATCCTGCTATATGGTTTATTCTGAGCTCAATGTCCATTCTGGTCCCGACCCCGATGGTGTTTTAAAAGCATTCTAAGGATGTCTTATGCGTGGTCCCGCTTCCGGTGTATATGAAAGGTGAGATATCTGACTTGGTTTTTCATACTTCTTATGGATCTAATATTGGGTTTTGATGCAGAAATTAAGATATCAGGAGCATCGGGTGAGGCTTCTCAAAGGAGTCAACTTGCAGAGACTTCAAAACCAGGATTAAAGAATAAAAAGGTTAAGCTAGAACAACTCCCTTATACTTTGAGGTATAATAATTGGGGTCTTGCCATCACTGCTAGTAAAGTAGATTCTGATTGGGCAGATATAACTAATACCAACTTGGGTCCGTTCCATTACGAAGAATTATACTCCAAAACGTTTGTTGAAGAGGTAACAGGGAGGACCCAAATAATAGTTAAATCTGGCTTGGCTCATATCACTATATTTCCTCTATCAATCCAATGTCCTAAATTAATAATGACAATAGTTGGAGCCTATAATCCTGCTACTAGACAATGTGTGGATTTGCATGGCAATGTCATCATTGATTTAACTCCTGAAATGTTTCAGTTTATGTTCAATGTGCCCAATCCAAAGAATCCTAAGCAACTCAATGAGGCGAAGGCTTTGAAAATATATAGTAATCATAAGGAGGCCAACAACACTTATTTGAATAATAAATTGATGATAACTAAGAAAAAGTCTCTAGTTAAGTTCCAGATCAGCCTAAAAGGGCAGAGTTCTACAAGGAGGTTGGGGACAAAATAATGATGCTTTCCAAAGTATTTGGGAAAAGGGATGCTCTTCACTTTAAAGAATGGATGTTCCCATTCATTCCGACAACCCTAGATGGCAGACAACAATTTGATTGGCCCATGATTGTGTCTGAAAGCATACACAACCAAATGATTAGAGTAAGAGAAACCAAGAGTTTCTCTATGACCTCTTATTTCATTTATGCAACAGCAAGGAGAGGCATTTTTCCAGGTTTAAACAGAGTGGGGATTTTGGGAGAAGCTGATGGACAGAACAAGGTGTGGAATCATTATGATTAGCTCACCTTGCAGAATTCTGAACTACATTACGGAAGGGTTAATGATTTATTTTTATATGTCATTATTAACGAGCTTATGTGAGATGCAGGATATAGATTAAGCCAGGAGGCCATGGCATTCATCACAGAGTGGGGATATCGGTTTATCCAATACCCTGAGTTTACTTATTTTACGTTGGTTGGATTTGATGGTCACCCTCACCTACTCCCTAGATTTTGCAACAATAGGATTGTTTTAGTGGAATTCGTTTATCAAGCTTTGGGGGTTAATTCTAAATTTAGTATAAAGCATAAGCATGGTTTTCATAAGTTCCCCATGAAGTTGGGAGAATATAGTTTTCCACACCTTGTGGGAGCTAAGGTTGTTTACAATGAATTGATGCATCTGAAGTTGGGCTTGTACACTGCTAGGAAGCACTTTGATCCAAAGAAGAAGATGAATTCTTTGCTTGCTTCTATTTTTTATAAGCACTTCAATATATTAGAAGACTTTTGGAGTGATCTTCAGGATGAGTATGACTTAAGGAAAACAAATTATGAAAGATTTCCTATCCCACTCATGGTGGAGTGTGGAGTCAAGGTGGACATTCTTGAAGCATTATCAGATGACAGGGTGGTTTTGGATCCCCTATATGAGGCATAAAATATAGGTACCAAGAACTTGGATCTTGTAGATTGGGGTGTAGAGGAGACTATAGATATTAAACACATAGCAAGGCTAGTGTTGGATAGAAGCATCCAATGGGTCGTGCTAAGAACCAAGGAGCCTGGGGGTCAAAATTCCAAGAAAAGGAAAGGTGCAGGTACCACATAAGGTTTCAAGAGGACGAAAAGAAGAATGCCTCCTAAGGAACCCTTGGAATTCTTCCCTCCTGATATAAAGGAGTTTGAACTTGAAGTGCCAACTCAAGATCTACCTAAAGCAAATGAAGAAGAATTCCGAACAGGACTTGGGGCCTCAACATCAGTTGTAGGTGAGTTGTCTACTCAACCCCCTCTTATAGAGTGACCAAGTGGAGAAATGTCTAGGGGAACCCTTCATAAGGAAGTTGAAACTTTAAAGGGAAAGGGTATTGAGGTTGAAATCCATGAAGTAGAGACAGACTTTGAGGATAATTTGTTGGATAAGGAGACACTGGAGGAGAAGCCTCTTGATGAAATTGAGGATATAGGAATTGAGCATGTTTTGATAGAGAAGGACCAATGGATGTTGTTTGAAGAAGTTAAGAGAGCATCAAATGCCAAAGCACAAGATGAAGCATTGTGGAAATAACAAGAGTCAGATGACAAAGAACAAGCTGAAGCATTGGCAAAACAACAAGAAATGGATCCAAAGGTACAAGTTGATGCATTACTGTAGCAACAACAATTAGAAGCCAAACAAAAAGCTGATGAGTTTGCCAAGAAACAATAGTAAAAGGAGCAGGAGATGAGAGTAAAGGAGGAGAATGACAGGTTAGAAATGCGACAAAAGATCCATAATCTTGAAGAAGAGAAGGCTAAACAAAGAAGAGAAAGGGAAGCCCTTGAGGCTAAATTTAAAATTGTTGAAGAGGCTTATAAGAAAAGAGAGGAAGAAGAACACTTGCAAAAGGAAAAGGATGTTGAGGAGCTTGCTAAGAAACAATAAAAGGAAAAGGAAGCATGGGACTCAAAAACTTGGAGAGAGAAAGAGATAAATTGCTTGAAGAAAAGAGGTTAGAGGAAGAGCGTTTGAAAAAGGAACGAGAAGATAGAAGGCTGCAAGAGAAGAAGGATAAGGAAGAGGCTAAGAGGGTTGCCCAAGAGAATTTAGAAAAGGAACAAAAAAATGTGCAGGAGGTTAATTCTCAACCTAAAGTTACTTTATTGCAGCCACTATCTTCTACTACTGCTGCCTCTTCCTCTACAATGATGGCTACCACTCCTAGTGATCCTACATGGTTAAATTTGGATCTTGAGAAGAAGTAGATAGCTCCACCACAACCTCTTAATTGGGAAGAAATTATGAAGGAGATAGGAAATGAGAGACCAAAGAAAAATGATAGATTTCTTCATTTCACAAGGCTCACGGAGGTAGGAGAGATCATTGCTAAATGTGTAATTCCGGTGGTGGACAGGGATAGGAAAGATATGCAAGTGACTGATTATCAATTAGGCACAGTCAAATTAGGAAGGCCTACAAGGAATCAACAAATGAATCTTATTGATGTTGTAGCTTCCTCCACAAAGTCAAGGATGATTAAAGATAAACAAAGAAAGGATGAGCTTAAGGCTCAGTTGGATCAACTGCATAGTTTCTTAAGAGATGTTTCCACTCCCAGATCCCAACAAGCTGCTGCCTTGGAATCTCCACTCTTACTCAACAAAAGAGAAGTTGATGGTTTAGTACAAATGAGGAGTAAGTCTGGAATGTTGGATAGATGGATTGCTAGGCTTAATCAAGAAGTGAGTGAAGTGCTAGTAAACAGTTTTGAAATCCATAAAACAACATTTGAGTTGATAGAGGAAATGTGTCATCATACCAAAAATCTAGGAGAATAGGAGGAGGAGTATGGGGGTATGTTAAAAAAATGAAACATATCAGTAAGTTGCCAAAAGCAACTCTTCTAGAGCAATCAATCCTCGAAGAAGATAATGCAGATTTCTTGGAAAAAGCCTCAAGCATAATTTGGTTTAAGTCTGATTTCATATATAAACATAGGAATGAAATTCAAGATTCTAGTAAAGATTTGAATGAGCAGCTTGATGAACTAGAAGCTGTAGTAGCTATTTTAGTCAAGGTAGACTTACCGGTTAAAGAAGGCATGCCTTTGGATCAATTGAAGGAGAAATAGAACAATAGATTTCAAGAGGTCATGCAAAAAGAAGATGATGGAGAAGATTTATTGTTGGATAGATTGATGGATATTAAAGAAGAGGTGAAAACTACCAGGAGGGATTTGACCAAGTTGAAAGATATGTAGGGATTTGCCTCAACATAGTTAAAAATAATAAAATTTGAAGACGGTTGGGTCAATGGGCCTGATGTGGACATCCTTCAACAAGTGTTCTCCATCTATGATGAATATCTTCTTGAGCAAACAACATAGGATTGAGTTGGTAGAAAAATATCCTATTTCAGGTACACGACTTCCCCTTTTCTCTCCCATTTCACAGGGCAATCAACTTTTGAACTGAAAGTTTTCATTAGCCAATCCTGTCTCTTTTTAGGCATCATATTTTGCACAACAAGGTAATCAACTTTTGAACTGGAGATCAACCAGTCTAGTTTCTTGATGCAGTTTTTGTTCCTTGATTAGTGGATCTCAATTTTTGATTGAGAGGGATTTATGCGTAGCATGTCTATATGTACTTTTGAGATCCATATTGTAAAGGTCGGCTAATGAAAGTAGAATTAGCCACCTGATGATAGCAGATATGATTTTTATAGCTTTGAGCAAAGATACTTTTTTAAAAGTTCATGTTGAATTTAGATACACTTTTTATATAGTTTAATATTGGAATTGAACTTCTTGGATGAGGTTAATGAACCATAATCGGTCTGTGTTCCAGTGAGTTTGTTGTGCATAAATTTTTCTTATTTGATGTGAATCGATAGGGGAAACCGGATTTTAAAGATTATTTCATTAAATTATCTATGAATGATAATTGTTATATGTCTGTTGATCTATATTATTATCAACAAATGAGGAGTTGTTTTGAATCTTGTGGTATTTTGATGAATGGTTGTGATGATTGAATTAAGCACTGTGAATGTATGGAATGGTATGGATTTTTCTGTGAATTGCATCATGTTATGGTTTTGATCTATTAAGAAACACTCATTGTTAAGAATATATGTCTGGATGCTAAAGAATTGTGTTCATGTTTTTCTGATTTGTGCCTTGATCTATCCTTTTTATATTTATTTAAACCTCCCCCATTAAACATAGATTGATGAATCTGATACAGTTTGTATTCCTTATCACCAACAAAGCCCCCCTAAATATTATAGTTGCAGTGGCCAATTGAGTGACATCAGACAGTTGAGAACCAACTACCAGGACCTTGGAAGTTAGGCTACTATATGTTGTATTTTATTTTTGAGGAGAAAATAGAGTAGATTTTTTTTTTTAAAAGTTGTTTGTGTCATTTTGACCATCAACAGATTTGGCACTAGAAGGAGGGCTTGAAGGAACAAGCTGGCTCGAATTGGGTCATTCTCACCAAAAAAGTATGGGAGGATTCTCAAATCCTCTACCAACCCCAAACCATTAGTAGAACTTCAAACCCCGGTTAGATACATACCCCAAGCTCATAGAGTTTTGATCCCACCATTTTCACCACCACTTACTCCACCTGGATTTCTGCCAAATCCATCTTTATCACCCTAGCCACCTAATCCACACACACCACCACCAGTTCAACCAATACCACCACCAGTTATACTAGTATCACCACCACTTTATTAACCAATCCCACCAACACCCATGGCTTACTCTGTAAATAACCCCTTTCCACTAGGGACTATCCCTGGTGGAATACATGATCTACCAAAAAATCCAAAAAGGTTTTTCCCCAAGTATATGCATGGAGAATCAAGAAGTGTCGAGGAACATATACAAGCATTCAAGGATGTCTGTACCCTTTCTTAGGTGGATCACTAGGACACTGTATGTAGGTTGTTTCCTTATTGTTTGGGAGACATGGCATACAGCTGGTATCTAAATCTGCTGCAGGAATCTATTCTAAGCTGGGTAGATTTAGAAAATGCCTTTATTAATCAGTTTCGGGTCTATGTAGATCCGACCATCTTGTACGATCAATTTTCTACCATAAGAAAGGAACATCATGAACCATTGTCGATAGATTCCAAAGAATGTTCCGCAGGTTACAAGACCCTTAGTGGCTAAAAATATTGCCATTTTGACATATTTAAGAGTTGTTGATCCCTTGATTGGCCTATTCTTGCAGAGAAATTATGCTGCCAACGAGATTGACTCTTTCTCTAAATTTTATCATCTAGCCATTAAATTGCAACAACGAATAAGTCTGCAATCATGAAGTTTAGGAGCGGCTCTCCCCCCCATGGGTTATCAGATGCCTAACCCATCATTGTTCAACATGGTCCCAAGGATGTCTTACTCCCAATATGGACCTATTTCTGAGTTACAAGCCTCACCTACCATGCCGTTTTTCGCTAATGGCATTCAAGATTCTTCCTAGCAATCTTAAAACCACCAGCAACAAGGGGGAGGGCCAACTCCGGTTCATTCTCCATTTGTAGGATAGACTGTGCAAAATGAACACATTGTTCAACTAACCAATGAGGTGGAAACTCTCAAAAAGACTTTGTCACAAATGTCTAATGACATGGCACAACTTAGACATAACCCCCCACATAACCAAAATCAAAATTACCAGAATTGGGGAGGTTATAACAAACATGGTGGTTACTCTAATCAGAATACAAATCAGAACACCAATAGGAACTTCTAGAACCAAAAATACTCTAACCAAAATCAAAATTACCAGAATTGGGGAGGTTATAACAACCATGGTGGTTACTCTAATCAGAATACAAATCAGAACACCAATAGGAACTTCTAGAACCAAAAATCCTCTAACCAAAATCATAAAAATTAGAACAGAGGATACAATCAGAGGTCCAACAATAACAATAGGTAGTGGAACACTAGACCCAACAAAGGGGGAGTTCCCCATAACTATCAGTTTGGTGAAAATAAACCACACACTGCTAATGTGGTGGATCTCAATTTCATGACTAATTGGTGTAGACTACACAATACTGCAACACATTCCGAGGTTAATTGCCTAGAAATGGAAAAAATGGTGAAGATTGTGCAAGCCGATTCCAACCCTCCACAAGGAAATTTCAACCAAGATGGTGGGTCAGTAATAAGTGCTATGACTTATGAGACCATTGAGGAAAAATATCAATTTACCATGTAGCGAGATAATGAACTAGAAGAAGATGTGTATGATGCCCAAGCCTTTCAGTTTAAAGGTGATCATTTCCTGAGAAATCAGAATAAGGGTCCATTCACTACATCCGCACCTCCCAACAACATGGTCCCACCTAATTAGAATGTAGATAATAAACCACCACCACCAAAGGGGCCTTCTGACTCTCATAACAAAGGTAATCCACCTTGTTTTCCTAAGTATCAAGTTAGGAATGATTCGGAGTTTGATTTTATTGTAGAGCTGTAGAGACAAAAGACATCATTGTCATTATTTGACATTATGAAGTGGTGCCCGACTCAATGAGAACTTGTGTTGAAATCCATGGAGGAGGCGGATCATTCAAAAGGAAAAGGTAAAGTGACTTCGACAAAGGAGACGAACGCAGCCATCTATAAAGGTAAGACCAATACCCCACCTTTCCTTTTGAGTTTAAAATTTTTTGGAAAGAATTTGAAAAATTGTCTGCTAAACTCCAGAGCATCGAGTAATGTTATGCCCTTTTCCATTTGCAAGAATCTAGGATTAAATCCTTCCCAAACTAATAAGAAAGTGATTCAGTTGGAGAAAATTGAGGTTAATGTGGTAGGAGAACTAAAAAATATGCATGCACAGGTTGGATTGGATCCAAGGATCCAAACTTACATAGATATCCAAGTGGCTGATATCCCAGAAACATATGGTATGCTCCTTAGTTGGGAACTAATGAAGAGTATTGTGGGGTATTTGTCTTTAGATTTATCTCGCATGTGGTTGCCTTGTAAAGGGATAGCAACACATATTAGAATCGAGAGTGAACCTAGGCTCAAACACATGATTACTGAATATGATTCTCCTAATAAAGTAGCATATTTTGAAACTGAAATAAGAGTTTACAAGCAAGAGGAGGTCATGACCTTCTCAATACTCAATCCCGATGATGCACTGCCCCTAGAATAGAATGACCCAATGATCTCAATCAACTAGCAAGTTCTAATTAAAAATTGCAACAACATGGTATTGGGAGAAGAGATTGATTTGTTCGGTTTGTTGCTTCCTAATTGGTGTAGGATACATTATCAGAATTATTTTGAATTGACATGTCAACCCTACCTAGATATCTTAAACCATATAGGCCAACCTCAACTGATTGGACAAGATCAACCTCAAGCACCCATCAATTAATTCCCATTTGAAGCCAAGGACATTGCCATCCTCACTAGAACCGGTCTTTCTCAAGAGGAAGATCCCCCACAATTTGAGTAGACTCAGGTTCTATGCTCTGAGTTTCAAGAGGAGATTGATGTATCTTAGTATTTCTCCATTACACCCACCTCAGATACTCTTCCAATGCCTAAGGCATTGATGAAAAATGAATTGGATTGTAACTTGATCCAAGAAGTTGTTCAGGGAGTGATTCTTGAACAAGCTTTAAATGTAGAAGAATCTTTGAGTGAAGCCTACCTCAATCAACTTCAACTCTTGATGGCCAACAACAATCCGAGCCACCACCCATCTCAAGCAAGTCATCTCCTATTATCCCAAGAAAGAAAGAGCTCCCAGCTAAAGATCAATTATGGAGTCTTAAATTTGATGGCTCTAAATCCAAAGCAGGAAGTGGAGTAGGGATTGAACTAACCAACTTGAAAGGGAAGATTTACTTTGCATCTTATAGGTTACAATTTGGCTACACAAAGAATGTGGCTAAATATGAAGCACTCGCTCGCGGACTTATGTTTTCCTATCAAAATAAGGTCACCGCTCTCATGGTAATGGGGGATTATGAAGTAATTGTAAAGTAGGTACGTAGCTAGTATAGTTGTCATAACAAAAGATTGGTTGCATACATAAATAGAATTTGGAATCTGATTGAAGACTTTGACGCTTTTGGGATCACTCTGATTCTTAGAGAAACTAATTAGATTGCAGATTCCCTCGCCATTACTGCTAGCATCTTGGAGCCTATGCAAGACTCTAAGCTAAAAATATTTTCAGTTGAATTAGTCTGAGTCCTAACTGTCCCAGATAATGTCCATAATTTTTTAGGTATTCGATGATGACCAGCATATATTGGCCTTCTTGGAAAGTTTAGATGTCTTTGAAGGATAGATAATTGATGAATCTAAAAGAGATTAGGGAGATTGGGATCCTGAGAATAGTGACACAGAAGGGATACTGGAGTTAAAAAATAATAGTATTTTAAAGGGGATGGTAGCTTTAGAAGGGATATTTGACTTTGACCCACAGGCTCATCAAAGGGTGCCCACAAAGAGTGATGGAGGGAAGTATGAATCTGTTAATTTGACTCACTCAGGTCTTGAAAGGAATTTTCTCATAGGAAATACTTGTCCTAAAGAAATTAAGGAGAAGATAGTTAAAGTTTTGGAGAAAAAAATTGCAGCCATTTCTTGGGGGTATGAAGAATAAAAGACCTTTGGCACTTCAGTGATCACACATACCATACCTCTTAAGGCAGAAGCCAAGCCCTTCCATCAAAAAATAATGCCCGATCAATGCTTTGATTGATCCCCTGAGTCAGAAGGAGGTGCAAAAGCTCCTATCTGCAAGAATAATCTTCCCAGTCAAACATTCTACTTGGGTTTCAAATTTAGTTACTATGTGCAAGAAAAGTGGTGAAATTAGGTTATGTGTTGATTTCAAGAATTTAAATAAGGCCTCCAAGAAGGATAATTACCCACTGCCTTCTCTTGATGAGGTATTACAAATAGTCAATGGGTCCCAGATGATGTCATTTTTGGATGGATTTCTTGGTATAGGTGCTTGTCAGCCATGAGGATAGAATGAAAACTGCCTTCACCACCAAGTGGGGCACATTTTCCTATCGAAGGATGCCATTCGGCCTTATCAACGCTGGAGCAACCTTTCAGCATGCAATGGACATAACATTCAAGGATCTAATAGGTAAGTGTATCATTATTTATCTGGATGACTTAACTATCTTCTCGAAGAATCAGGAAGACCATGCTGTAGATTTGGAAAAGGTTTTCAAAAGGTGCATAAGCTATGGTGTCTCCCTTAATCCAAAAAAGTGTGTATTTGGAGTGTTTGAAGGGAAAATATTAGGCCACATCATATCAGAAGAGGGGATATCCATAAACCTTGATAGAGTAGAGGCCATCTTAAAGCTGGCAAGGCTAGGAAGTAAGAAAGAAATGAGATCCTTCTCCAGAAGGATTAATTTTGTTAAAAAATTTATAACAGGGTTTGTGGAAATCATCAAACCCCTTAATGAGATGATGAAAAAAGATGTAAAAATAGAATGCAGCAATGCAGCCAAATCTGCTTTCTCACAGATCAAATAATCAATATCCGAGGCACCTGTCTTGACCAAACCAGATTATCTAAAGCCCTTCTATATCTATTCTTTCGCATCTGACCATTCATATGTAGTTGTTTTAACACAACGAAGAGGTGAGGGAGAGGAAAGACCTATCACCTTCATGATCTCTCCATTTAAGAATGCAGAAGTCAGGTATCCACCTCTTTAGAAACAAGCCTTTGCATTAGTTCGAGCAGTAAAAAAATTCAGGCATTACATTCTTCGAAGTCAGGTAATTGCCATAGTTCCTGATCCAACTGTAAAATCCCTCCTGATGCAAAGTGAATTGGGGGAAAGAAGAGGAAAATGGACATTTTGCAAGAGTTTGACTTAGAAATTCATCCAATGAAACTCGTTTGAGGGAAGGGTTTACCGAAGGAAATGGAAGATGTGGACAAGAATATCACATGTCAGTAGTACACTGTGTAGTCATTTACGAAGGATCCTTGGTACACAGATTTGATCTTCTTCCACCTCAATAAAAGATGCCTGGAGGGGATGAATGCTACTCAGAGGAGAGCATTGAGGATGAAGAGTGCTCATTATATGCTCAAAGGGGGATCTATATACAAAAGGAACTTTCAAGGAATTGACTTGCGTTGTTTGGATCAACAAGAGCCTAAGCACACTATTGTTGAGTTTCATTGAAGACACAGTAAAGGACATGGATCTGCAGATGCTCTGACCCATCAAATTCTTAGATTAGGCTATTACTGGCCTTATGTGTTTTGGGATGCACACCAACATGTCTGGACATGTCATGTATGCCAGACCTCTTCACCCAAGGAAATAAATTCAACAATTCCTTTGCAACCAGTGTATGAGGTAAGACCGTTCGCTCAATGGGCACTAGACTTTGTAGGTGTTATTAATCCAAACTCTTTTGTAGGTCATAAGTTCATCTTGACTGCAACTGACTACTGTACACGCTGGATTGAGGCTCAACCCTGCAAAAACAACAACACAAAAGTGGCTATCAAGTTTCTAATTGAGAACATCACTACCATGTTTAGAGTGCCATTCGCCCTGGTATGTGATAATGGCCTTTCTTTTTCTTCAGTTGAATTTATTCAATGGGATTATGCACATAAGACTATTTTTAAATATTCATCTAATCAATACCCTCAAGGAAATGGAGTGGTTGAGTCCACTAATAAAAAATTGTTGGAAGTGATAAGAAAATTGTTAGAAAACAATCCTAGGGACTGGCACACCCAGCTGAGATTTTCCTAATGGGAAGATCGAACTCGAATCAAAGTTGCCCTATGAAATTCACCATTTATATTAGTCTATGGCCAAGACCCAGTCTTCCCAATCCATTTGAAAATACCTATCCTCAATTTTATGCATGAACTTTATACAAAGGATGATAGGATTGAGGTTAGACTAACCAACTTGCTCAATATGGAAGAACAAAGAGATGCTGCTTTGCAGTAGTTCTCTAAACATCAAGTTGTCGTCAAATGATGGTTTGACAAGAGGGCCAAGGTAAAGGCCTTTATTATATCAAATCTTGTGCTAATATGGGATAAATCTAAAGAGAAGAAGGGATATCACTAGAAATTTGATAGACTTTGGTTGGGTCCATATCAAGTAGCTGAGATACTAGGTGAGAATGCTTTTTGTTTAAGTACCTTGATAGGAGAGCCTGTCAAATTGCTCGTTAATGGTTAGTTTCTTAGGCATTACTTTTTCTCATGAAGGTCTGATGTTTTGAATAATTGTACTATATTGTATCATATGTAATTAATTCTTTCTTTTGTTTTTGTTTTTATCTTTTTGTTTTGTTTCATTTTCTTTGTTTTGTTTTGTTTTTGTCTTGTCTTGTTCGTTGGGGATCTTCATTTCTATCCATTCCAAGAAAAGGGGTTGTTATTCAAAGTATGCTACAGGTACTAGGAGATAAATTGATTTAGGTATTTTCAGGGAGCTTTGTTGAAGGATTTTGTTCTAAAACTCATATCTTCTGACCATTCTAATGTTGGTTTGAAAAGTTATTAAGGTAAAAGGTACATTGTGAATATCTCATGAATTATGATCGAAGTCTATCACAAAATAGATAAACATATGCCTAAGTAAATACCTCTTTATTTCAGGGTGCTTGTATCTATGATTCAAATGAAAACTATGATTCCAAGGCTGTCATGAAATTCATTGTAGCTCTCAACCCACATTTCAAATCAGTTGCACCTGAGTATTGAGAAAAGTTTATAAAAAGTTCCCACAAGTCAAGCCTAAGTAAAAGGAAAAGAAGATAAGGAGAGAAAAGGAAAACTCAATATCAAATGGGTGAATCAAGTTTCTCTATCGGGTCTATGGACACCTATCTGGCAGTAAAGCAATTCTTTGAGAGAACTAGAGGTATCTCCGTCGAGGCTATGGATGCTTGTCTGGCTGCGAAGCAATGCCTAGGATTTCATTGCACGATAGTTGAAGGACTCAACCTATGTAGCTTTAATCTTAGGTGTGGTTGTTCAGGCTTGGAGAAAGTGTCTATGAAGAAGGATGCACCATATACACACACACTCAAATTCAGAATAGTTCATAAGCACATACATCTGAGATTCTAGCTCAACCTTATTCTATATATATATGATCTTATTCAAGTTAACATATTTCATAAGATAAGTAGGAGGTTTCTTCCACAACATGTCAAATTATGATATTGCTATTAGGATTCAACCGTGTAGTTTTCGAGTCATAAGGCATGAAACTTGCTAAAGGTTTTGCAAATGGGGTAGCAAGCTAAGTGGGTTTAACCTTGGGGAAAACTTCGTGGTTAAGCACACTTGAGCTGGAGCAGTACTGGGATGGGTGACCTCTTGGGACAAACCAATGCTTCACCTATGTGAGCATCACCTAAATGTAATGAGTGCTAAGTGGACCATTCATTGTCATGAGAAATGGGTTCTTGTGAACCACTACTCATGAATCATGGGTCAATGAGTTTGACTCGAAAACTACATGGTTGAATCTGATAGCAATATCATAATATTTCATAAGCCAGATAGTTTTTGGGTGACTAAATTCTTCAATGTATTGAAAATGGGTAAACCATTTTCCCAGGTGAGTCACCATTTTTTATGCCTTACATAACCACCCCATCTTTTGCCTTGGTAAAAATGCCCCCCCCTCTTTTTTTTGTCCCTAGTTATTTTTTATACAAAGTTTGGAGTTGTTCTTTCTTCCAACACTTTGTTTTCTTTTGTTTTGTCAGAACCAAAACTAGATCGAAATCTGGATTTGAAACTTGTCTTGAGTTTCATTCCTTGAATCCTTCCCTATTCCGATCCCGCTTGTCTCTTTGTTTGGTCTCTTTGGTCTGCCTTGTTTTTCTTTCGTGGAGATGGAGCCAGAATGGATATTAAGTTTGGGATTTATACAAAGTTTCCAAACTTGTTTCCATCCTGCCTCCGCCTCTATCTCCGCCTCCGCCTCCGCCTCCGCCTTTCTAGTTTATTTGTTTGGAATTGGGATCGATGCTGATTACCTTGTTTCAATATCAGTGTCTTCCTTTTGGTTCTTTCTTTCCTTTCCTTCATTGTTGGTGGAACTGAAACTGGATCTAGAACCAAACTCAAAACTTGGACAAAGTTTCCAAACCTGGTTCTCATCTCATTTCCGCTTCTGCCTTTTTTTGTTGCTATTTGACTTTACTTTGGTCGCACAATGGTTTTGTGCTTGTTCTTTTTGTGATTCCGTGTTTGACCTACCACATTAATGACATTAATTACTGCAACCTCCCACATGTGAAATTGGATTTTAAACCTTAATTAACATTAACGCGTTGGTTATTATTATTGTTTAACAAGTAATATTGAACCAGAGTTGAGGTAGAGCATTTGGGAGCACGATTCAATCGGAGGTCAAGCATTTTTGTGCACGGATTCGCATCAAGGGCCATCTTGTTTGATTTATTTTCGAGGTAGGGTTCATGTTCTTTCTCTTCTTTATTGTCGTTTGTTGTGCTTGTTTGGTCTACTGTTCTTCACGGGGTTCGTGATTGTTTTCGTTTGAATCCTTGCTTGTTTGCTTTTATTTTATTTTGTTTTGTTTCCTTTGTCTTTGGTTCTTTCTCTGTTTTTGTTTTATTTGGTTGTCTATCATTTTCTCATTTATTTTTACTTGGCAACGGTCATTTTCACATTTTTCTTCAAGCCCATACCATTGTGCCCTATGTTTTTTTCGGGGTGTCCATCATCTGCTACCTGGTTATATGGTGTTCTTTGATTTGTTACTTAACCCGTTGGTCCTTTTGTGTTTCAAATTGTTGATTTCGAGTAGGGTTAAGTTGTGCCCTAATTATTTAAGTCGATTTTTTTTTTTATAAACTAGGGTTTTACGTTGCTTTGATAAGTTTTGAAATTGTGCCCTAGTTGTTTTGTTTCCCCTTGTTCATATGGGGGGATGGTTTGGTACTCTTAGTTTAAGCCTCCTTGGCTTGTCAGGTGACCTTGTTTTTGGCCATGATATCATTCGTTCTACTATCAAAATTTATAATGACGCCATGTTTGTTTCAACCGGAGTCAGATCTAGGATTAATTCTATTCTTGAGCCTTTTTTTGTCATAGATGTCGGATTCGTCTCCAAGACTGCTTTTGATAACTCTGTCAGAAGCGAAAGCGGAAGCAGAACAAGATGTAAATTTGAAACTTCTTCATTATATCAGGTTTGATTTCCATTTTGATCCTGGTCTCCATTACCATTTCGATTTCGTCTTCGATCCAACTATATGGTTTATTGTGAGTTCAATGTCCATTCCGGTCTTGACCCCGATAGTGTTTTAAAAGATTTCTAAGGATGTCTTCTGCCTGGTCCCGCTTTCGGTGTATATGAAAGGTGAGACTCTGACTTGGTTTTTCATACTTCTTGTGGATCTAATATTGGGTTTTGATGCAAAAATTAAGATATTAGGAGTATCAGGTGAGGCTTCTCAAAGGAGTCAACTTTTAGAGACTTCAAAATCAGGATTAAAGCCTAAAAAGGTTAAGCCAAAACAACTCCCTTATACTTTGAGATATAATAATCAAGGTCTTTCCATCAGTGCTATTAAAGTAGATTCTGATTGGGCAGATATAACTAATACCAACTTGGGTCCATTCCATTACAAATAATTATAATCTGAAACATTTGCTGAAGAGGTAACAGGGAGGACCTAAAGAATAGTTAAATCTGGCTTGACTCATATCACTATATTTCCTCTGTCAATCCAATGTCCTAAATTAATAATAATAGTTGGATCCTATAATCTTGCTACTAGACAATGTGTGAATTTGTAGGGCAATGTCATCATTGATTTAACTCCTGAAATGTTTCAGTTTATGTTCAATGTGCCCAATCCAAAGAATCCTAAGAAAATGAATGAGGAAAAGGCTTTGACAATATATAGTAATCATAAGGAGGCCAAAAAACTTATTTGAATAATAAATTGATGAGAACTAAGAAAAAGTCTCTAGTTAAGTTCCAAATCTACCTAAAAGGGCAGAGTTCTACAAGGAGGTTGGGGACATTATAATGATGCTTTCCAGAGTGTTTGGGAAAAGGGATGATCTTCAATTTAAAGAATGGATGTTCCCATTTATTCAGACAATCCTAGATGGTAGACAACAATTTGATTGGCCCATGATTGTGTCTGAAAGCATACACAACCAAATGATTAGAGTGAGAGAAACCAAAGTTTCTTTATGACCTCTTATGTCATTTATGCAGCAGTAAGGAGAGGCATTTTTCCAGGTTTAAACAGAGTGGGGATTTTGGGAGAAGCTAATGGACAAAAAAAGGTGTGGAATCATTATTGTCAGGTCACCTTGCAGAATTCTGGTCTGCATTACAAAAGGGTTAATGACACATTTTCATATTTCATTATTAACCAGCTTATGAGAGATGCAGGATATAGATTAAGCTAGGAGGCTATGGTATTCATCACAGAGTGGGGATATTAGTTTATCCAATACCCCAAGTTTAATTATTTCAGGCTATCTAGATTTGATGGTCACCCTCACCTACTCCCTAGATGGTGCAATAATAGGATTGTTTTAATGGAATTTATTTATCAAGCTTTGGGGGTTAATTCTAAATTTGGTATAAAGCATAAGCCTAGTTGTCATAAGTTCCCCATGATGCTGGGTGAATATAGTTATCCACACCTTGTGGGAGCTAAGGTTTTTTGCAATGAATTGATGCATCTGAAGTTGGGCTTGTACAGTGCTAGGAAGCACTTTGATCTAAAGAAGAAGATGAATGCTTTACTTGATTTTGTTTTTGATAAGTACTTCAATTTATTAGAGGACTTTTGGAGTGATCTTCGAGATGAGTATTAATTAAGGAAAATAAATTATGAAAGATTGCCTATCCCACTCATGGTGGAGTGTGGAGTCAAGGTGGACATTCCTGAAGCATTATTAGATGATAGGGCAGTTTTGGATCCCCTATATGAGGCACAAAATATAGTTACCAAGAACTTGGACCCTGTAGATTAGGGTGGAGAGGAGACTATAGATATTAAATGGATAGCAAGGCCAATGTTGGATAGAAGTATCCAATGGGTCGTGCTAAGAACCAAGGAGCCTGGGGCTCAAACTTCCAAGAAAAGGAAAGGTGCAGGTACCACTCAAGGGTACAAGAGGAGGAAAAGAAGAATGCTTCCTAAGGAACCCTTCGAATTATTATCTCTTGATATACAAAAGTTTTAACTTGAAGTTCCAGATCAAGATCTACCTGAAGCACATGAAGAAGAAGTCCCATTAGGACCTAGGGCCTCAAAATTAGTTGTAGGTGAGTTGTCTACTCAACCCCCTCCTATAGAGCGACCAAGTGGAGAAATGTCTAGGGGAACCCTTCATAAGGAAGCTGAAACTTTAAAGGGAAAGGGTATTGAGGTTGAAATCCATGAAGTAGAGAAGGACTCCGAGGATACTCTGTCGGATAAGGAGACATTGGAGGAGACGCCTCTTGATGAAATTGAGGATGTAGGAATTGAACATGTTTTGACAGAGGAGGACCAATGTACGATGTTTGAAGTTTCTAAGAGATCATCAGATGCCAAAGCACAAGCTGAAGGATTGTAGAAACAACAAGAGTCAGATGCCAAAGCACAAGCTAAAGCGTTGGAAAAACAAAAGGAAATGGATGCAAAGGCACAAGCTGATGCATTACTCCAACAACAACAATTAGAAGCCAATTAAAAAGTTGATGAATTGGCCAAGCTATAACAACAAAAGGAGAAGGAGTTGAGAGTAAAGGAGGAGAATGACAAGTTAGAAATGCTACAAAAGATCCATAATCTTGAAGAAGAGAAGGCTAAGTAAAGAAGAGAAAGGGAAGCCCTTAAGGGTAAATTGAAAATTATTGAAGAGGCTTTTAAGAAAGGAGAGGAAGAAGAACACTTGCAAAAGGAAAAGGAATGTGAAGAGATTGCTAAGAAACAAAAAAAGTAAAAGGAAGCATGGGACAAGCTCAAAAACTTGGAGAGAGAAAGAGATAAATTTATTGAAGAAAAGAGGTTAGAGGAAGAGAGTTTGAAAAAGTAATGAGAAGATAGAAGGATGTAGGAGCAGAAGGATAAGGAAGAGGGCGAGAGGGTTGCACAAGAGAATGCATAAAATGAACAAAAAAATGTGCAGGTGGTTTATTCTCAACCTAAAGTTACTTTATTGCAGCCACTATCTTCTACTACTGCGTCCTCTTCCTCTAGAATGATGGCTACCACTCCTAGTGCTCCTACATGGTTAAAACTGGATCTTGAGAAGAAGAAGATAGCTCCACCACAACCTCTTAATTGGGAAGAAATGATGAAGGAGATCGAAAAGGAGAGACCAAAGAGAAAGGCCAAATTTCTTCATTTCACAAGGCTCGTGGAGGTAGGAGAGGTCATTGTTGAATGTGAAATTCTGGTGGTGGACAAGGATAGGCAAGATATGCAAGTGACTTATTATCAATTGGGCACAATCAACTTAGGAAGGCATAGAAGGAATCAATAAATGAATCTTATTGATGTTGTAGCTTCCTCCACAAAGGCCAGGATGATCAAAGATAAACAAAGAAAGGATGAACTTAAGGCTCAGTTGGATCATTTTCATAGTTTCTTAAGAGATGTTTCCACTCCCAGGTCCCAACAAGCGGCTACCTTGGAAATTCCACTCTTACTCAGCAAAAGAGAAGTTGATGATTTAGTACAAATGAGGAGTAAGTCTCGAATGATGGATAGATGGATTGATATGCTTAATTAGGAAATGGGTGAAGTGCTGGTAAACTGTTTTGAAATCCATAAAACAACACTTGAGTTGATAGAGGAAATGGGTCATCATACCAAAAATCTAGGAGAACAGGAGGAGGAGTATAGGGGGTATGTTAAAAAAATGAAAGATATCAGTAAGTTGTCAAAATCAACTCTTCTAGATCAATCAATCCTCGAAGAAGATAATGCTAATTTCATGAAAAATCCTCAAGCATAATCTGGTTTAGGTCTGATTTCATATATAAACATAGGAATTAAATTCAAGATGCTAGTAAAGACTTGAAAGAGTAGCTTGATGAACTAGAAGCTATAGTAGCTATTTTAGTCAAGGTAGACATATCGGTTAAATAAGGCATGCCTTTGGATCAATTGAAGGAGAAATGGAACAAAAGATTTCAAGAGGTCATGCAGAAAGAAGATGATGGAGAAGATTTATTGTTGGATAGACTGATGGATATTAAAGAAGAGGTGAAAGCTACTAGGAGGGAGTTGACCAAGTTGAAAGATATGTAGGGATTTTCCTTAATAGAGTTTAAAATAATCAGATTTGAAGATGGTTGGGTCGATGGGCTTGATGTGGACATCCTTCAACAAGTGTTCTCCAGCTATGATGAATATCTTCTTGATCAAACAATGCAGGATTGATTTTGTAGAAAAATATCCTATTTCGGGCACATGACTTCCCCTTTTCTCTCCTATTTCACAGGGCAATCAAATTTTGAACTGAAATTTTTCATTAGCCAGTCCTGTCTCTTGTTGGATGTAAAATTTTGCACAACAACGCAATTAACTTTTGAACTGGAGACCGACCAGTCTAGTTTCTTGATGCAGTTCCGGTTCCTTGATTAGTGGATCTCAATTTTTGATTGAGAGGGATTTATGCGTAGCATGTCTATATGTACTTTTGAGCTCCATCTTGTAAAGGTCGCCTAATGAAAGTAGAATTAGCCACCTGATGATAGCAGATAGGATTTTTATAGCTTTAAGAAAAGATACTTTTTTTAAAGTTCATGTTGAATTTAGATACACTTTTTATACAGTTTTATGTTGGAATTGAACTTCTTGGATGAGGTTGATGAACCATAATCGGCCTGTATGCCAGTGAGTTTTTTGTGCATAAATTTTTCTTATCTGATGTGAATCAATAGGGGAAACCAGATTTTAAAGATTATTTCATTAAATTTTCTATGAATGAAAATTGTTATATGTCTGTTGATCTATATTATTGGCAACGAATGAGGAGTTTGTTTTGAATCTTGTGGTATTTTGATGAATGGTTGTGATGATTAAATTAAGCACTTTGAATGTATGCAATGGTATGGATTGTTCTGTGAATTGCATCATGTTATGGTTTTGATCTATTAAGAAACACTCGTTGTTAAGAATATATGTTTGGATGTTAAAGAATTTTGTTCATGTTTTTCTGATCTGTGCCTTGATCCATCCTTTTCCTATTATTTAAACCCCCCTGATTAAACATAGATTGATGAATTCAATATAGTTTGTATTCCTTATCACCAACAAAGGCCCCTTGAATATTACAGTTGCATTGGCCAATTGAGTGACATCAGACACTTGAGAACCAACTACCAGGACCTTGGAAGTTAGGCTACTATATGTTGTCTTTCTTTTTGAGGAGAAAATAGAGTAGAAATATTTTGTTTTTAAGTTGTTTGTGTCATTTTGACCATCAACAGTTACTTCATTATTGAACCTATGCAAATCATTCAACATTGTTGTTTTCATAGGTTAATGCTCAAGTAAGTTATTGTTATAGAAAATTTATGAATGGATTTTTTGCCTATATGAGAATTGATTAAATATGCATCTTTTGATATGTAGGTCACGTTTATTGAAAATGAACATTAGTAAAATGTGGTTAGATGATTAAATGTAGTTTGATTATTGTTGCATTTCTATATTATGATGCAATTGCAAGATGAGAGTGTTCCTTATATAATTACATGTACTTGCTATAGTATTATGTGTTGTATTATGCAAATATATTTGATGTTTAATTGAATGTACAAGGACACATTCCCGATGATTAATATGGAGACAACCAATTTGGGTAAATGTGTTTGTGTTCGTTTTCCCCATCTCACTTGATTGGGAGTTGTAATATGTCTCTTGTTTTGCCTTGTGCATTTTGATATGAATAGATGTTAATTCTAGATAATTTTATATTGTGCAAACCCATATGTGTGATTCATCTGCATGGATTTTCTTAGGTACATTGATTTTTGTAATGGTTTATTGAGTATTCATAATGTTTACCAAGTGTTTGTGAAATAAATAATATTCTATTGATTTGAAAAATTTTTTAGAGATATTTTTAATTGTAGTTTCCTTAGTATTGAAAGGAAATTAGAAAGGTTAAATTTTTATTTGAAATGTTTTGATATAGATAAAAAATAAGATTAAAGGGCCTAGAACTTAACAAAAAAACCAAGGTAGATGTAATGAGTCTCATGAGATGTGAGACAAAGTTCCACAAAAAAAATTTAAAAATAAATAATCTTAAACCAAGATCAATAACAAAAATTATGTACAAAAGGAGAACAACCCAAAAGAAAAACAAAACATAACAAATAGAATATTTTATTCTGGAAACTTTTGTTATGAAATCATTAAAATTTATTATATTTCTCATACAAGATAATGGGCACAAGGTCTTACAAAAATTGATTATATTTGCTTACATCATCACTCCTACTTTCATAAGGTGGTGGTTGTGTATCAATCATTTTCCTTTTCTTCTTCATTGAGATGATATTTTATCATTTAAGGGATGGTTCCCTCATTGTGCCAACATTTTAAGTCTTTTATGTTTCTACCTATTTTCGTTGGGAGGTTAGCGAAGGTATTACCCTCCCTATAGATGTGTGTAATTTTTATATTAGAAAAAGATAGAAGGATCTCCTTAGTCTCCTAAAATAATATTTTTGTAGGATGAGTGTGGAACAACCTTAGAATTAAGCATACCAATGATGATTTTCGGAGTCCCCTTCAATAACCAAGTTATTGATACCCTTATCCCTAGTAAGGATAATGCCTCTTAGAGTAACCATGACTTCTACATAATTATTGGCTTAGATCCCTAAGTTCTCTATGAAAGCACATATTAGATGGTCTTTTCTATTCCTAATTGAACTACCCTATCTTGCTTGACCTAGGTTTCATTTTGACGACCCACCAATTTTTAGCTTACTTTAGCTAGTATCAAGGGGGGCGATTTGATGTTCTTTTTTTTGAGTATTTTTGATATGTCAAATTTATACATTGTATCCTATTATTCCATTTTTAAAAGAGAATTTTATTATTAGTAGGAGGAAAATTGGGTTTCTTAATTTTAGCAACATTAAAATTTTCCTAGATGAACTTATGAATATTATTATCCACAACATACCAAGGTTTAGATGAGCTTCTAAAAATCATGTTGTTCCTTTCCTTCCAAATACCTCAACCAAAGTGTGAAGGATCTTTCCCTAAAATCTCTTCAATAAGAGGATGAATAAATGGTGAGGTCCAACCAAATACGACCTATCTAACATTTATATTTCAGATCCATTGGATGTTAAATTTTTGTAGAATTTTTTGAAACGTTATGTATAAGTTATTCAGAAAGTTATTAACTAGTTGAAATGAAAGTATCTAACATATAAAATAATTAATCTAAGTTGGAACTGAAGGAAAATTCAATTTTATGGTTTAGGGATTTTTGGACAAAAGGTAAACAAAAGTTAATTTTAAAATACTTATTATTTTATTTCTTTATTCTCTCATCTCCTCCATTGTGTGTGTTGGGACTAAAATTTATAATTTGTAAATTTTTTCTTGAGTTGCTTCCATTTTGTGTGTCTAGAACCTATGTGGCATACTATTAATAATCGATCTGAGAAATATTTGTGTGGGTCCTTAGTTATTAAATTTCCTGATTTTTGTCTTTTTTCATTCCCCAGGTGTTAATATTGTATTGTATTTGTCAAAATCCTAAAAGATGTCTATGTGTTTAGGTTGTAGGTTAAGATTTGTCTATACAAATTATTAGAATTTTCAAAGTTTCACTACTAGGCATACTTTTCCATCTACCTCCACTTCCCTTTATTCTTATTAGGATAACAAATTTCACCTTCCCCACAAAAGGTCCAATTTTCCTTTGTTTTCATCAAAATTTTGGACTTCCCTCTCCCATCATGCAACCCACCTAATGTACAACTTTTTTATTTATACCTATCAACTTGTTAGACCTTCGCTCCTTGAGTACCATTTCCTCGACCCTCCTCAATCGCAATTCCCTAACCATTTACACTAGGACTACCTTTATGAGATTTGATCCTTTGGAATTCCTTTTGCTTGGGTTCTTGTCATGGGGTATGCCTAATTCCCAATCCCCAACACTCTGAAATACATTAATTTTTTGGGATTACTTGTTTCAACTTCCCCCATTCCACATGCCTTAATGGTATGGGTTCCCTATCACCTCTAATCCTTAATTCTCTAACCAAAGACATGAGGCATGAGTTACCCCAATCCTCAAATTTTTTAAATCTATAACATGTTTCATCAATTGAATTTACCTACCTCCTTGTATACTCAATTGAACATTTTTTACTAGGGTGAACATCATAACACTCTAGATTAGGGTTTCCATCACCTACAAACAACTGTTCATCTAAAATGTACATATTTGCATGCCAATTATAGTGGAATAAATAATCTAGAAATTCCAAAATCAACCTGATGGATTTTTATAATTTCCAAATAAAATTAGATAACACTTAAAGGTCACTATTTAATAAAAAAGTGTAGATTTAAAAAGAATAAATGACATTAACCAACCATTGTTGCATTTAATATAACAGTTAGGGTTTTCTTGACCCTTTTTCTTCATGCCATCCTCTTATGACATTTTCAATGAGTTTCTTAGGCTTTCCCAAATTGTTTCACTCTAGATCTAGATGCATTTTTATTCTAATTATGATTCTTAGGTTTGAGAAAAGTTCCTCCATGATGCTTGTAGAGATTTGAAGAAATTTCCTAGCAATTTTCACTTGATTTCAAATACAAATCATGATGTGTAGATGGCGATGGACATGTGATGATGGGTTTTGAAATTCCATTTGAGTTTTTATCATATTGAGGCTTTCTTGAGCAAGCTAGGTACCAAAATGATGGATCTACATATACAAGTGAGTTGTTCATCCAAAATTGATCACAAAACCAATTTTTGGGTTTAGAAGAGTTTGTAGAGTATAATGGGGTATCAAAATTTGAATATATGAATTTAAATGAAGGGATATGCTTTGTAATAGTGCATAAAAGGTTTTGTAATCTAAATTATTGTAACTATATGTTTTTATGGAAATTTTTCAAGATTTAGGAAAATATTATAATTGTATTTATATGTTTCCTCTTGGCACATTTTCTAGCATGAATGAAATGAGAGTTTGGTGCATGTGTGATAACACCTAATATATTGAAAATGTCTTTATAATAACCATAATTTATTTATTCCATCTTGATATTTGTAGTTTGGTTATGGATTATTAAGTATATTTTTGTAAGAAGTATAAATCTATGAGTGTATGTATATACAATCCATATTTTGTTGATACTATAATATTTCTATCTCTTTCATCTTTTCTATTGATGGTTCTATCGCCCAATGGAGTAGGAACCAATCTAGATTAGTGCTTGGGATCAAACATCCATATTTTAGTCAACATATATTCTAGTTAATTCTAGGAGTAAATATGCTTGTTGTTCATGAATTATTTTAAAAAACTCGAGACTTATTTTAAGAAAACTTAATAGCCATATCACTAGCGAATCTAAACATGCATGTTTGCACCTTGCCACTATGTAAAAAATGATAAATGAAACCTTTTAAAGGATTACACATTTGTCATCTATCATGTGCATGTGTATGGTGTGTTATAAACTATTTAAAGGTCTAAAGTAGCTAATTAATCTTGATATAGTGACAATTATAGGGTTCAAGTGTATATTTAGGCATAGTTATAGATTTTTAGTCATGCTATATTTTATTTGGTGTATAAACCTATTTAATTTACCTCTAGGAATACCCTCTTGGGTTTAAGTTGAGACCAAATCATAGGAGATATTTCTCACTCTCATTTACTTGCTTTTAACAATCCTCAATTTATTGATGAGTCCCTATTTTATCTTTTTGATGGAACCCCCTTGAAGAGCACATAATTATTGTTGGGAATAGGATGTCATTTAACTACAATCCTAAACATATTTCATGTATCTCCTAAGTCCTTGGAAAGTGTTCCCCAACACTAGTATTAGAAAGAGATTAAATTCAAATGAAATGAACATGTAAATTGACATTTGTGATTATTCTTAAATAATAGGAACATGTGGGGGCGTCCAAGAAGAACTCCTACAAGGGAGGAGCAAATGAGACACTCACATGGAAGGTGGAACCCACCTTGCTTCAGTTAATTGTTTGGAGGATTGATAACACTTAAATAATGCATATTTAGATCCTACAAATTAGGGATTGATATTTACATGAGTGGAGTGGCACTATCAGTTCAATATTAGTTCAATATCAGTTCAATTTAGTTCAATTAAGTTTAGTTTAGTTTAGTTTAGTTATGATTCACTTATCTTCAGTTGCATGTAGTTATTTTGAGTTGCATGTTAGTTGAATTGAGTTGAATTGAGTTGTATGACTAATGACTTCAGTTGCATGAAAAATAATAGGTGGATACTTTCAATTAAGTGGGGATGATCAATCATGCATAATGTTTGCATGAATTGGTGGAGAGATATGTTTCAATTAACTAAGATTGATTTGGGTCCACCTTGGGTGCCCAAGTTGGCATCTTTTAGTTTAACACCTTTGACATGAGAATATATTTACAAGGCTCATTCAAGTGGACCCGCTCTTGGGTGCCAACTTTGAGGTGATGTTTACAAGATATCTTCTTGACCAAAGTTCAGTTAAGTGTTTAGTTTGGGGCACCTAAATTGAGGAAGACTTTGGTTTGACTTTAGATTAGGGAAAAATTTAGTGGCGAATATTCGCCAATTGGCTAATAATAGAAATAAAGAGCTCCAAAAATGGCTAACAGTACAAGCTAAAATGAAGACTGGATCGCCAGGGTTCTACAAAAAAATAATTTTGTCTCAATGAATTCGCCATGTAAACGATGCGTCATCAAAACTGATTCGCTAGTAGTTTATACAGTAACTAAAAAATTTAATTATATTCGCCAGTAATATTATATTCCTCCGATTAATTTTGGGGCAATATCGCCACTAATAATAAAATACTATTTAATTTTAGGAATATTTTCTTTTATCTATTGCCATAGATTAATTTTTCAATCGAACGGTTGCAGGTTGATTCCAGGCCCTAATAGACATGTGCCTTTTAAAAGGCTTGTTGAGGCCCGAAATTTGTTTTGGGCCACACGATTAGATTTAATCGTGTGGCCCAAAACAAATTTCGGGCCTCAACAAGCCTTTTAAAAGGCACATGTGTATTAGGGCCCAGAATCAACCTGCAACCATCCTTCGTTCTATTGGTGGGACACCAAATAAAGTTTCCCCGACGCGAGATTGTGATGCGGGTTCTGCCGAAGAAGCATTTTTAGGCCAATGGTATTGAATTTTGTTAGGAATGGGGGAAGATCTGCCCCTCGACCCTACTTGTATCATGATAGGAGCGCACCAAGATTCACTAGGATTCACCACTATGATTATTATTTTTACCAATTATTTATTAAGATTCACCAGGATTTTACAATTTTTTTAATATTGTGCATAAGATTTGCCAGGAAAATTAATATTTTTTTTCAAATAAAAGGAAAGATTCGCCAAGATTTTACACCTTCGCCAAGGGGGGGGGGGGGGTTTCTTAAAGTTATCCCTGCTTTAGATTACATTAGGGAAATCTACTTTCCCAATCTAGGTGTAGATTTTTGTGAGGAGCTTTATGCTCTTGTATTTGTACAACTCTTATGAGTTTACATGCTCATTATTGTCTATTAATTGTAGCAAGTGTATGAGAGTTTATTGCAGGTTGTGAAGAAGGATTGTTGAAGGCAAGGAAGCATATCAATCAAGGATTGATACAATTTTATTGTAATCTTGTTATGAGGTTAAATAATACAAGAACTATTGATTCTTGTGTAGGTTTTTCTCGAAAGGGTTTCTCCACGTTTATGCTATGTCACTTCTATCTTCTTGTCTCATTCTTCTACAATCTTCTATCTTTTTCTACAATTGGTAAAATTGATCTAAATAGATTAATCATACACAAAATTGTGACAAAGAACACTTAATTAGATCTACAGTCTCATAGTTTTACAAGTTTTAAGCTACAATATTACCTTCATTTCCAACAATTATACCAAGAGGAGGGGTGAATCAGTATAATGCAACTTTTACCAAATTAACACTTTATCAATCACAATAACATCATTTACTTAACACAAATAATCATGCACATGAGAGGAACACAATAACACACGATATTCACATGGAAACCCTTATGGGGGAAAACCGCAACAAAGTATTTCTCTATATATAAAAATCTCTTAAAACTTTGTAGGCACCAACCCACAAGAGATACCAATCGCCTTAGTTCATAGGCACCAACTTACTGGAGGCACCAACCCCCACAACTAAGCACCAACTTGGCTAGAGACACTGATCTCTCCTTTAGGAAGCCCCAACTTCCACAACAAAACAAGATTCCACCCTTATTATGTTTCTTCTTCAACGAATGATGGACATTACAATCTCCTTCATATATTCACTCAATGATTCCCCTCTTCGTAACATAAATGTACTTTGTATGATCACATATGCTTGCATATACATATCCTTCTTTTTAAATCTGCATATTTTTGTCTAGTTTACATATATATATATATATATATATCTTTATTAAATCTGCATCATGAAGTCTTTCACAAATATGCCCATAGAGTTTGCATAATTTTTCTCATATACTCTTCACAATTCCTTCATGGAATCTGAAAGTATACTCCTTAAGATTTGCTCTTATAAATCTCTTGATCTGTAATTAATTTTCACAACTTGCTCTCTATAAATCAATAATTAATCTTCTTCATGAACCTAATGTATATGATGTATTTGTCTTTCTTTTTCTCCACACACACATCTATTATGACTCAAAATTTTATCTCTTTTATATCTCCATGTCTCTATAAAGAATTGTGTCTCATTGAAAAGAGATAACCTTTTAAATAAACATCTCTTTATTACCAATTATTCCCTTAAACTAATCCCCACCTTTTTTTATTTCCCACTGTTTATTATTTTCTATAAACACAAGTGCTGCCTTGCCTTAATGAATCATTGCTACTTATTCATTAAACACAACTCTTCATAATCTATTCACTAGTCTTTTGAATTACTCCCACTTGCTGCCTTCATGAATCTTTAAAAAATCATTCTTCATTCACATACTTAATCGTTGTTTTCTTATATGAATCACTATATTTCTTGGGCGATTAATATGCATTTATATTCCTTTTCCTTATGATCGACCAACAAATATATGCTATGTTCTTTCTATAAAAACAAGACACTGCCTTAACTTAATTAGTTGTTGTTCATTTTATGTTTAAGCGCTGCCTTCTATAAAATACAATCACTGCCTCTTTTTGAAATATAATCTCTGCTCTTATAATTAATTGCTATCCCTTATCATTAAGTGCTTCCTCCTTATAATGATCTCCATATATTTCTTATTTACTCCATAATCCTATCAATTATCATTGTTGATTTTTGTATTTTCATATCTTCAAATTATAATTCATTTTAATAAGTAATTATTACACTTTTAATTTGAGCGATCAAAAGTGATTTAAATATATATTAACTCCTTTGAACATGGTTGGTCATTATTAACATTAAATGGTATTTGTCTTGTGCGCCCAAGATGTTGGTCAACTCAAATAAGATATAAGGTAATTTAATTTATTTGAGCACCACAACATGGGCAACCAAACATGGCTCTTTATATTTCAATTAAAATATAATAAATTATCTTCAAATAACATTGCAGATTCCTTAAATATTCTTGTACTTTAATGTTGTGTGTAATATTGCACACTTGTAATATTGTAAATATGTTGTCATATCCATCATAGATTTACGGTCATGCTTCCAAGCATGTGATTCTTTCTTCATCAATTATTTCCATCGTCATAGA
Organism: Sequoiadendron giganteum; assembly: GCA_007115665.2. Taxonomy (NCBI): domain Eukaryota; kingdom Viridiplantae; phylum Streptophyta; class Pinopsida; order Cupressales; family Cupressaceae; genus Sequoiadendron; species Sequoiadendron giganteum. The sequence goes on from CM021103.1 coordinate 487,142,272, forward strand.
ACTCTCCTATGACATCAATGCCAGTATTTCCAACACCCCTTGCCTCGAAGGTGTAACAATAGTTCTAGGAATGTGGACTTGTAATTTTGGGTCCTAACATTGGGAACCATTATTAGGGATATAAAGAATTGAATATTATTTTAAGAACCTTGGTAACGAAGTAAAATTTTTGAATGTACAATTTTTAGTTGTGTGTTACTGATTGGGTAGGTTGATTACCCATTAACTTACACATAATATTTAGCATCGTTATCAAGCATATATTATTCTAAAATTATTTTTAGGACCTTGGTAATATATTCATAAAGGATTTCTAGCTATTTTTTACCATGCTAATCTAGGAAAAGGATTAAAAATGATCTCAATACCCACTTGGTTGTACAAACTTGAATAGAAGAGCTAGAACCATGGATTAGGGTTTTAATCCTTTGTTTGTAGGAGGTGGAATGATGTGTTGTCGACTAAATTTTATGATGCAAAGATGCTCCTTGGTTATTTATGAAAATACAAAAAAATGTTGAGATTTTGAAAAACATAGAACAAACAAGAAGAAATAGAATTCAGAACAAAAGAGAGCACACATAGAAGAACCTTGCATATGAATTTGGGCCTAAAATAGCTGGACAGGGGCATTGGGTACCCTAGACCGGATATCATCTACTCAAGATACGATTTCACACTACTGTTGTTGTTAGTCTATGTGCTCTTCTCTCTTAGATTCACTGTTGGAACTTTGTCTATGACTGATAAAATACACTTTCCTTGACTTGATGACTCGTATGGATTGAACCCATGATGAAAATTTTGTCTTTAATCTTCCTCCAATTCACTTTAGATCTATAACCTACACACATGAAAGAGGGGAAGGGTTGTGCCATATAGGGGCTTGCCTAAGTCAAACCCCATTTTGGTATTTCTACCTCCACAACGCCTATGATGATGTAAAAAGAGAGCTTACCCTTGGTTGGGCAAAGGCTAAATGATAAACAAGTGATAAATTGATTATTGCTACAACTCGCCCCTCAGATATGCATCCCTTGATTGATTGAAGTCATGCACTCGTCACCTTCAAGGAGAAATGGATGCTTGATTTGAATTCCTCCAAATGTTAGTACTCACAAAACAAATGAACATAAAACATAAATAAACTCACATAAAAACATGATGCATGGCTAACATGATGCTTTAATGAAATAAATAATGTTTTAATTCTATGATTTCTACTCTTGGTTGCTCAATTATGCTCTTGCTTTACTTTCCAAAATTGCTAGGATTCATTAGGATTAAAATGGTGAAATGATTTGTATTTATATGCAATTCTTCTAATTTCCCGAAAATCAAATACCAAGAGTTGAAAAATGATTTTAGATTTTCAAATATTAAAATTTTGACACCAACATATTTAAATTTTAGCCAAAAAGGGCTAGACAAGGGGTGTTGGGCATCCTAGTCTAGAACCATCATTTTCAGGGCCTTAAACATCAGGTCAAATATTAAATGCTTAATTTCAATTCCATCTTTTAATTTTCAGAAGTTATTTATAAAATAGGTAGATTAGATGCACAATTATGTCCAAGCACATAGGGAGGAGCTAAACCTAGTGTGAAATTGTCAAGGGTGACAATTTTCTATGCTACACACACATACATGTACATACATGATTATACACATGCATATGTATGTATGTATGTATGTATGTATATATGCACATATATATGAGGTTCGTGCACCTATCTTTGGTCCTTGCTCTATTTCTAGTATGTGATTCTTATCTATAAGGTAAACATGTAAGGAAAAGTATTCAATTTTTATTATGAAAAAAAAATCACATGGAAAATAAAAAATGTGTATATTATCTATCATCTACATCTTGAGTGAACTTAGCTGGATGAAAGCAAGAGATAATTTTGGCATTATTTAGAATAGATTGAAAATATGAACTATATGCTTCAAATATGAATCACCACTACTGCAAATGACACAAAATGACACACACATGGAATGATCATGTTGATCAGACTTGAGTGGTGGACATGTATTACTCACATGGAAACCATAAGTGAATGGTGGGAAGCTGGGTTGAAACTATCTTTTTGTTGAGGGATAAGAGTCTGGTGGATAGACATAGTGTTTAGTTGAGGTGTATTTATTGTATGCAACATATTACCTCCTTCATCAAGAGCGTTAAGGTTCTATTGAATGGATTTGAAGAGAACCTATTCAAATAGTAAATCTCTCTTTTGAATACTTCAAGGTTTAGGGTTCTAGGTTCCTTGTCTCAAGTTAAATTTATTCAAAATTTGGTAGGTTTAATTTAGTGGTCAAATTTTCTTAGGCTTAATTGTCTAGGTCTAAAAACTCTTGAGCATTTTGAATTTGAACTCAAAAATTTATTGCCTAGTGTTTAGTGTTCATGGTTCAAGTATCAAGGCCTAGGGTTCACTAATTAGGGTTTAGGGTTTATAGTTTAAAAAATTTAAGGTTTGAAGAATAAGTACAATATCCTTTTCTTCATACATAAATACACACATAAACACACACATGCATATATGTATGTATGTATGTATGTTTTCATGTATGCATATATGCACCTATATGTGAGGGTTGTGTACCTATCTTTGGTTCTTGATCTATTTCTAGTATGTGCTTCTTATCTATAAGACAAACATGTAAGGAGAATTATTCAATTTCATTTTGAAAAGAAAAACATATAGAAAATGAAAAATATGTATACTATCTATATCATCTATCAAGAAAGAAAGAAATAATTTTGGCATTATTTAGAATAGACTAAAAATAGGAGCTATATGCTTCAAGTATGACTCACCACTCCTAAAAATGACACAAATGGTACACACATGGAATGCTTATTTTGATCAGACAAGTGGTGGACTAGTATTAATCACATGATAACCAAAAGTGAATGGTAGTCAAATGGGTGGACTATCTTGTTCTTGATGGATAAGTATCTAGTGGATAATTATGATGTTTAGTTGAGGTGAATTGTATGCAACATATTGCCTCCTTCATGAAGAGCGTTAAGGTTCTATTGAATGGATTTGAAGAGAAGGTCCAAATAGTCAATCTTTCATTTTGTATAATTCATTTAGGTGGATGATTTCAATTGGTTGCAAGAGGTCATTCTCTTATTTGAATATTTTTTGATATTTTAATTTGTTAACCTACTATGGTAGTTGTAAGAGTTGGCAATTTCTCCCTTAACTCTCTCAAAATCATTTCCATTCAATCCTCTCCCACTCTAGGACACATGGGTGTGAAGTGCCTACCATGATCGAAAGGGATATGATAAGTTTAAAAATTATGTCTTGATGTACATCTATGAATTTATTATTTCCTATTTGTTTATTCACATGAAAAAAATGGAAAAATCTCATAAAATATGATTATTGTAATGTCTAGAAGACATGAGTATGCTTAGAAATATGAATGTATGCTAGCTTTAAGATTTTCTTGTTTCATATGGTAAGATGAAATAGATTAAACATACATAGTGGAAGTGTTTGTAGGTTGGTGGAGTGTTAGGATTTCATCTGAAATTATTTCACATGAGCAAGTTTCAAGCAAAATTCTTAGTTTAAAAAAAAATTATGTGTATGTTTCACCCGAAACATATTTGGTTGAATATGTTTCGATCGAAATACATTTGATTGAATATGTTTCGCTTGAACCATACTCAATCAAATGTTTTGTGCCACACACACTCCGCATCAAAGCCACCTAGTTTCAACCAAAACCTATTTGGTCGAATACATTTCGCTCAAAAATATTTTGGTAGAAACTATTTTTTTGGCTGAAATTGTGACATAGGTTTGTGCTTTTACCCACATCCATTACAAAATAATTCAAAATATAATTTATCCATCAACTAATCAGATCATTCTCAAATTCATATAAAAATTAAGTTATTCTAAGCATGATATCAATGTCTAATATAATCTATCATTAGGATCATAACTCCAAAATTCTAAAATTTGTAATACCGAGTATTTAAATCAATAATAGGTCTACCAATGCAAATTATCTTGCCACAAAAAAAGGGCGAGTCTCATAGTAATAGGTGTGCCAACATGTTATTAGGGCTAGCAATATACAAATGGAACTACAAAAACCAAGGGTTAGTTTACACTAAAGTGATCAATCGAGCATGAAAACAAGTTAGAATTTACAAAGAATACAAGTAAACTAAAAATACAAGAGATGTTAGTCTCAAAAGGATAGAAAATGAGAATTTCAATGTTGGGGATGGAGGCAACAATCTATGGAACAAATACAACACACAATGATATAAGTGTTGAAGTAAGATAAAAGCATGCCAAATTGCAAAAAATGACAATACGATGATCTACAAGAAAAGCAAGAATATAAGTCAATGTCATTGTGTTCCCAAAATACCAATGTATATGTTGCTCTATGGATGAATACACAAAAACATGTAATATAAGTAATACAAGAAGACATGGACACACCAAATTGGTAACTTGCAAGACACATATTCACAAAAACACTACAAAAGAATGTTATACATTGACATGGGTCCCATTTAGAGTGCCAAAATGTGGACAAGCATGTAAGGAACACAAATGAAAGCCTTAAATAAAAAATTAAATATTTATTCCATTTAATTTTATGCCCACCTTGATGGAATATCTTAATTTAATAACATATTGACAAGTAACATACTCTTGTGCTATGTTTGGGGCACAACTTGATTCTCATCCATCATTATTCTTCCCTCATTTATACTTATTTCTAGAAATTCACTACCTATCATGACATCGCCACCTTATCCCAATAGATCATTTCCACAAACTAAAGATTGATCTAGGTTAATCCTAAGGAGTGTGAGAATGATCCATATCTTAATACTTCAAATTCAAATAGCAACTTTTGTGCCCCCTTCTATTACCTATTATGAGTTGACGAAGCATACATGTTATGTAACATGTCGGTATGCAATGGTATTTAAATTCATTTGACACTTGCACTTAATTTTATTAGGGAGATCACATGCTGCAAATTACAATAATCTTTAATTCTTAAAGGAGTTAAAGGGATCACATTTGCATCAACATCACATGGGTCACTTGCATGTTTGCAAATGTTGTCTTTAATATTTCTCATTATTGTTATAGTCTATTGAGGCATTGGCCTAAAATAATCACTTATCAAGGTGACAATCTCCTCAACGATGTCTTTAGAAGCTTCAATAAAAAATAAAAAACTAGTTCTGGTGACACCACCTAGATATATTCAAACATCCCTAGATATATTCAAACATCTAGGAGGTGAAGGTAAGTAGCTTTTCAGGTACACATATTCTTAGTTTAGTCACAAGATGAAAAGATCAAATGTCTCCATCAGTTTAGGTTCACAACAATCATGATTGGCAAATGTCTACATCAGTTTAGGTTCACAACAATCATGATAGAACTCAGGAGATTGTGACCAATTTTTATGACAAACAATCATCAAACCATGACAAATAATTTTATGACAGAGATGAATTGATTTAGAACAACTTCAACTTCATTTTTCTACCATTAATCCTATAAATAAATCTTTCTATTCTCTTATTTAATTATCCCATCAATCCCAACAATTTAATCTAAAATAATAAGACAATTATTAAATACAATTAATTTTTTACCATACATAGCAACCTAAACTTACACAGATATCCATGCATTCATTTTTAGTACCTTGCCCATATTCCATAGATTCTGGTTCACAGTTATCCATGAGCACCATATCCCATTAAGGTACCACCATTTAAAAACCCCTTTCTCCTTACAAGGTGCTAAATTTAGGATCCACATTTCATACCAATCCTAATAGAATACCAACTTTGCTGTCTCTTTGCATTCTTAGATAGGTATTATTTGTATCCACACTTCCATCAACTAAGGACAAACAGTAAAACAAACAAATCTGAACAAATACGTTAATGAGCAAGACCAAGCTATCACATAGGACAGATTTCAGGTTGTACAACAAGGCTTCGCTGAAACAAGGTCCCCAGCCATTACAAAGACAGAAATACAGTTGGATTTCTATTTATTTTATATTTAATGTACAGACTTGATTTTTAGTTGTCACTTTAGATTGGCAGACAAAATTCTGCTGTCTCTGTGATGGGAATTTATGTTAAGAAAACAATAAGTAAAGTATCCATGATTTAATGTACTACTGCTGCTTTTTTAAATATGGTCTGACAGAAGTGGAAAACATTGCTTATTTAATTGTTTGTGTACAGAGGGAAAACAAAACAAGTTGGATGTTCAGCGAAAAGTATAAATTGAGTGTGAGTTGAAATGACAATAAGCTACTCCATGGCAGCTCTTTTGGTATATGACATTTGTACCTTGGATGGTGATGGTAAACTTCATTTTGCTAGTAGCAGGTACCAATGGTTATGGGCAATGTCCAGAATTTACTTTATGGGTAATTGCTCATGGTTCGGTCCTTTTCAGAAGTTGTCTGAGAGATTTGACAAGTTCATAGGGGGCTAGCTTAGAAGACATTCTTCATTTATGAATATTGGATAATAGTCATAAATTTAAATGTTAGAGAATCGTCATTGTTCAATACAATATATTATTATAAAGATAGATTAGGAAGTATTATTATATTTGTTTTTTAAGTTAAAATAATAAAATATGTTAAGTATGAGGTATTTTCTACAGCGTGTCAAATTATGATACTGCTATCAGGATTCAACCATGTAGTTTAATGAGTCAAATTCAAACATGGGTCAATGAGTTTGACTCGTAAAACTACACGGTTGAATCGTGATAGCAATATCATAATAAAATATGTGTTTATTATAGGGATAAATTAGGAAGTATTATTTGTGAAAGTTTAATTTAGATTACTAATTATATTTTAACATATTGCTTAATTGGTAATTTTCACATAAATATACTGTTTAATTCTTGCCCCTCTTGATATCTCTCAACTTTTTTTTTATTACAATTAGAATCTATCATTTAATACCAAGAATTGTCAAAGTTTTCTAAATGGTAAAGGCTAACACTTCAGCTATACCCATGATCCACCCCATAGATAGTTACTAGTAGAGCTAAACATTCCACTAATAATAGAGGCTTTGTACGGGTAGGGGCCCTTGTTACCCCCTTTTATCTAGTAAAAAACATTCCACTAATAATAGTTATCCACCATAAAATAGTTGTATTTTTTTTAAATCTCTAGAAAAACTTAGTCTTTTCTTGTATATGCAACTCCCATTACTTGGCAAGAAATTTGAAGATTTTATCAATATTAAAACTAATCCTTCAAGGGGTGGGGGCCCTAGTTCGGTTGGCTAAACCTTTCCTGTTGTAGGAGGTTGGTCACGAGGTCTAGTCTCCCCCACTCTTGTGGTACCGGAAGGCATGTCGCGCCAGCGCCTCCGGTCACGTTAAAATTTTTACCAGGCGCACTGCAGTTTATAGGGGGTCTTGCTACCCGATTCTTGCAGTCTATAACAAAAAAAAAAAACTAATCCTTCAAGCAATGCACCAATCTAGCCTAAATTGGCTTAGAACTTTAAATTTTCTTCAAGAAAATAAGTATTTTAAGTTGTTAAAAATAACTATTTATTGGAGGATCCCACCTTTGAGAGCATTAATAGTAGAATCTTGAACTATAGTGGTAATCCACCCTAAAATGGCAAGAACTTTAAACTATTCCCAACAATATGGGTAATTACTTTCAAATCATTGAATGATTCTAACTGATGCTTCGATAATCACATTCTACCAAGCTCAAAGATCATAAAAGCAAAATAGTTCATTTTTTCTCAACATTAAAGCCAATACTTTAATTGTAATAACAATCCATCTTAAAATACCTATAAACTTAAACTTTGTCAATGCTAAAATTGAATCTCATTCTTGTGAGCTTTAGCAATTGAATTCAATAACATGCACCTAAGGAGGTCAACTCTTGAAGTTCTTCTTGTGCAAAGAAACACATGACATTAACCTACATAGATCCCACTATAGGCTTTGTGTAAATTTTAGATTATCTAAATCTATGCTTTATATTCTTATAATGGTCGTTGGTCATGTCACCTAGCAAGCCATAGTTTTATAGGTTGCCTAAAGTGTTTCCTATTGGAGGGGTTGTACTAATAATGACAATGTTACCTTGCCTTCCATGCCACCCCAAGGGACACAAAAAAATGATCACATAGGATGTATTGTTCTCCCACCTATTTGTCATTCTAGTATCTCTACAAGCAAAGAAATTGATTTAAAGGAGGACTCCTATTCTAAATCAAATATATAAAATTATTATTCATTGAACCCTTCAAAAACGTAATATTGCAAGGCCAAGTCCAACATACATATGCCAAAAAATTCAAGATAACATTGAAACAATGAATGCCTACTTCAAAAAACTTAGTCATTAAGAAATAATATGCAACAACAAAGAAATAAACATCTAAATTATTCAAAAAGCTTAAGTGGGGAAGTTTCAAATATCCATACTATGTTAACTTCTCTTCCTCAAGTTCATATGAGTTTTTGGCTTTTCCTTCCTACAAGGTGCCAAATTTTTCTTTGCTACTAGCTTATGAAATGTTGACAACCCTCCATTACTTCTATTGTTTTTTGAAGTTATAACTGCAATGCTCTAATTTGCAAATTCAAAATGGAAGTTTCTATTCAAAACACAAAGGAAAACCTCAAGTAGAGCTAAAAAATGAATTCAAAATAAAGCAATAACACAAACAATCAAAGCAACATTACCATAAAAATCCATTTAAAATTCAATTTTCTCCAAGTGATTAGTTGGAATGTGGACACTCTTGCACAAAAGGATACTATTGTGATAACATATGGTGAGCTCAAAACATGAATGGATGAAATGGATGAGAGTTTGCCTCAATTTGGGAGTCTTAATGGATGGTGGAGATGTGATGGAGAGATTAATGGCGGAGGATGACTAAAAGGATTTCCTTGGTATTGAGGAGAAAATGGAGGGTTTTGATGGAGGTTGTTGGAATGTGAAGGGAAAGGATGCATTTACCAAAATTAGTGAGTATTTGCAACCATGCGAGATGTAAGGGACAAGTGTACTTAGGTTTCCTTTATTCTTGGAAGTTGGTGGAGAGAATATTGCAACCATGAGGGATGTGAGGCACAAGCATACTTAGAACCCTTTTATTCTTGGAATTTGGTGGAGAGAATATAGCCACAATTAAATAATAATATTATTTAATTATTTTAGCCATGTGTGAGGTGGAAAATGGGCGTAAATAATGATAAAATTATTTCTTTATGTGAAATAGAAAAGGGATTATTTAATCAAGTGGACATAATGTAAAGGTGATTTGACTTGGTGATGTATTCTTTAGTTGATCAAGATAAGGGTATACTAGGGAAATATTTAGGTTTCCACAATAACAAAATAGACTAGTTCGAAACAAGAGCATGCCAATAAAAGAGACACAACTACATGTAATACCTAAACCATACATAGTGTCTTACATGAGCTTTGGAGCCCATGAAATATTTTGCAATCTATGAGACATTGAGGGAAAATATATCTCACAAGGAGATAGACTGAGGGCCTAGATTCTCATAGACAAATGTGGTTTGCAATTCTCTTAGGTGTGCAAACCTAAGTCTATAACAATCACTTACCAAATCTAGTGGAAAGCATGTTTGCTCTTATTGGGACTTAGATTTATAATTCCATTTTTGTTTGATTCCCATCCCTTCTATGTGTCTAAATCATTTTAACCCACCATTTATAACCAATTTGAGATAGTATTAATGGGTCTTATATGAATCATTTTTTTTTTTGAATCTTTCCCTGTGTTGTTCCCCATGTCTTAAAAATTGAAAGAAATCTAGAATGTTCTAAGTGTTGGTCAATTTTGGTAAATTCTCCAAGTCTAGGTGGTTATCAAAGTTTTGGACTTATGCATGTAGGCATGCCTTTTTTCCCAAGTATGTTTTTCCTTTGTTTTGATTAGAATTCTAGGGGCGTCCATCCTAGTATGCCATTCTACCCAACCCAAACTCTTCCTTGTATTCATCTTAGGCTATCAACCTTTCCCTTCCCGACATACCTTTCCCCTCAACCTTGAATTCTTGGTCCTTTTCCATTAAAATTTGTTAGATCCTTTTGGACTAGAGTTTTGGACCATCCATTAACTAGGTACTTCATATGTACCTCTTTCAACTCCCGACTGCCAGCTCAATGTTTTTCAATGTATTATATCAAAGTTAGAGTTGTGGTCATCCTTCTACGTGGGTACTTGTTTCTTATCATCCTTAACCCCCAAACTCATTTTATTCTTTTATATATCCTTTTAAAGTCAAAATTTGATCCTTCCCTTCAATTTAGTACCTATTTAAGGTATGTCTAATCTTCAATCCTCAATACTCCAAAACATTGTTACCTTTTTGAGATTGCTTGATCAAGCTTCTCTCATTCCATATAACTTAATGGTACGAGTTCATCGTCACACTCAATCATCAACACCCTTACCAAAGACATGAAGTATGAGTTATCCATGACCCTCAAACTTTGGAAATCTTGCTTTTTCTTTTATAAATTTCACCTACCCCTCTTACACATTCTAGAAGGTCATTTATGACTAAATTTGATGTTAAATGATCGTAGAAAAAGGGTTTTTACTACCTAGAAATGGTTGGTCATTAAGAGGCGTGGATTTACAAGCAACTTATACATTTGGTAAAGGAAAAAAGATCCCAAGAATGTCATAAATGATCTAATGGAGCTCTATAGCTATTGGATTAGATCATATCACACCCAAAAAATCATTATAAATGAAAAAGAGTGTAGATTCAAGGAAATAAAAGATAATAATAGCTCAAAATGTATTTAATGTGATGGTTAGGGTTTCACAAAGTGATGTTTTCGTCCATCATCTCTTGGATAAATTTTTAGCTTATTTTTTTGGCTTGAGCATGCCCTAACACATTAGATCTAGGGGCACAATGAATGCAAAAAGTGTTTGTTGATCTATGGTGTGTTCTCTAATACCTCCTACATGGATTTCAATGTTTTGCAAGTGATTGTCACTTGATTTGAGATGCAACTGACAAAACATGGATGTATGCAAACAAAATATGGTAAGTATCCTTATATCATCAACATTTTTATCATCTCAAGGCTCTCATGTGCTACTAGACTTCAAGAAATGACATATCTATTTATACCAATATGCGATTCACTCAAATAGTTGGTTATCAAGCTAATTTTTAGGTTTTCTAAGCTTCAATGTATTATAGGGCATCAATAGCTATATGTCTAAGTTGTAAATGAAGGAAATATATTTTGTAATACAGTGGAAGGTTTTGTGTTGTATATATGTTTTTTATAGTAGATATCTCCATGGATATTTATGGTGATTCAAGGAAATATGTAATTGTAGTTATATGCTCTTTCTTGCCACATTTTGATGAGGTTATTGTAGTCCTTTCATATACTCAACATTTAATTCTTATCGATCCAGGTGGTGTCCAAGGCAATTTGCAATAGATTTTGAATATTGAAGGTACTAGATTTCTCCTAATTGAGTCTAACCTATTCTAAGATCTATTGAATTGGGAATGAAAGTTATTCTATAAAATTATGGAATGTAAACATACACTATCAAAACCAAAATGTTAAAATGAAAGATACTCAAATGAAGTTGCTGAAATTTAAATGTATTACAGTTAGTTGTCTTGCTTAAATTATATGGAAAGTAAAGCGTTAAAGAAAAATATGTTTTTTTCTTTTATAATTTTAACACTTGTAGATCTTTTGAATAAGAAAACTTTTCTACAATAACATAAACTTATTTAACATTTGATAGAATGCAATGCTAAAACATCAAGAAACTAGGTATTTCTCCTTCAGGTGGGTGGGCCTAGCCTTCTTTCAGATCTACCCATTATTCAAACAATGGTATCATATCCACTCCTTTCTCATAGATGATAGAAATAGGATATTACATGTTATATATATATATTCTCCTATGTATCTTTAGGCTAAAAAATTCATGATATATTTTATCAGATGGTTTCCTCTTTGTCCCATTTGACTTAAGAAGAAAATCCTCCCTAATCTATGACCGCTAGGTCTATTTTTACACATAGTTCATTTATTTTTTCATTCAAGCTACATGAAAATAGGCTCGAGTTCTGCATGCGAATCTTATCATTGATCTTAAGTTCTAAACTAGAAGAGTCGCGACATTGCATGTTCTTGAATTTCTAAGTCCAATTCAGAGCTGACTGAAGTAATTTCAGAGCTAGTTCTTCTTATTCTCGAGTGACTATAACATCTCTATAATACTTAAAAGCCATCCCCTTTTGATCTCCAAACTTAGCTGCTACATTCAAGCCCCGTGTAACTGTGTTCATCATAAAAATAGGAACATATAAAAAATGGTTTAGATCATTATTTGGGCATGCATCTATGAAGAAGTAAACATGAAAAAACATCTTATATTCTATTTTATAATAGTTTAAGTTAGTTATCCTTGCAATTAGTCCACTAAAATAATTGTCTTAACAAAAACATGCAATATTTTTTAAATGATAGATGAGAGATAGTTATTGTCTCATCATTTTTTGCCCCTACTGAGTTGAGCCATGCATGACTTACATTTCATCCTCCTTGGCCAAAGTTTTCTAATGTATTTGGCTGCAATCATAATCTTTTACCTTGTAGGAAGTATAAGCTCTTAGGGATGTATATCCTTGGGTGGCACCAATCTTGTTTTTCCATTTCTGAAGATTTTGTGCTGATATCGGTGCCTACATGGTCTAAATAGGAGTGGGCATGGTAATTATAAGAGGCTAAAACATCATCCCTATCCAGGCCCATCTCTGTCTTTGATTGTATAGATTGAGTGAGCGAGCTCTTATAAGAATCCAACTTAGGTTCCTAGGAGGGATAATTTCCTTCCTCTTAAGATGATCAAGAAGTCTACCGCATTTATTCACATAGTACCTATGAGCAGCAATTAAAAGATAAACTTCATGAATTTGAAAACATTCTATGCTTTAAAGTAAATTTTTAGCATATGGAGAGGCAACCCAAGTTTTATAAGATATGGAGGAGAAATCATGTGCGTAAATTCATGTTGCATGAGAAGACCTCAAGTGGTTTTGCATGGTGAGAGTCACCTAATTGTTCCTCCTATATAATCTAATGTCACATTAGTGAAATA